>OX940980.1:34090607-34606445 GCA_954871275.1 Leptopterna dolabrata
TAAATAAATAAAAATTTGGTTAGTTTTTGAGCAAGTTTGTTCCACGATGAAAAGGAACAATTAATTGTAAGCCGTTGTCGAAGAATTTGCAGGGTTTCATCTGTTATTTCGAGTGAGTTATTTATACAATTCACGTGGCTCCCCACCACCTTACGTGATTAATGGGCATGTGTGGGACGACGTCGCTGGAACAAGTTGATAGCCGCTGACCGACTTTTGAGCCTCAAATTCGGGTTAAGTTCGTGCCAAGGTCAGAAAACGCTCGACTCTCGAGAGAGAAGGCCTTGTTGTTCGATTGGCTTTTTACGAACGGTTAGTTAGCCGTTTGCATTGGCTATGCAACGTGTTATCACCGTATTGCAAATACATTTTATTTATGGGCTATTTGATGGTTACTAGCTGGAGCCCGGATTTTGCATGTTTGCATGTTTCGTTTTTAAGCCCCTGATGCTTATAGAAGTCCACTCTGAGTGTTTTTGTGCAATTTGCTACACAAGAAACAGAAATTTATTTTGCATGTTCGTGCATGTTTAGGATTGTTTGCATGTTTTTTTATACATGTTTTGGAATTTTTGCATGATTGAGCATGATCGCACCACTCATCTCCATTATGTAATAATTTGAAGAAGAAATTATTTTAGAATGAGCTAAAACTCGACGTTTTGGGTTCTTTTAGTCAATGGGAAAATTCCAGTACCTAGCAAAAATAAGGGTGATAGACCTCACCTTCTCAAGATATCCTGGCATTTCTATAATCCTGGCTCTGACCTAAAATTGTGAATGGGAACAGAAAAGTTTGGCTTTAAGCTCAGCTCAGCTTAAGATGTTTTACAAGGTTTTTTGCTCAGGTAAGTCACTCAAGAAAACTCTTTTTTTTTGCATGAATTCGGTGCATGATCGGGTTTTTTAAATGCATGTTTGGCGTCAAAGTTTTGCATGTCGATCAGGGCTCTAGTTATTACAACTCGATTCTTCTGTTCTTCAGGAAGATCGAAGACACCAGTTGCCTATGCATATTGCATAGGTAACTGGGATTCTCGTCAAATGCACTCCCTCAATCTTCTATGCCTAATACACATTAGGCCTTTCGAACGAACAGGGCTTCCGCTCGCTTGATATAATCGGAGGTAAAATAAAATTATTCTGTCAAACTTGAAGTACAAAATGTAAGTGGGAATTTGGATTTTAAATTTCGGATTTTGGTTTATTATTTTCAATAATGAACCTTTGGAATAGAGCATGAAAAAAAAAATGTTTAAGCCCGCCTCAAAATTTGATGGTTTCCGTTTCATGGTATGTAGAATCCGAAACTGCAATAAAAAAATGTCTGTCCGTCCGCCATACGCCGTACTTCGCAATTTTCTTTTAGTTACCAAAATTGACGAGATTCTGTGTGTAGGTCCCATTTGGAGTCTAGTTGGTCCTCGAAGCTCGGCGTTAATGTCAGTCATCCCCTAAGGGGTGAAAAATAGGGGTTGAAATCTCCAGGACGCCGTTATCTCGAATTTGTTTACGGTTTTTAATAGTTCTCGAACTTGGGAGTTTTTTAAGACCACCCGGAGCATTGTGCGTCCAGCCGTTCGTTCATATTAAGGCCCAGAAGTTTGCACCGACAGACTCTTTCAGCAGGAAGTTGAATGAAATTGTATACATTCAGCTCAAATATCATCACTAGGGACCCAGTGCCTATCGGGAATAGACCCGAGATCATCATTGCTAGGGAGCACATGATTATATTCACGGAGTATGAAGTCGAGTTGTTTGTTCTGTGGTATTATTTAATTTATTATTTATTATTAGTAGTAGGTATTTGTTTATAGGTCGTGAAACTTGAACAAACGGTGAAGTATTATTGATGGGCAAATTATTACACAACGGTAAATTATTACTGAATTATTGCACAACGGTTCACTATAATATCTACGTAGAAGGGGCACCTATACAGGTAAATTATTACACAACGGTTTATTATTGGCCTTATGCTTCATGAATAACTACAAAATCATTAATGATTGAATTATTGAATCCCGCGCATTTGTAGGAAACTTTATTCCCCAGGCCGGCTCCAGCACTCCATTTAAGGCTTTCCTGGGTGGAGCTCGAGGGTACTGACCACAGGAAACAGTGATCTAGCAGAAGGGGCATATATACAGGTAAATAAAACCTTTGTGTAATAATTTGCAGCGTTTTAATTTTTAATTTTTTTTCTTCAAATTAATAAAACAATCCTTTTCCCAAAACTGATTACAAGGCTCTTCCGCCACCTCTTCAGCAGGTAAAATCACTATGAAGTCTATTGCTATGGTAAACGGTCCAGGTGTTACCGGTTGCGGTCGATCAAATGGAAGTTGTTCTTTACCTATGCAAATGACTAATTGGTTTATTATTTTCAATAATGAACCATTGGAATCGAGCAAGAAAAAACAAAATTCTTACCCCCCCCCCCCCCCTCAAAATTTGATGGTTCACGTTTCAAGGTACCTATGTAGAATCCGAAAATGCAATAAAAATATTTCTGTCTGTCCGCCGTACGCCGTTTTTTCTATGCTATAGTTTGCATAAATCATATCACTCGGGCTCATCTTACAATAAAACTAAAGATTAAATCGATTAAAGACGTAGTCACATTGAACTCATCACTGATCTTTCAGTATAATCATAGAATCGGTATAATATGTAGCGTTATAAAATTTTGCTAGAATAAATTTAGGGCCAATGGTTCATTTAGTCATTACTTGCAGTATTGTACAGAACACTTCTTAGATGCCGATATTATAACTGATCAGTGATGGCAATAATTCTTGAATGAGCCGCTCTTTATTCGATGGTTTGGTACGTACTACGTATTTAACATTACTGATTGTTCATATCAGGCAAATGAAATATAACTCCGCGGAATGAATGACCTCTACAAATGATTGGAAGTTCAAGTTGGTGCGGCAGATCAAAGGGCGATGTTTTCGTCGATGCTAAAGAAAGGCTGCCAGTACAGTGCCCCGTGAAATATTTGGCCGGAGTTGTGGCATGAGGGCTTCATTTAGAAACTGCACGTCAGTCAATAGTCTTCTCTATCCAAGAGATAGCCTATAAGTGGGCGGACGTCATTGAACCATTCCATACGTCCGATTTAAGCTCAACAACCGGTAATTATGTTTAAAAGGGAGATGTTTATGTTCAAGAGGAAGAGGGCATCAATTTTTCCATAAATCAATCTGTTATTCAAGATTTGCCGCTCTGTATCAAAAACTTTCGGTTCCTGTTTGCTGTCTGATGACTTTGTCTGCCTACTTACTTGGTAAGTTTGTGAGATGGGGACCCATAGCTTTCTAGGGCTGACTTCGGTGGAAAAAAACCGTCAAACAGGCTATGTTTTGAGCATAATTATTTCCACTCATATCTTTTGGTGATTCATATTATAACCCACGATATACCGACACCACTTTGAATCTTAGGACCTAAGTAATCGATTCCTATAGTTACTGTAGAATTTTCGTTTAGGTCCCAAAATTGAATACATCAGGTGCGATCGACCACCCACGTTGCAGACTTTGGTTCACCTTACAGTAGAAGGCCCAGTTGGGAAATTTAAGTAGCACCGCGCTCAATAGCTGCATCTACATGGATAGTGCTGCCACCTGGAATGAAGAACGAAGTTGTCTACAATTCGTGGGATTTGGAAGGATCCATGATTCCCCAGCGGATGGAGCTCTATATTTTCGATGTCGCAAAAATGGGTTGTTTTTTAAGGGAGGTTTCAGTTTGTTTTTTGTGTGATCTGAAGTAGCAACACTCACATGGTCGATTGTAAAAAAGGCTTATTTTTGCATTTAAGTACACAAGTAGGTAACGATTCGTCTGTCTCCTTCCTCGCATCTCATAGCAGGCCCCCACCTGGCTCGGTCACAGAGGTACAGCTTCGATCGACCGCGGGTTTAAATGTGATCACAATTTGTTCGGGTTTCAATAACATTTATCCATGTTTATTGACTTTTAATGATGCATCAGTAGTACACACGGACATAACAGGATGAAATGAAAATATAAATTATTAGATACCTAATTTTAATGTTCAATGTTTAATGTTTTAATATTAATGTTCAATTTTACAAATAATTTACAACTAGAGATTAGGACTGAATATTTAATGAAAATGTGTGGTAAGTACAATCGCTAAAACTGAAAATATTCACCTATCTCCAATGGACTATTCCCATACTCACTCGAGGAACCACAAAAAAGTTCAACAAATTTTTGAGGTTACTAGGTTGTATAATGAAAATCCAATTCTGTTCTTATTAAGAAAATCCTTATTATGAAAATCCTTCTGTCAACTTATTAAGCCTCCTATAGGCAGTTTAGGTGGGCAGCCACCAAGTGGGCCTCTGGAATGTATGTGTACCATTATCGCTAATTTGGCCAAAAGCTAATTTTGGTTTATTATTTTCAATAATGAACCTTTAAAATCGAGCGTGAACCTTTTTTAACCCCCACTCAAAATTTGATGGTTTTTTGAGACCACCAGGAGCATTGTACGACCAGCCGTTCGTTTACACGAATAGCTTCGTCAACATGATCGTGAATGGAAGGGTATAAATCCGGCCCAGATAATTATCATTGCTAGGGATAACCTAATTGTAATCACGGATGGCTGTATGAAATTTTGGTTTATTATTTTCAATAAATCGAGCGTGAAACCCCCCCCCCCTCCAACCCCTCAAAATTTTATTGTTTCCGTTTCAAGGTATGTAGAATCCGAAAATGCAATAAAGAAAATTTCTGTCCGTCCGCCGTACTTAGCACTTTTATTAGTTACCATGAACCTAAATTGATGAAATTAGGTTTGTAGGTTCCGTTTGGGGTCTGGTTGGTCCGCGAAGCTCGACGTTTCTGTCAGTCATCTCTAAGGGGTGAAAAATAGTGGTTGAAATTTTCAGAACGCCGTAGCTCGAAAACTTTCAATAGAAGGGTATGGTTTTTTTTAACGATTTTAAATTGATCTCGAACTAAACATTTTTTGAGACCACCCGGAGCATTGTACGAGCAGACGTTCGTTTGCACCGAAAAGCTTCGTCAACACGATCGTGAACCAAACGGTATAAATCCGGCCGGGATATCATCACTAGGGAGCACCTGATCATAATCAAAGATGGCTGAAGTCGAGTTGGTTGTTCTGGATATTATTTCATTTGATGAATGATGGCACTCTGGATTTTGTAGATAGGTAATTTTGTAACTCGAACAATTGTTATGCTTCATGAATAACAACAAATAATTAATGATTGAATGATTGAATCCCGCGCATTTTTATAAAACTGTAATTCCCGGGCCGCCTCCAGTACTTAGGGGGTTTCTAGGGGGGAGCTCGAGGGTATTGACCGAAGAAAACCGTGATCTACGCAGAAGGGGCATGTATGCAGGTAAATAATAAACCTTTGTGTAATAATTTGCTTTGTTTTGTACTGCTATAGACACCTCCTGTCCACAGTAACCGGCTTTGACCTCAGTAATAAGTTGCCGAATAAGACAGTTGTACCTACGCGTGGAAAGCATTTTGAGGGGAGCCGCGGTACTTACGGCGGCTCGTGTGTCAGAATTCTCCTTGAGCTGATTCAAAGGGTGACTCACATCTTCTGTTCGAGCCTTGATATTTCCGCTCGCTTTCAGTTAGTCAACGATTTCATGCGCTTTGTCATCCTATCTCGCATTGACGTAGATAGAAAAGTATTTTTCAATTCGGGGGTTTTTAAATGATAAATTATTACCTACCACAATTATTAAACGTACCACATCTACGTGTATTGCAATCTAATCCAAAACTGTGTCTTTTCCCAGAGTCTATAAGTTGTAGGTATTAGATTTCTGAAGCAGGTGACAGGCTAGCGGTTTTTAGTTTATTATTCCGTGAATAATACACCTACCTATGTAATCGCTCAGCAAAAAATTTCTATAACACCCCCTCAAAATTTTTCTTTTACGTTTCAAGGTGTGTAGATTCCAAAAATGCAATGCCCCTACGCCGTATCACGCATAACTACCTCCGTTTCGGTCTAAAAAAGTCGTCCTTTCGCACACATGCTCCATTTGGGCTCTAGTTGTGCCCATCATTTTCCATGTTTATTATGACAAGAAGACTGAATATGAAGTCGATCTTTACCAAAGATTGGAAAATTGAGGTTCTAACGAAGTTGCCTTAAATTTACGTTAAATTTTGGTCTAACATCGTCGTTCTCCAGCATACAGTTTGGGTCCCCATTTGGGAACACATTTGGGTCCTAGTTGGGCTCCGAAATACCGCAGCCCAATCGGTATACACCCAGGGGTGTTGTGGGAAAAAAATGGGTGTAAAAATAGGGGTTTTCGAGGGGTTTGTGAGATTTTAGTGAACATGAGCTTGTAAGGAATCCATGTTTATTAGGGCGAGAAGAGCGAATATTATGTTGTTTGTTTTTCTTATACTGTTGTACGGAATTTCAAATAAATTATTGAAACCACGTCCTTTTCAATTTACAGATTAGTGAGATATTATTATTCTTGTTCTCAGTGTTATTACACAATAAAAAATTAGTAAAATACAGTTGATTTGATTTCTTGATAAGTCTTACAGTCATATTAGTTCCTACTGCGTTCATCAGAGAGGTCTAAAAGCTCGGTAACTTGGCAGGTAGGTAGCTACTGGATGAGCTAAGTCACGAAGAGGTTGGATAATTTATCATGCGATAACATGCGATGTGATGAGGGGCCATGAGGCCTACAGCTAGGTATTATTTTTCATGAAGTAACCAGAAAGTACGAACTAATACTAAAAGTTTCAAATCTCGATATTTCAACGGTTGTTTGGTGCACCACAGTATGCTGAACATATTATGACTGATAAAGATGAAAGAAATGTCTAACTCGTGGAAAAATATTTTTCCACACTCCGTACGGGCACATACGTACGTTTTTCTGTAATTCCCTTGTTGAATTTGACATCACGTATATTTATTCAAGTAGGCCCATTCGCCCGTTAGGTCTCTTCTGGAATTTATATTCACTACATATTTCTATTATATACCTAGTCAGTAGTATTATAGTACTTAGTGGTACACAGTTTATTATAGGATCCCGTTATCAGTTTTGATTAGGTATTGCAATCCTGTCCATGTGTTTCCGATCCCGGAATTTTGGGATTGAGAAACTGACAAAAATAATTATTACAATATTATAACAGGCACCTGTAATGAACATTACCTAATGCTAAACGTGACAATCCTAAAATCTGATAATAATTTTACCATAACGATTTAGAAGGTTTATACCATTTCCATCCCTATCAGTTAATTACGACAAATGAATTTCGATAAAACCTGGATGGTACACTGACGGTGACCAACCGACCGCACTTGCCTACATCAAAACCAGGGCCACTCGAACTGTAATTGAGGACACTGGAAATACGAACGGTAATAAAAAGTTTGCTTATTAAACAATTTAATTCTGGATGATGTTATGTGACAAAAACATGGTGCTTCATCGATCAATTATCTTGTACGTCTTATATGGTCAATGCAGACTACACGAGCAGATATACCTACAACTACCAGCAGAATTACATTAATTTTCATGGAGGAATTGTCCTTCCGCGGGATATTAAGCACAGCTTGCAGGGCCACGGGTGAAGGGAGCATTTCCATAAGAAGGACGTCCAGTCACGAAGAAAATTGCAGACAATTTGATTGTGACTCATACAAATTGAGCGGGTCCTAACGTCTCACCTTTTGGTTTATTATTCTGTGAATAATACACCTATGTATTCGCTCAGCAAAAAATTTGTATAACACGCCCTCAACATTTTTTCTTTTCCGTTTCAAGGTGCGTAGATTCCAAAAATGCAATGTCCGTCCGCCATCCGCCGTATCAAGTGTACCGGCTTCATTTTCGGTCTAAAAAAGTCGTTCTTTCGCACACATGCTCCATTTGGGCCCTAGTTGTGTCCCGAAACTTTTCAGCCCGATCGGAATATACCCAGGGGTGTTATGAGTGAAAATGTGTGTAAAAATAGGTACTATTTGCGTCTTAGCAACATGTTGGTACCATGAGCTTTTGAGGTATCGGTTTCCATGTTTTTTTGGACGAGAAGACCGAATACGAAGTCGATTTTGAACAAGGAATGGAAAATTGAGTTCTACCAGATGTTCAGCCCCCAAAATTGGTTTTTTATAAGTCAAAAACCTGGAAAATTGTCTGAAATCACCATCAGTGTGTACAACATTATAAAAAATGTAAACAGGTGAATCAAGACCATTAAATGGCACTACCATGATCAAATATGATCTGGAAAAAAAGAAAAAAAAACGTACCTATTTCAAGTTTTGGGGGCCAAAATTGGTGGAAATCATCAAAAATAGCTATTTAAATTATTACGCATGAAAGAAACAATAAATGAACAGCCAACGAGAATCTCTAGAACTCCAATAGAATAATAAACCCATGTGACAAGGACTTTGCAGCGTTTTTCTAATGTTAGTATACACATTGATGGTGATTTCAGACAGTTTTCCAGGTTTTTGACTAAAAAAAAAAAAATTTTGGGAGCTGAACCAATGGTAAAACCTCAATTTCCGCGTCTTTGGTCAAAATTGACTTCATATTCGGTATTCTCGTCCCCAAAAACATGGAAAACGATACCTCAAAAGCTCATTATACTAACATGTTGCTAAAACGCAAAAAGTATCCATTTTTACACACATTTTCACTCATAACACCCCTGGGTATATTCCGATCGGGCTGAAAAGTTTGGGGTCACAACTAGGGCCCAAATGGAGCATGTGTGCGAAAGAACGACTTTTTTAGATTGAAAATGAAGCCTGTACAAGTGATACGGCGGACGGCGTACGGCGTACGGCGGACGGACATTGCATTTTTTGAATCTACGCACCTTGAAACGGAAAAGAAAAAAGTTTGAGGGGGTGTTATAAAAATTTTTTGCTGAGGGAATACATAGGTGTATTATTCACAGAATAATAAACCAAAATGAGCTTTTGACGTATCGTTTTTCATGTCTTTGGGGACGAGAAGACCGAATATGAAGTCGATTTTGACCAGAGTGGAAAATTGAGGTTGTACCAGATCTTCAGCTCCCAAAATTGATTTTGGTTTATTATTCTGTGAATAATACACCTATGTATTCGCTCAGCAAAAAAATTTTATAACACCCCCTCAAACTTTTTTCTTTTCCGTTTCAAGGTGCGTAGATTCAAAAAATGCAATGTCCGTCCGCCGTACGCCGTACGCCGTCCGCCGTATCACGTGTACAGGCTTCATTTTCGATCTAAAAAAGTCGTTCTTTCGCACACTTGCTCCATTTGGGCCCTAGTTGTGTCCCGAAACTTTTCAGCCCGATCGGAATATACCCAGGGGTGTTGTGAGTGAAAATGTGTGTGAAAATAGGTACTTTTTGCGTTTTAGCAACATGTTGGTACCATGAGCTTTTGAGGTATCGTTTTCCATGTTTTTGGGGACGAGAAGACCGAATATGAAGTCGATTTTGGCCAAGGAGTGGAAAATTGAGGTTGTACCAGGTGTTCAGCTCCCAAAATTGATTTTTTATGAGTCAAATACCTGCGAAATCACCATCAATTTATAGAATAACACTAGATAAATTGTCAACACGTGGATCAAGACGATTAAATGGCACTACCAATGATCAAAGATAATTTGAAAAAAAAAAAAAAAGATCCTACCTACCTAATTTGTGTTTTGGGGGCCAAAATTGGTGGAAACCATCAGAAATAGCTATTTAAATTATTTTATATGAAAGAAACAATAAATAAACAGCCAACGTTTCTGTAGGTATGTCCAGTAGAGTAGTAAACCCATGTGACGAGGACTTTGCAGCGTTTTTAGTGGTGGATTCAGTTACCAGGTACTCAAGGTTAACTCACATTAAAATAAGCTGTTCGTAGACTTTTTGTCGTATTATTACATTAAAACTTGTTATTCATGCGACGGCGTAACCTCACCCCGACGAAGCCGTCTATTGGCAATCTACAGGTGATGTCACTCTCCTTTGGTTTGCTCCGTTGTGTCGGTGAATGATTTTTTTTTAAATACTTGAATACTTACCTAAGTGCCACTTATCAGCCTCAACACGGAGTTGCTCAGTCACACTTAATAAGTAGGATAAACGATACGCGTAAACGGTATAAATCCGGCCCAGATTACCATTGCTAGGGATGTGAGAGAGTGTGACAGTGGGGGTGGACCCTCGATAGTCACCCTCCTAGACCAGCGAGATTATTACCGGTGAAGAAGGGATATCGATTAGGCTTCCGCCCACTGATCCCGTCTCCACCGCACCAAAAAACTACTCGAGAACAGCCGTACTGTTACAGGGATCACCTGATTATAATCACGGATGGCTGTATGAAGTCGAGTAGGTTGTTATGGCTCTTTTAGATTTTGTTCATAGGTACTTTTGTAACTTGAACAAACGTTATGCTTCATGAATGACAACAAATTTAATGACTGAATTACTGAATCCTGCGCATTTTTATGACACTCTAATTCCCGGGTCACCTCCAGTACTTGATTTAGGGCATTCCTGGGGGAAGCTAGAGGGTAGGTATTGACCACAGAAAACAGTGATCTACGCAGAAGAGACTATCTGTATATAATAAACCGTTGTGTAATAAATTGCAGCGTTTTTTAAGTACAAAACCCCGTTTTAGAGATTTCAACAAATTTGTTTGTTGAAATCCAACAAATTTCAACAAATTTTTATTCACGTATTATGTATTCTTGTCATTGTCCATATTGAGAGTTGAGCAACTGGACCTCTACACTAGCTTGGATGTTTGGATGATCTACTCGTTGGAAACCCAAATTTACAACATCATGATTGTGTTTTGGCCAAAATTCCCCAGTTCTATTATTGTCGTTGTTCAGAGTTTAATTCAGAAATACAACTTTTCCATTTTCAGACATTTCAGTGCAATATCTTCTACTGTTAACAGAATAACACTCTGCAATAGTCCATAGACAATATCTGACCTTGGCAACATGATAAACCTTCCAAATTTTGCCGAAATGTCACTAGGTTTCGGCGACAGAAACCAGTTCGTAAGTGGGCAATTTCGCAGATAAGAAGTTGCGGCAAATTCGTGTCCAAAAACTGATACAAAATCCTACATTACTTATAAACATTATCTAAAAATGGTATAGGATGGTGAAACGAGACAGGAAACGGCTAAGTGCGTATTTCGGAATAACAAAAAGTATTTTTAAGGTAGGTGGGTCAAGTAGGTGCCTACATTAGGTAGTTCGCCAATTCGCTCGTATGGTCATACCCAGGGGCGTTGCGTCCATATGGCCACTTGGGCCGCTGCCCCGGCACCCAGAAACACAAAAAACTCTAAAAAAACGCTGCAAAGTCCTTGTCACATGGGTTTATTATTCTATTGGAGTTCTAGAGATTTTTGTTGGCTGTTAAATGTATTGTTTCTTTCATGTGGAATGATTGAAATAGCTATTTCTGATGATTTCCACCAATTTTGGCCCCCAAAACATGAAATAGGTACGCTTTTTTTTTTTTTTTTTTTAAATCATCTTTGATCATTGGTAGTGGCATTTAATGGTCTTGATTCACCTGTTTACACTTTTTCCAATGTTATTGTACACATTGATGGTGATTTCAGACAGTTTTCCAGGTTTTTGACTCATAAAAAACCAATTTTGGGAGCTGAACCTTTGGTAAAACCTCAATTTCCGCGTCTTTGGTCAAAATCGACTTCATATTCGGTCTTCTCGTCCTCAAAAACATGGAAAAAGATACCTCAAAGCTCATGTTACTAACATGTTGTTAAAACGCAAAAAGTACCGATTTTTATACACATTTTCACTCATAACACCCCTGGGTATATTCCGATCGGGCTGAAAAGTTTCTGGACACAACTAGGGCCCAAATGGAGCATGTGTGCGCATGTGATACGGCGTACGGCGTACGGCGGACGGACATTGCATTTTTTGAATCTACGCACCTTGAAACGGAAAAGAAAAAATTTTGAGGGGGTGTTATAAAATTTTTTTGCTGAGCGAATACATAGGTGTATTATTCACAGAATAATAAACCAAAATGCCAACCATTTGTTCAGTTGGCAATCGAATTTCCCTCTGTATAGTGTACCTAGCATTTTTCACGAAGTTCAACAGCGACTCGACCGAGTTCTCTCTCTCTCTCTCTCTCTATCCCAACCTATGTCTGGCATGGCTGCGGCCAAGACAAGTAACTGGGAAGAAGAAGAAGAAGAAGAAGGCAGAGTTCTCTGGCTATGGATATTCGAGCATTTTATCGGAATATAGCTACACTAATCGATGTCTTGCAATCGAAATCGAAACCTACGCTTCTGAAACTGACAGGTCCTTCGACCTGGTGTCGCCATGGTAACCGAGAAAAGGGGCCTGTCCCCGCAAGCTCAGTCGAGTAAAAATTTGGTTAGCCACACCCCTTTTGGGCCCGGGGCCCACATTTCCATCCAAAAATCGTTTGTGTTCACAATCGATTGGATTATTTCAATTCATCTTGTCATCTCGATACGAGATGCTTGTCCTTCGATCTGTCCTCCCCTAAAAATTCTTATCACTTTCGCCATTCTGTTCCTATTTGAGTTTTCAATTTTCTGCTTACGTTTCGAATTTTGTATGTTCTCATTGGAGTTCCCGGGACAGATTTGGATTTGTGATAATTAAGTGCGTTGTGTCCTGTCTGTGGTATTGTGGATTGATCGACGTCAACATACATAGATGAGTACCTAGCTTCTAGTCTGATTCTCCATCCAAGTAGGTACTGGCTGGCGGGTCATTACTTCGTTGTATTTTAGTCTAGTTCGTTGTTTTTAGTTGTTGTTTAGTTTATTTGCTTCTGTATTTTTGTACCACATGAATTCGGTGGCTAACTTACAGTCGAAATTTTCGACGTTTTCCTACGAGGATAGATAGAGTGATGATTAAAAGTTTAGGAAGAGATAGGCCTTTGCTGAGTATTAGTCAGTATGAAGCTATAGAACTTTTAGCTTCTGGTAATCCCGGGTACTGGTCAGAACTATTGTGAACCCAGTGCTTACATTCTGACTTGCTAAGAGCTGCGGTTGATTAAAATCCACCCATTTCTCATAAGAAGACTCCACCGTTGGAAAACATTTACAGGTATTTTGTAGAAAAAGCTGTTAATTTGTGTTCCGGTTTGGTGGCCCACCCATTTTCAGAGCCCGCGCACTGCTACTAGTCATACCGCATGACTTGAACGGTTCTTCTTCATAAATACTGAACCTGGATGAGCTTCTTTCGCTTCACCAGCGCCAAAGGTGACGACTTATCGTACGAATAATCCAAAATCCAAATGAGCTGATATTTCGAGGTTATGTACAACTAAGATTCCTGACTCTTGTAACTTCGGTTCTATTGTACCTATTACTTGACTTTTTAGGAATCTTTCATGATGCGTCCCTGGAGGTCCCCTCTTAGATGAATTATTTCAGATCGATTGAAATTATAGCAGTTTCTCCACATATGGAAACAACGAAAACATCGCAACTCCTATATATTAATCCCCGTTCTATTCTTCAGATTCTAATATAATTTTATCATATCTTATCATTTATCATATTTTAACATATGTCATCCTGATACTAACAATATGAGGAATCTACACTGCCCACCCCCTTGGGTATTTGCGTAAAATGAAAATATCCGGGTAGTAGAACAAGAATTCACTTCAGAACCTAATTCGAATCATCGCTCGCATGCAGAGCAACCTTGTATTACCTGGGTACTGCAAACCTTAGGAATAAGAAAACTTATTTATTTCAACCGATGAAAAACAGGGTCAGTGGGATGTAGGAAGCTTTACAACTCAGACGAGGAAACTTGAAGTTGGATCATAAATACCTATGATATTATTTTATATTTAATTCTTCTCTCGCTCACCTCTACCGTAATTCCTTATTATTCCCGCCTTGTCTGCTTATCTATTCATTAGTTAAATTTATTATTCTGCGATATTTAGCTTTTGTCGTTGTTGTTATAGGTAGGTACCTAGGTACTCATTTCTTGAGACTCTTTACCTAGGATTTCTTTTCTCCACACTTGAAAGATTATAATATAATAGTAATCCGCTTTCTTTCGTATAACCGTTATTTTAAATATATTAAAAAGCTAAGTTATGGCCTGAATAGTGTTGATTAGGATGGAATTCTTATTTATTCGGAGGTTCTTACCTTTGGGAAAGGTCCGGGCAGTCCCACACGGGTCAGTTGTTATCACCGGATCGGGAGCGTGTTCCTTATCCGCTCAATGCCTTTCGCCTGTCTCTTTTTACCGTTAGCGCATAGTAAAAGTGCGCTGTTGTGTGCATTTTTAGTGCTTGCACTCTGCGTGCTGTCCACCGTCGCAGTTCCAAACATTAATATACTCAGCAGGGCCAATAATCGTACGTCAACTTAAACGCCAATTTAGGTTATCGAATGTTTGTCAATAGGTTTTATTTCACCCGAAATCCACGATCTCAGCACTTCAACTGGCCTGTCAGCGCGATATGGCCGTGTAACGTAAGCAAGCGGTTTCATCAAATCGCCTTTTGGTTTATTATTCTGTGAATATTAATACCCGTTGTATTCGCTCAGCAAAAAGTTTGTATAGCACCCCCTCAAAATTTTTTCTTATACGTTTCAAGGTGCGCAGATTCCAAAACTGCAATGTCCGACCGCCGCACGCCGTCCGCCTTATCATCCATACCTATTTCATTTTCGGTCTAAAAAATTCGTTCTTTCGCACACGTTCTCCATTTGGGCCCTAGTTGTGTCCCGAAACTTTGCAGCCCAATCGGAATATACCCAGGGGTGTTGTGGGTGAAAAATAGGGTTTTTTGGTGTTTTAGTAACATGATCTTGCGAGGCATCGTTTTCTATATTTTTAGAAAAATGGGATTTGTGTTAAATTTTGGTCTAAAATCGTCGTTCGTCCGCACAAAGTTGGGTTCCGAATATTGGAACAAATTTGGGTCCTGGTTGTGCTTCGAAGCTCGGCCGCCCGATCGGAATACACCCAGGGGTATTATGGGGGGGAAATGGGCGTAAAAATAGGGTTTATCGAGGTTTTTTGAGGTTCTAGCGTTTGAGGTCTCGTTTTCCATGTTTTTTGGGGCGAGAAGACCGAATTTGAACTTGATTTTGACCAAAGAGTGAAGAATTGGGATTCTAACGAAGTTTCAGCTCCCAAAATTCACTTTTGGTTTATTACCTATTCTGTGAATAATACACCTATGTATTCGCTCAGCAAAAAAATTTTATAACACCCCCTCAAAATTTTTTCTTTTCCTTTTCAAGGTGCGTAGATTCCAAAAATGCAATGTCCGTCCGCCGTCCGCCGTCCGCCGTCCGCCGTACGCTGTACGCCGCCCGCCGTATCACGTGTACCGGCTTCATTTTCGGTCTAAAAAAAATCGTTCTTTCGCACACATGCATTTGGGCCCTAGTTGTGTCCCGAAACTTTTCAGCCCGATCGGAATATACCCAGGGGAGTTATGAGTGAAAATGTGTATAAGAATAGTGTTACTTCTTGTGTTTTAGTATAACATATTAGTAAAATGAGCTTTTAAGGTATCGTTTTCCATGTTTTTGGGGACGAGAAGACCGAATATGAAGTCGATTTTGACCAAGGAGTGGAAAATTGAGGTTGTACCATGTTCAGCTCCCAAAATTGATTTTTATGAGTCAAAAACCTGCGAAATCGTCTGAAATCACCATCAATTTGTAGAATAAGACCAGAAAAATTGTCAACACGTGGATTAAGACGATTAAATGGTGTATTATTAATGATCAAAGATAATGTGAAAAAAAAAGAAAAAAAAGGAGCGCCGGTACCTACCTAATTCAAGTTTTGGGGGCCAAAATTTGTGGAAACCACCAGAAATAGCTATTTCAATTATTTTACATGAAAGAAACAATAAATAAACAGCCAGAATTCATGTAGGTATGTCCAATAGAATAATAAACCCATGTGACAAGGACTTTGCAGCGTTTTTATTGTTAAAAACGCTGCAAATCCCTGCACAACGGTTTATTATTTTGTATAGAATACCCTTCTGTTACAGATCACAGCTCTATGTATAGATAACCCGTCTATATAATATAATATGTACTATTCTATGCATAATTATGTAGATCGCAGACCCTCCGTAGGTTAGTACCTAACCCCGTACTCGTTACTAGGTACCTATCTAAATCACGAGTTAAATGTTGCTAAAATAATTCTGCCGATGACAAACAGTACCTAACAAAAAGAAACACACATAATGAAGTTCTGAAAAGAAATTGTTGATGAGGAGTGAAAAAAGTTGCAAAAGTACCTACCAACAAACTCCAGCCCCTTCTACGTATGTATATGGTATAATGAACCGTTGTGTAATAATTTACCGTTGAGTAATGATTTACCGTAGTAATAATTTACCCATCAATAATACTTCAACGTTTGTTCAAGTTTCACTACCTACCAACAAACTCCAAAAGAGCCATCATTTTTCAAGCGAAATAATATCACAGAACAACCAACTCGACTTCATACTCCGCCAATATAATCAGGTGATCCCTACCAATGATTGGCCGTATTCACAAATTCCTATTGTGGGCGCGTCTCTGGTTACGAGATTTGGTTTGAATTGTATACAATTTCATTCACACTGGAGTCGAAAATGCCTGTCGGTGCAAACTTCGGGGCCTTACTGTGAACGAACGGCTGGACGTACGATGCTCCGGATGGTCTTAAAAAACTCGCAAGTTCAAGAACTATTTAAAACCGTAAAAATATTTACGTAAAAAAATGGTATAGGCGTTTTGAAAATTTCAACCCCTATTTTGAACCCCTTAGAGATGACTCACAGTAACGTCGATCTTCGAGGACCAACTAGACGCCGAACGGAACCTATAACCCGAATTTCATCAATTTTTTTTCATGGTAACTAAGAAAAGTGGCCCGTACGGCGTACGGCGTACGGCGTACGGCGGACAGACAGAAATATTTTTATTGCAGTTTTGGATTCTACATACCTTGAAACGTAAACCATCAAATTTTGAGGGGGGGTAATTTTTTTTTTCATGCTCGATTCCAATGGTTCATTATTGAAAATAATAAACCAAAACTTGGGAAATTGTCTGAAATTACCCTAAACATGTATAATAACCTGGAAGTAGTACCAACAGGTGAATCAAGACAGTTAAGTGGCACTCTAAATTATCGAAGATAATTTTGTGGAAAATAAAATAAGAGCCTACCTAATCCGTGTTTTTGAGGAACAATAAATGAACAGTCAGCATTTCTGTAGGTAGGTATGTCCAATAGAATAATAAACTCATGCGAACTCATGCTTCGCAGCGTTTTTCTTTTACATGTTTTTCCTTGAACTTTGCAACTTTTTCAAATGCTTATAGGAAGATGATTATAAACTTAGTACCAACAGTGCTCTTTGTGGATAACTGCCCATTCGAGGTACGATTGGTGGACTTTTCCCCTGGATATGAACGGTTACTGAATGATTCTTGTTCATACGTACTCCACAATGAAGGTTACTTATGGAGATTCTGAGCTGTCTTGCACCACTCGACCTTCAAACGTCGTTTGTCAGATATAAATGTTTTCTATTCAAGATCGATTCTGTTCCTTTCGAACTATCGCAATCCTGTTTACGATAGTGGAACGTTTAAGAGAACGGGTGACATATGAAGGCGCACTCCGGGATTGTACGGTGGATTGGAATAATATGATTTTTCCTTGTCAGACGACATCGCTGAGGCCCACACATCAACACGTCCGAGCTCGCGTCCCCCGCCTACGCGTTGTTTTCGCCGTTTTTCTCTTTATCGCAGTGGAAAACGCTTTCCGACTGTTGACGCGTTCGCGGAAGAAGATGGGGCTCGTGAGATCGATCTCTGCCCTACGCTTTGCTCTCAGACGTGAGAGCTTCCTGCCCGCCAAGAAAGCCCAACCTGCCGCTCTTGCAAAAGAGATTTTTGTAGGACCCATAACAGGGCTATTCAGCAACATCTAAAAGAGAGAACCTGTCTACTCAGCGACCAATACACCAGGGGCCTACCTATTCACTAAGCCAAAGAGACAACTCTTTTCGGTCCGACTCCTCTTTTGGAAACAGAGTTTTTTGTAGTATCCATGGCAGGGTTATCAAGTAAATTCTAAAAGAGAGAACCTGACAGCTCTGCGACCAAGACTCCGGGGGCCTATTCACTAAGCCAAAGAGACATCTCTTTTCGGTCCGACTCTCTTTTGGCAAAAGAGATTTTTATAGTATCCATTCAGTAACTTCTAAAATAGAGTTGGCGGTCATCTTGGCATTTTCGATCACTTTCAGAGAGTCAGCTAATTACCTAGGTGTCTTTTCTGGAAAGACAGACTCCTTCTCATTTGTTTGATAGTGATATCGTGTATCATCCTTCGCATATCCACTACCAATCGGTCATTTTAATGTATTTTTTTCACCTCTTAAAGGTAAGTCGATAATTCATTAAGAACACATCCGTATTATCGATTCATGGGTAAAAACGCTGCAAACTCCTTATCACATGGGTATTATTCTATTGGACATACCTACAGAAATGTTGGCTGTTGTTGTTTCTTTCATGTGCGATAATTGAAATAGCTAGGTATTTCTGATAGTTTCCACCAATTTTGGCCCCAAATACAAATTGATGGTGATTTTAGACAATTTCCCAGGTTTTTGACTCATAAAAAATGAATTTTGGGAGCTGAAACTTCGTTAGAACCTCAATTTTCTACTCTTTCGTCAAAATCGACTTCTTATTCACTCTTATCGCCCTAAAAATCATGGAAAAAGATACCTCAAAAGCTCATTTTACTAAAACACCAAAAACCCTATCTTCACACCCGTTTTTCACTCATAACACCCCTGGGTGTATTCCGATCGGGCTGCAATGTTTCGGGACACAACTAGGGCCCAAATGGAGCATGTGTGCGAAAGAACGAATTTTTTAGACCGAAAATGAAGCCGGTATGCATACGTTAGGTGTGTTATTCACAGTATAATAAACCAAAATCGTTGTTTTGACGGTCAGATTGGAGCCAGGCGGACGCTGGAAGCGGGAGATCAGGAAGAGGTCGCACCAGGCGGTGGTGGTGGTGGACGAAGACCTTGCTCTTCATCAGGCCTTGCACCTCTCAACGGTTATGCAGTTCTATGACGAATTCCGAGTTGTGAAGCGCGGGGAGGGGTCGGCCCTGCAGTTTTCTACTAGGAAGAGATTACGGCTGGCCGCTTCCCCGGTGAATTGAAGAAACCTCGCTTCTCTTCATCCACCTCCCCGTCTGTGGCAGGCTGAGGTAATCTCACTTTGCAGCAGTCAGAATATTGCGTCGAAATGAAATATTAGGGATGGTTGACTAACGTCACTTCGTCATCGCTCCTTCACTCGATCTACATACCTATGATACCAATTTTTGTTCAATTTTTCCAAAAGTAGGCACTACTTACCTATTGGTTTATAATTTCAATAATGAACCTTCGGGATCGAGCATGAAAAACATCCCCCCCCCCCTCCACCTCAAAATTTGATGGTTCCCTTTTCAAGGTATGTAGAATCCGAAAATGCAATAAAGAAAATTTCTGTCTGTCCGCCGTACTCTGTACTTCGCACTTTCCTTAGTCACCATGAACCAAAATTGACGAAATTATTATTATTGATTTGACAATGGTAAATTATTACACAACGGCAAATTATTACACAACGGTAAATTATTTCATAACGGTAAATTATTACACAACGGTAAATTATTACACAACGGTTCATCTACCAAGAAGGGGCTGGATTTTGTTGATTGGACTTGAATAACCGTTGAAGTATTATTGATGGGCAAGTTGTTACACAACGGTTATTATACATGACCACGAAGGTAGGTATTGACCACAGAAAACAGTGATCTACGCAGAAGGGGCAACATTTAACTCGTGATTTAGATAGGTACCTAGTCACGAGTACGGGGTCAGGTACTAACCTACGGAGGGTCTGCGATCTACATAATATGTATAGAATAGTACATATTATATTATATAGACGGGTTATCTATACAGAGAGCTGTGATCTCTAACAGAAGGGTATTCTGTACAAAATAATAAGCCGTTGTGCAGGGATTTGCAGCGTTTTTTTATTTATTTCCAAGATGTTCAGACCAGTAAGATGATTTATTCCTCTACGAGTAGATACCTAAGGGTCTATGCAGACGGTACCTACTGTTTGATTTAAAATGGTTATTGATTCCGTCAATATCATAGCATTTTCGTTCTAAATGTCTTGGATTTGATAAAATTGAACTTACCCATATCTCCCCACTGTGGCGTATACCCACGCCTATGCTACGAGATCCTGCAGGAACCTGGTTATTCCATATTCCGCACCAACGCCCTTACCTGATGAAGTCAGAAATTTGAATGGCAAAATGTTCTCCAGTAACCGTTAAAGCACTCCTACTCCAAGCCGAACTTTACTTTGCTGATGATTTTTATAATATTTCCTGGTTAATGTGATAGTTTTTGTGAGTATTTTCTTAAATATTCAAGTCACCAGTGCTAGTACACCACAGCAGTACAATGCATTCTGCATTAAGCCATCTGTGATATTGAACGGCCTATTTCATCTCCTATATGAACTATCAGACCATAGTCTAATCTCTTCAATTTCACGATAAGACTACAATATTCTTAAATTGAGGGACGAACTCCTCAATTTGAATTATAAGCCTTGGGTTCCTGATTTAAACTATCAATGTTCATTGTGCAATCTGGGGAAGGTGGAGTCGGCCGAACACTTCATGGGCGTTGTGCAGTTTTTAGGGGCTTTAGAGGAAGATACCCAGGCAAGGTCACGCTGATCACTAGCGAGGTCATAAATCTGCTGAACGCTGGTGACTGGAATGGTTTGTGCCAGTACTTCAATGCAGCCTAGTCATACCGTATAGTCCTGGTTTCCGAATTTCATTATCAATAGGAAGAGAAATGGAAAGTGCAATGACGTTCTGGTCACCTCTATATGTCGCTATGATCCCTCGTAAGTCACTGCAAGTCGTACATGTAAGTAAATCAATCAACTGTATGTCATTTTGTTCCTTGTAACCTAGTCATATCGGTCTGTGTGTGGTTGTGTTTTTGTTAGGTGTCCGTTAGTTGTTTAATAAAAGATGTTGATAGCATTAATGAACAATGATGTGAGTAAATAAGGAAAATAATAAAAATGGCGAAATAGTAGTGGATGAGATTAATAATAATACAACGACTACAGAGCGTAATGCGTTTGGGGGAAAAGTGAAAGGGAGATAGCCGGCGGAGGCAATGCGTTTGGGGACAGAGGGCACAGTGCGTTTGGGGAAACAATTTTTACGACCACAGACAAACTCAAGTTGCTTACACCATCAAAACACGTTTTAGTAGACGGGCACATTTTCGTACGTTCCACATTTTTCCCCTCAAATGTACACTGTGCATGCAAGTATCAACGGCTTCAATATCCCTGTTGTTTACGGGTTTTTGAAGGGAAAAACTAAAGAAATGTACTTGCGATTCTGGAATCACGTAAAAGAATTATGCCGGTCCTTGATTAACAATGAATTAATGCCAGAGGTAGTTAAAGTTGACTTCGAAAAAGGTGCTCATGTCGCACTCAAAGAAGCATTTCCTACCTGTCGTCTACAGGGCTGCATGTTTCACCTTTTTCCCAGGCATGATGGAGACGTATTCGTCACGAAAAAGCTTTGCGGAATCACTACAATAAGAAAAGTGACGCTGGATTGTGGATGAAAGTTTTTCAGTCTTCCTTTTCTCCTTCCAGAAAAAGTGTACAATGCGTTCCTCAGCCTGATGTGGGTCATTTCAAAATTTCGGTGCATTTTGGGCCTCTAATTTTTTCAAGATAAAATGTGAAATATTTCATTGTTTTTTTCACGTAGCCTATCTTAGGGTCGTCCTAGTAATATCCTACAGTGGGCACACATAATCATCGATATTTCCAGAGATAGGCCAATTAAAAAAAATTTAATTTCTAGGGAGTGAGAATCAAGTCTAGGGTATGAGAAAAGAATCAAGTTATCGTCTTTAACGCATTGGAATCTCCTAAAAAACATAGCGTTGTTTATGTATTCGATTGAAAATGGAAATCACAAGCAGTCTCGAAAAATAAGCTCAATGTCTTACTTAATTTCTATTAGTCTTTAACATTATCTTGCACTAAAAGTTGGAACCGAGTGTTTTGTTCATCAAAAATGTTACAGTCTTCCTGTATCTTCCATTTCAACACTAGACTTAGACTAGAAAACAAGACAACAAAATGAAATTGTTGTTTACTACTAGGTTTACAGTTTATAAAAATTATCACAAAAATTATATTATCAAGTCTTTTTCAATACTGTTTAGGAAGTTAAATCACAATAAATGAACTTTTTGTTGAAAAAATAAAGAAAGAACATTTGCTATAATATAGTAGTATGTAACTAGATAGGTACCTAACAAACATTGCTGTAAAATAGTGTAAAATTAATGGTAGGTAAATTCAATTAAATGCCATCAAAAGTTCAAAGCTCACTGACATTGATTTCCCAATCGAAGCTATACACTACTTTTCGTCTTAATCATAAAACGAGGGGTAGGAAGAACATGTAAAACGTCGGATGAACCAACTTCACAATGGACAATTTTCGTAGGTTCCATTTTTTTGGGCCAAATTCTGTTCAATAACGGAAATTAACCCTTATTTACCACGTAATGTGGTTTTTACGTTAAACACTATAGGCAGAATACGAGTGGGAAATATGAATTTCAGAGTTCCCCCTAGAAATAATGACGTATTAAGTAAATCGCTGAGTAGTTCAACTCAAATCCCGCTTGGAGTGCTAGTTCGCCACTAAGCGATGTACATTACCACACCGGATGGATGGATGGGACCGCTAACTTACAAATAAATTTAAAAATCCTCAAAATCAAACCTAAGGTAGGTTCACAAAAAGTCACAGCAAAGGTTCTTGGAGGTTTCCAGAAAGGTTTGCCATTTATGGTTTATTATTCTGTGAATAATACACCTATGTATTCGATCAGCAAAAATTTTTTATAAATCCCTCAAAATTTTTTCTTTTCCGTTTCAAGGTGCGTAGATTCCAAAAACGCTGCAAAGCCCTTGTCACATGGGTTTATTATTCTATTGGACATACCTACAGAAATTCTGGATGTTCATTTATTGTTGCTTTCATGTAAAATAATTGAAATAGGTATTTCTGATGGTTTCCACCAATTTTGGCCCCCAAAACTTAAATTAGGTGGTACGCTCCTTTTTTTTAAATTGTCGTTGATCATTGGTAGTGCCATTTAATCGTCTTGATCCACGTTTTGACACTTTTCCTAGTGTTATTATACAAATTGATGGTGATTTCAGACGATTTCGCAGGTTTTTGACCCATAAAAAATCAATTTTGGGAGCTGAACATCTGGTAGAACTGAATTTTCCACTCCTTGTTCAAAATCAACTTCGTATTCGGTCTTCTCGTCCAAAAAAACATGGAAACCGATACCTCAAAAGCTCATGCTACCAACATGTTGATAAAACGAAAAAAGTACCTATTTCTACACACATTTTCACTCATAACACCCCTGGGTGTATTCCGATCGGGCTGAAAAGTTTCGGGACACAACTAGGGCCCAAATGGAGCATGTGTGCGAAAGAACGACTTTTTTAGACCGAAAATGAAGCCTGTACACGTGATACGGCGTACGGCGGACGGCGGACGGACATTGCATTTTTGGAATCTACGCACCTTGAAACGGAAAAGAAAAAAGTTTGAGGGGGTGTTATAAAAATTTTTTGCTGATCGATTACGTAGGCGTATTATTCACAGAATAATAAACCAAAATGCAATGTCCGTACGCCGTATCACGTGTACCGGCTTCATTTTCGGTCTAAAAAAAACGTTCTTTCCCACGCAAGCTCCATTTGGGCCCTAGTTGTGTACCGAAACTTTTCAGCCCGATCGGATTATATCCAGGGGTGTTATGAGTGAAAATGTGTATAAAAATAGGTACTTTTGGTTTATTATTCTGTGAATAATAAATTTTTATAACACCCCCTCAAAATTTTTTCTTTTCCGTTTCAAGGTGCGTAGATTCCAAAAATGCAATGTCCGTCCGCCGTCCGCCGTACGCCGTACGCCGTCCGCCGTACGCCGTATCACGTGTACAGGCTTCATTTTCGGTCTAAAAAAGTCGTTCTTTCGCACACATGCTCCATTTGGGCCCTAGTTGTGTCCCGAAACTTTTCAGCCCGATCGGAATATACCCAGGGGTGTTATGAGTGAAAATGTGTATAAAAATAGGTACTTTTTGCGTTTTAACAACATGTTAGTAACATGAGCTTTTGAGGTATCTTTTTCCATGTTTTTGAGGACGAGAAGACCGAATATGAAGTCGATTTTGACCAAAGACGCGGAAATTGAGGTTTTACCAAAGGTTCAGCTCCCAAAATTGGTTTTTTATGAGTCAAAAACCTGGAAAACTGTCTGAAATCACCATCAATTTGTACAATAACATTGGAAAAAGTGTAAACAGGTGAATCAAGACCATTAAATGCCACTACCAATGATCAAAGATGATTTAAAAAAAAAAAAAAAAAAAAAGCGTACCTATTTCATGTTTTGGGGGCCAAAATTGGTGGAAATCATCAGAAATAGCTATTTCAATCATTCCACATGAAAGAAACAAGACATTTAACAGCCAACAAAAATCTCTAGAACTCCAATAGAATAATAAACCCATGTGACAAGGACTTTGCAGCGTTTTGTGTTTTAGTAACATGTTAGTAAAATGAGCTTTTGAGGTATCGTTTTCAATGTTTTTGGGGACTTGAAGACCGAATATGAAGCCGATTTTGAACAAAGAGTGGAAAATTGAGGTTGTACCAGATGTTCAGCTCCCAAAATTGATTTTTTAAGAGTCAAAAACCTGCGAAATCGTCTGAAATCACCATCAATTTGTATAATAACACTAGAAAAACGCAGCAAAGTCCTTGTCACATGGGTTTATTATTCTATTGGAGTTCTAGAGATTTTTGTTGGCTGTTAAATGTATTGTTTCTTTCATGTGGAATGATTGAAATAGCTATTTCTGATGATTTCCACCAATTTTGGCCCCCAAAACATGAAATAGGTACGCTTTTTTTTTTTTTTTTTTTTTTTTTTTAAATCATCTTTGATCATTGGTAGTGGCATTTAATGGTCTTGATACACCTGTTTACACTTTGCCAATGTTATTGTACACATTGATGGTGATTTCAGACAGTTTTCCAGGTTTTTGACTCATAAAAAACCAATTTTGAGAGCTGAACCTTTGGTAAAACCTCAATTTCCGCGTCTTTGGTCAAAATCGACTTCATATTCGGTCTTCTCGTCCTCAAAAACATGGAAATAGATACCTCAAAAGCTCATGTTACTAACATGTTGTTAAAACGCAAAAAGTACCTATTTTTATACACATTTTCACTCATAACACCCCTGGGTATATTCCGATCGGGCTGAAAAGTTTCGGGACACAAGTAGGGCCCAAATGGAGCATGTGTGCGAAAGAACGATTTTTTTTAGACCGAAAATGAAGCCGGTACACGTGATACGGCGGGCGGCGTACGGCGTACGGCGGACGGACATTGCATTTTTGGAATCTACGCACCTTGAAACGGAAAAGAAAAAATTTTGAGGGGGTGTTATAAAAATTTTTTGCTGAGCGAATACATAGGTGTATTATTCACAGAATAATAAACCAAAAGTGTCAACACGTGGATCAAGACGATTAAATGGTACAATCAATGATCAAAGGTAATTTGAAAAAAAAAAAAGGAGCGTACCTAATTCAAGTTTTGGGGGCCAAAATCTGTCGAAACCACCAGAAATAGCTATTTCAATTATTTTACACGAAAGAAACAGTAAATAAACAGCCAGCAGTTCTGTAGACCAATAAAATAATTGAATAATAAACCCATGTGACAAGGACTTTGCAGCGTTTGGTTTATTATTCTGTGAATAATCCACCTATGGATTCGCTCATCAAAAAAATTTTATAATCAAATAAACAAATAACACCCCCTCAAACTTTTTTCTTTTCCGTTTCAAGGTGCTTAGAATCCAAAAATGCAATGTCCGTCCGCCGTCCACCGTACGCCGTATGTCGTTGGCCGCATCACATCTACAGGAGTCCTTTTCGGTCTAAAAAATTCGTTCTTTCGCACACATGCTCCATTTGGGCCCTAGTTGTGTCCCGAAACTTCTACCGAATGTTCAGCTCCTAAAATTGATTTTTTATGAGTGAAAAACCTGGGAAATCGTCTGAATTTACCATCAGTTTGTATAATAACACTGGAAAAAGTGTCAACACGTGGATCAAGACGATTAAATGGCACTACCAATTGACATTTTACTGAAATTTCTCCCTTGAGAGGGAAAAACATTAAATCATGTTTAATGTTTTTCCCTCGCAAGGGAGAAATTAGATAAAGAAATGAAAGCCACAATTTCACTGAACTCTACAAGTATAATGTTGCATTTACTGTACTTATTATAGAACTCGCCATCAACATATGGTTGCTACAACAGAAGGTAGTAACTGTGTAGTAACCAATGAAAAACGTAGCTATTGACTCTTGTTTCTTTCGAGTGCGATATTCTTTATGGTTGCTACAACAGAAGGTAGTAACTGTGTAGTAACCAATGAAAAACGTTGCATATTTGCGTGTCGGAATTCACAGAATGACCCCCAGCCCTAAAACATTAAACATGTTAATAATCAAAGATAGTTGAAAAAAAAAAAAAAAAAAGAGCGTATGTACCTACCTAATTTGTGTTTAAGGGCCTAAATTAATAGAAACCATCAGAAATAGCTATTTCGATTACTACGCACGAAAGAAACAATAACTGAACAGCCAACAATTCTGTAGTTATGTCCAATAGAATAATAAACCCATGTCACAAGGACTGCAGCGTTTTGGTTTATTATTCTGTGAATAATACACAGCCATGTATTCGCTCAGCAAAAAATTTGTATAACACCCCCTCAAAATTTTTTCTTTTCCTTTTCAAGGTGCGTAGATTCCAAAAATGCAATGTCCGTCCGCCGTCCGCCGTCCGCCGTCAGGCGTATCGATCACGCTTGCCGAACGTTTGGCTGCTAGGGGGGTGAGCTGGTAGTTCATACCACCAAGGGCTCCTCATTTTGGGGGGTTATGGGAAGCTGCGGTCAACCGCCGTCTCTCCAAACAATACGGAGAAGATCTTGATCCTCTCTAGGATGTAAGATTTGCCGGAACATTTGTTTAAGATCGCCAATGAACACATAGGGGAACGAGCGGAATCGGAGGAGGATATCGCAAATGTCTGGTTGTAACTTCGGACCCACGTGTAAAATTTCGTTCAGTGATCGACCATTTGCTGTCAGCTGGGACGCATTAAAAACTACACGGATCTTATCAGCTGGATCCCCTAGACGACGAACGGCATGATGAGGCATATAGTAATGAGCGAGACCTGGCACCGGGGGATCGACAGGTCTCATGTGACCCTGAGCGGCATACTCATGCATGAACTTTTTATACGGTGGAACAAGATCAGGATTTCGCCTAAATTTACTTTCCAATCGATAAAGTTGCCGTAGGGCTATTGATCGAGAATGACCTAGCGAATTTCGATCCTGTGCAAGGAGCAGTGGAACGGTGTACCTACCTGCACCGTCCCTGCGTACCTGATCTAAGAAAATATTCTCAGCCTCCCGCTCAGCAGGTGTCCAAGGCTCCACCTCCTCAACTGACTCAATCTCGAACATTCGCCTCAGAAGAACGTCCGTTTCGTGAACGGAACTCTGAACCTGTATGGGTGCAGAACTCAGGGATCCAAAATTCACTTTATCAGGTACTACCCCCCTTGAAACCAAGCTGAACAATGGTGGACTAACTGATGAGAACTCCACTGGGGGCACTACAGAGAATAAATTACGTACCGGCTCTAACAGAGCACCCTTGGAGTGAAAAAGTGGAACTCCTGAACGAGGGGGAGGAGAACGACGTTCCTTAGGTGGAGCAGGGGCCTTCCCTGAACGTTCTCCCTTTCGTGCACTGCCTCCAACAAAGGTTTGTCGGAATGCTCTAATAATGTCCTGAATGGCCCACCTACGATATTCAGCTGACCGAACGTCCCTCCATGCCGGCTGCGCTGTACCTACAAGAGCGGGACTGGAACCAGCGTTAACTTCGGACTTGAAGGGAAAAACTTGACTACTGGCTTCGGTTGGAATGAACCACTGAAGGTGATTCTTATCCCCGAACTTCACTATCTGCCCCTTCCGTGTTTCAATTCGACCTAGCACCAACCAGCCTACTTCAGAACGTAATAACCATGGTGAGTTGCCCACCGGAGGTACGCGTTCCCCTTCTATGAGTTGTATGACTAGATCGGCACTTAGTAAAATGTCAACTTCACCCCTAGTGTAAAAAGTCGGATCAGCCAACTCAGACCCTAACTCCCAGATATGGGGCCACTGATCGATGGAGAAACTGCTTGACGGGATAGGAGCTGTCACCTCGTCCAAGACGAAGGCGGTGACTGGAATGTGCCTACCTGAACGTGTGAACAGTCCGAATGAGGTGAATCCCGGAACAGAGTGCGAATTTCCCCCTACTCCCACTATGCGTCGTTCTGAGGGGAAGACCTCCAATTTGAGCGCTCGACAAAATTTAGAAGTGATTATATTAACCTCAGACCCAGTGTCCAGGAGAGCGCGCCCCACAAGGCCCCTAGTTTTTTCCTTTTTGACACGTGCACCAGTGCGGTAGGTATTAAGCCTCCTGATCGTGGACGCCTAATGCATGATCTAGATAATGAACCTAGCGCTGGAAGAGAACTTCCCGCCACTAGCTGAGCGCCTGAACTAACTTGGTCCCGGAAATTAACTTCCCTACTACTGAACGCATGAGACTCCGGAAGGTGTCTCGTTACGTTCGACGGTCGAGGCTCGTCTTGTGCGCCTGACCTAACGCCTACTGGGGAAGGCTGCACCAAGTAAGAGGGACTTCTATGAACTAACTTAGAACTAACCAGCTGAGTAGTGCAATGGGAAGCTCCACTCCTGGGTATATCACCGCAAGGTTTCAACGGAGTGGGGCCCCCTTCCTCAGTGGTCCTAGGTACGAACATGCGCCGCGCCTACCTAAAGCGGCAGCCGAGCTACTGCCTGGGAACTTACGATCGAACATCCTACCTGTGGGACCGGATCGGTTATTATGATCAATGCAATGGGCCCTATTGGAACGAACGAATATTTTCGTGCGACTTGAACAAGGATCGATTATTATAGCATCTTTCCCCCTGGAGGGATCAGACCGATCACTCCGGACAGAACGGGTCGGAGGATCGGCTCGATCCCATCCAGTGGGGAAGCCCCATTCCCAATCGGTAAAAGATCTAGCCGAACGGAACAGAGGGTCAGCCACCTCTGAGCCCCCGACCTCCTCCGAGGCCCACTTACACAAGTTGATCTCAGAGAGGGCCGGTGTGCTCGTAACCGGTGGTGACTGTGCCAAGACAGGCGAATTGCGCCTCTGGCACGATCCCCCCTTTGAACTATCAGATTGGGGAAGAAGACCCCGAGCACCCGTCGACATTACCTCCCTTTTTGAACGATGAAGCCAGGCATGATGTCCTCGTCCACAGCCGCAACGTCGTCGAGAAGGACAGTCTTGAACGTTGTCATGTCGGTAGGAAAAGCAGTTCTCGCAGAGCTTGTGTAGGCGAACGAATTCCCACTTCTTTTCCACGGGAACGGTGAAGAACTTGGGGCAGCGATATAGGAAATGGTGGTCCTCGCAATAGTGGCACCGGAGTCGAAGAGTATCTTCCTGAATGCTCAACAAATGAGGAGTAGGGGATGATCGACGGGCCTGTCTTTGAGCCGAATTTGATTTTTTATCACGATCGAATGAACCCTGAAAGGTCGAAGGGATCATTTGAGCGATCTTGAGCTCCTTGTCTAGGAACTCCAGCAGTTTCCGATGAGACGGAACCACATCCTCGACCTCCATTTCTTGAAGATTAAATTTATCCCCCAGCGTGGTGTCGATGCGAGCGAAGAGAGCCTCAAACAGCAGGAACGACTCGAGGTTGTGTGTCTCAACCTCTTCCATTGAACGGATCCAAGACCGGGCCGCACTCAGGAACGCTTCCAACTGCTGCACATCATTTTCTTTGATAGTAGGTACGAATTTAAGGTTCGAAAAGGATCGACGTGCGAGACGATACCGACCGGAATTTTCCGCGATCAAGGAGTTATAAAGAGCCTGATAGTCCGATCCGTCGGAACGATAACTAGTAAGGGCCGAACGAGCCTGACCAACCAGCTTCTCGACGAGCGCCTGATATTTAATCTCGTCCGGTAGGTACGGTACATTGTGAACCGCTCGATCGTATAAACCGCGAAATGAGGCGAAATTCGTAATGTTCCCATCGTATGATGGAACTGTAGGCAGCATAACATTCATGTACTTTACTGCATTGAACGTGAGTTTGTTCTGATCGTTCGAACTTTCCGACAAACGCTCTAAAGGCTGCAAAGTCGGTGTGGGTAGTCCTATCTCTAACGCCACTTGCAGATCGGCTACTTGGGATAAAAGCGACTCACTTACGTCCCAATTGAAATCGGCGGATTCGATCTGCGAGAACAGACTGTCGGCAGCTTTCGTCAAATCGCCCGCACATGATCGGGCCTCCTCGGACCACTGTGACAGCTTCAACAACGACTGGGCTTTAATCGCCCATGAACAGAGTGTTTTATAAAGCGCCTTTTGATCGGCCTTAAACCTCTTGATGACTTTAGCTGAGACCTCAATTCCTCGATCGGGGATGACCACGTTGGAACTCATCGTCAAGTGAACGAAAGGAACGAAAGTGAAACACTGGAATGTTCTCAGCTATTCCGCTGAATTCCCGGGTTTCGGCACCAAAAATGTTTGATCGGGAACGAAAAACACAGACTAAATTCACTTGAGCGAATTTAATTACAGAACGGGTAAGAACGATCGCTTTGGATAACAATTTATACAATTAAAAACTTCTTAGGTACTTTCACTTTCGGAGGTTGAACGCCATCTTCCCGTCCGAGAGGAGCTCAGGTTTGCAAAACCCAAAGAACTACATGAAAGAACGTATTTCAAAACTCTGGACCGACAGACCGAAATTGCACCGCCTATGGCTGACGCGATGCTTGCTGCAATTTACTAATATAATCACAATTATATTCGTTCGTTCTAAGACCCAAAAAACAGCATGATCTGATCGAACCCGCTAGCGCCGCAGCTAGCGCTCGAGCGGACACCAGACGCACTACTTCGGGCGTTTATGTACCTACGTCCGAACAGAAGGGTTATCTATACGGAGACCTGTGATCTGTAACAGGAGGGTATTCTGTACAAAATAATAAACCGTTGTGCAGGGATTTGCAGCGTTTTTGTTCCACAAGCGTGTATCGGTATTTAAAAAATCTGTCTCTATGGAAAACCGCTTGAAAAAATTCAGGGTTTGAGACGTGACAAAAAAATCAAGTTGCTTATCCAAAATTTGCTCTACATGTGCAAAATCTAAAATCGCTTTTCTATCCCTACCATCAATTTCACTATCGGGTTCACCTAGGGAAAATAATTTCATGGCCATACTTTTTTTAATGTTGTCGTCTAAAGTGTGGTCGAAAAACGAGAACGTTATTTTCTCTGAGCTGAGGTACCACAGATGGTTTACCAATGTTGACAAAGCCTTATCTGGTATTTCTGCGTCAATTTTCCTATACTCTACTAATGCTTTCAACATTTCTAGATCTTGTTTAGGGGCCAAAGCAGGTTTGGGGGCATTGAACCATGCCTTGGCGTAAATATTTATTATAAAAACACAAATTTCTTCTATTCCTTTCATTTCTTTTTGAGTCAATAACAACTGATCTCTAAAAAGATAAATTTTGAGGCAGTAAATTGCTTTGGCCATCCACCTGGCGTGATGAATTGCACCAGGTACTTTAAAAGAAAGTTTTGGGGAGGAAGCCCTATAAACACTAAACAAAGTTGAAGAAACTCTTTGTAATCCTCTCTGGGCCGCAGGGTTTCCAAATGTTCCATTAAAAAAGTGAAACTTGATTAATGTTACTAATTTTGCATCTAATACTCGTATTATCATCATGTAGACTAGTTTTGTATTCAGTTTGGTCGAACTTAGGCCACCCAACTTGAAATTTTTTGAAAACGCTATGTTGAGGACCAGTGGTCGAGCCTATCTTGCTATCAAACACGGCTTCAAAATAATTTCCAAAATATGATGACGGCATGCTAAGTACACAACATGTTCTTTTTGCAATAATTGCTCCAAGCAAAACACGCCCCCCTAACCCGACCTGAATTTGCAGCTGTGGTGTGAAAGCACGTTGCTTGAATTTTGTCTGCTGCACCCCACTCTTGAATGGCTCCAAATACCGCCTGGGCTTGCAAGAGTCCAGTACTATTTTCGAGTTGAGGAACTCGGATCAACTGTTCCTCATCTCCACAACTAATCAAGATCGCTACTCTTTCTACGTTTTCATTTTTCAAGATATCTGGTAGCTGGTAGTTACCTAGATCCCCCCCCCCCACCATTATTACCCACCATTATTTTTTGAAAACGCTATGTTGAGGACCAGTGGTCGAGCCTATCTTACTATCAAACACGGCTTCAAAATAATTTCCAAAATATGATGACGGCATGCTAAGTACACAACATGTTCTTTTTGCAATAATTGCTCCAGCAAAACACGCCCCCCTAACCCGACCTGAATTTGCAGCTGTGGTGTGAAAGCACGTTGCTTGAATTTTGTCTGCTGCACCCCACTCTTGAATGGCTCCAAATACCGCCTGGGCTTGCAAGAGTCCAGTACTATTTTCGAGTTGAGGAACTCGGATCAACTGTTCCTCATCTCCACAACTAATCAAGATCGCTACTCTTTCTACGTTTTCATTTTTCAAGATATCTGGTAGCTGGTAGTTACCTAGATCCCCCCCCCCCCCCACCATTATTACAGCCTCAACCTTTACATTTATACCTGAAAAATACTCATTTTCAATAATCCAGAGTGATAAAGAAGTGTCAAATCGCCTGGAGGTCGATTTCATTGACTGGAGTGTGGTTTTTAGGGGTCTGCATAAAAAGGCACATCTGCTGAAATGGACCACGTTTTGAGATGGGAAAAGCTGAATAACATAAAATCTACAGGATATAGCGAATAAATCAGGCAAGTAAAAGTTATAGAAGATAACATTTTCAATAAAATGAGACCAATCTCAAGTCTCTAGGACAAATGGTTACTATGTTATGAGGAAAAGAAGAGTATTTTTATGAAACAAAGTGAGTTTTTCTGATCTTCAACCTCAATGCGGCACGGGTTAACGTTATCCGATCGACCTAAAACTTTGCGAATCTCATTTTCTAGTCAAATGGCACCTTTTAGGGGGTTGCCAGAAGTGATTTTCTCAAAAAAAATTTTGCCTATTGCCTTGTGGTCACAAAAAGTCAACTTTCGAAATTCAATCGTGGCAACCCCCTAAAAGGTGCCATTTGACTAGAAAATGAGATTCCCAAAGTTTTAGGTCGATCGGATAACATTAACCCGTGCCGCATCGAGGTAGAAGTTTAGAAAAACTCACTTTTTTTCATAATAATATTATTTCATTCCTCATAACATAGTAACCATTTGTCCTAGAGACTTTAAATTAGTCTTATTTTATTTGACATGTTATCTTCTTCAACTTGTACTCCAATACTTTTTTCGCTAGATCCTATAGATGTTATGTTATTCAGCTTTTCCCATCTCAAAACGTGGTCCGTTTCAGCAAATGTGCCTTTTTATGCATACCCCTAAAAACCACACTCCAGTCAATGAAATCGACCTCTAGGCATCCATTAAAAAAAGTGAAACTTGATGAATGTTACTAATTTTGCATCTAATACTCGTATTATCATCATGTAGACTAGTTTTGTATTAAGTTTGGTCGAACTTAGCCCACCCAACTTGAAATTTTTTGAAAACGCTAGGTTCAGGACCAGTGGTCGAGCCTATCTTGCTATCAAACACGGCTTCAAAATAATTTCCAAAATATGATGACGGCATGCTAAGTACACATGTTCTTTTTGCAATAATTGCTCCAGCAAAACACGCCCCCCTAACCCGACCTGAATTTGCAGCTGTGGTGTGAAAGCACGTTGCTTGAATTTTGTCTGCTGCACCCCACTCTTGAATGGCTCCAAATACCGCCTGGGCTTGCAAGAGTCCAGTACTATTTTCGAGTTGAGGAACTCCGATCAACTGTTCCTCATCTCCACAACTAATCAAGATCGCTACTCTTTCTACGTTTTCATTTTTCAAGATATCTGGTAGCTGGTAGTTACCTAGATCCCCCCCCCCCCACCATTATTACAGCCTCAACCTTTACATTTATACCTGAAAAATACTCATTTTCAATAATCCAGAGTGATAAAGAAGTGTCAAATCGCCTGGAGGTCGATTTCATTGACTGGAGTGTGGTTTTTAGGCGTATGCGTAAAAAGGCACATTTGCTGAAAAGGACCACGTTTTGAGATGGGAAAAGCTGAATAACATAAAATCTACAGGATGTAGCGAAAAAATTATGGAAGTAAAAGTTGAAGAAGATAACATTTTCAATAAAATGAGACCAATCTCAAGTCTCTAGGACAAATGGTTACTATGTTATGAGGAAAAGAAGAGTATTTTTATGAAACAAAGTGAGTTTTTCTGATCTTCAACCTCAATGCGGCACGGGTTAACGTTATCCGATCGACCTAAAACTTTGCGAACCTCATTTTCTAGTCAAATGGCACCTTTTAGGGGGTTGCCAGAGGTGATTTTCTCAAAAAAAATTTTGCCTATTGCCTTGTGGTCACAAAAAGTCAACTTTCGAAATTCAATCGTGGAAACCCCCTAAAAGGTGCCATTTGACTAGAAAATGAGATTCCCAAAGTTTTAGGTCGATCGGATGACAGTAACCCGTGCCGCATCGAGGTTGAAGTTTAGAAAAACTCACTTTTTTTCATAAAAATATTATTTCTTTCCTCATAACATAGTAACCATTTGTCCTAGAGACTTGAAATTGGTCTTATTTTATTTGACATGTTATCTTCTTCAACTTTTACTCCAATACGTTTTTCGCTAGATCCTATAGATTTTATGTTATTCAGCTTTTCCCATCTCAAAACGTGGTCCGTTTCAGCAAATGTGCCTTTTTATGCATACCCCTAAAAACCACACTCCAGTCAATGAAATCGACCTCTAGGGATCCATTAAAAAAAGTGAAACTTGATTAATGTTACTAATTTTGCATCTAATACTCGTATTATCATCATGTAGACTAGTTTTGTATTTAGTTTGGTCGAACTTAGGCCACCCAACTTGAAATTTTTTGAAAACGCTATGTTGAGGACCAGTGGTCGAGCCTATCTTGCTATCAAACACGGCTTCAAAATAATTTCCAAAATATGATGACGGCATGCTAAGTACACATGTTCTTTTTGCAATAATTGCTCCAGCAAAACACGCCCCCCTAACCCGACCCGAATTTGCAGCTGTGGTGTGAAAGCACGTTGCTTGAATTTTGTCTGCTGCACCCCACTCTTGAATGGCTCCAAATACCGCCTGGGCTTGCAAGAGTCCAGTACTATTTTCGAGTTGAGGAACTCCGATCAACTGTTCCTCATCTCCACAACTAATCAAGATCGCTACTCTTTCTACGTTTTCATTTTTCAAGATATCTGGTAGCTGGTAGTTACCTAGATCCCCCCCCCCCCACCATTATTAGAGCCTCAACCTTTACATTTATACCTGAAAAATACTCATTTTCAATAATCCAGAGTGTGAAAAATGAGACCAATCTCAAGTCTCTAGGACAAATGGTTACTATGTTATGAGGAAAAGAAGAGTATCTTTATGAAACAAAGTGAGTTTTTCTGATCTTCAACCTCAATGCGGCACGGGTTAACGTTATCCGATCGACCTAAAACTTTGCGAATCTCATTTTCTAGTCAAATGGCACCTTTTAGGGGGTTGCCTGAAGTGATTTTCTCAAAAAAAATTTTGCCTATTGCCTTGTGGTCACAAAAAGTCAACTTTCGAAATTCAATCGTGGCAACCCCGTAAAAGGTGCCATTTGACTAGAAAATGAGATTCCCAAAGTTTTAGGTCGATCGGATAACATTACCCGTGCCGCATCGAGGTAGAAGTTTAGAAAAACTCACTTTTTTTCATTGACATGTTATCTTCTTCAACTTTTACTCCAATACTTTTTTCGCTAGATCCTATAGATGTTATGTTATTCAGCTTTTCCCATCTCAAAACGTGGTCCGTTTCAGCAAATGTGCCTTTTTATGCATACCCCTAAAAACCACACTCCAGTCAATGAAATCGACCTCTAGGCATCCATTAAAAAAAGTGAAACTTGATGAATGTCACTAATTTTGCATCTAATACTCGTATTATCATCATGTAGACTAGTTTTGTATTAAGTTTGGTCGAACTTAGCCCACCCAACTTGAAATTTTTTGAAAACGCTAGATTCAGGACCAGTGGTCGAGCTTATCTTGCTATCAAACACGGCTTTCAAAATAATTTCCAAAATATGATGACGGCATGCTAAGTACAAAAGTTCTTTTTGCAATAATTGCTCCAGCAAAACACAAGCCCCCCTAACCCGACCTGTAGTTGCAGCTATTGTGTCAAAGCACATTTCTTGAATTTTGGTCTGCTGCACCCCACTCTTGAATGGCTCCAAATACCGCCTGGGCTTTCAAGTGTCCAGTACTATTTTCGAGTTGAGGAACTCCGATCAACTGTTCCTCATCTCCACAACTAATCAAGATCGCTGCTCTTTCTGCGTTTTCATTTTTCAATATATCTGGTAGCTGGTAGTTACCTAGATCCCCCCCCCCCCCCCCTTATTAGAGCCTCAACCTTTACATTTATACCTGAAAAACACTCATTTTCAATAAACCAGAGTGATAAAGAAGTGTCAAATCGCCTGGAGGTCGATATCATTGACTGGAGTGTGGTTTTTAGGGGTAAGCGTAAAAAGGCACATTTGCTGAAACGGACCACGTTATGAGATGGGAAAAGCTGAATAACATAAAATCTACGGGATGTAGCGAAAAAATTATGCAAGTAAAAGTTGAAGAAGATAACATTTTCAATAAAATGAGACCAATCTCAAGTCTCTAGGACAAATGGTTACTACGTTATGAGGAGAAGAAGAGTATTTTTATGAAACAAAGTGAGTTTTTCTGATCTTCAACATCAATGCGGCACGGGTTAACGTTATCCGATCGACCTAAAACTTTGCGAATCTCATTTTCTAGTCAAATGGCTCCTTTTAGGGGGTTGCCAGAAGTGATTTACTCAAAAAAATTTTGCCTATTGCCTTGTGGTCACAAAAAGTCAACTGTCGAAATTCAATCGTGGCAACCCCCTAAAAGGTGCCATTTGACTAGAAAATGAGATTCCCAAAGTTTTAGGTCGATCGGATGACATTAACCCGTGCCGCATCGAGGTTGAAGTTTAGAAAAACTCACTTTTTTTCATAAAAATATTATTTCTTTCCTCATAACATAGTAACCATTTGTCCTAGAGACTTGAAATTGGTCTTATTTTATTTGACATGTTATCTTCTTCAACTTTTACTGCAATACTTTTTTCGCTAGATCCTATAGATGTTATGTTATTCAGCTTTTCCCATCTCAAAACGTGGCCCGTTTCAGCAAATGTGCCTTTTTATGCATACCCCTAAAAACCACACTCCAGTCAATGGAATCGACCTCTAGGCATCCATTAAAAAAAGTGAAACTTGATTAATGTTACTAATTTTGCATCTAATACTCGTATTATCATCATGTAGAGTAGTTTTGTATTTAGTTTGGTCAAACTTAGGCCACCCAACTTGAAAATTTTGAAAACGCTAGGTTCAGGACCAGTGGTCGAGCTTATCTTGCTATCAAACACGGCTTTCAAAATAATTTCCAAAATATGATGACGGTACAAAAGTTCTTTTTGCAATAATTGCTCCAGCAAAACACAAGCCCCCCCTAACCCGACCAGTATTTGCAGCTGTGGTGTCAAAGCACATTGCTTGAATTTTGTCTGCTGCACCCCACTCTTGAATGGCTCCAAATACCGCCTGGGCTTGCGTGTATAATTTGCAAGCGTGTATCGGTGTTTAAAAAATCTGCCTCTATGGAAAACCGCTTGAAAAAATTCAAGGTTTGAAAGGTGACAAAAAAATCAAGTTGCTTATCAAAAAATTTGCTCTACATGTGCAAAATCTAAAATCGCTTTTCTATCCCTACCATCAATTTCACTATCGGGTTCACCTAGGGAAAATAATTTCATGGCCATACTTTTTTTAATGTTGTCGTCTAAAGTGTGGTCGAAAAACGAGAACGTTATTTTCTCTGAGCTGAGGTACCACAGATGGTTTACCAATGTTGACAAAGCCTTATCTGGTATTTCTGCGTCAATTTTCCTATACTCTACTAATGCTTTCAACATTTCCAGATCTTGTTTAGGGGCCAAAGCAGGTTTGGGGGCATTGAACCATGCCTTGGCGTAAATATTTATTATAAAAACACAAATTTCTTCTATTCCTTTCATTCCTTTTTGAGTTAATAACAATTGGTCTCTAAAAAGATAAATTTTGAGGCAGTAAATTGCTTTGGCCATCCACCTGGCGTGATGAATTGCACCAGGTGCTTTAAAAGAAAAGTTTTGGGGAGGAAGCCCTATAAACACTAAACAAAGTATAAGAAACTCTTTGTAATCCTCTCTGGGCTGCAGGGTTTCCAAATGTTCCATTAAAAAAAGTGAAACTTGATTAATGTTACTAATTTTGCATCTAATACTCGTATTATCATCATGTAGACTAGTTTTGTATTTAGTTTGGTCGAACTTAGGCCACCCAACTTGAAGTTTTTTGAAAACGCTAGGTTCAGGATCAGTGATCGAGCCTATCTTGCTATCAAACACGGCTTTCAAACTAATTTCCAAAATATGATGACGGCACGCTAAGTACAAAAGTTCTTTTTGCAATAATTGCTCCAGCAAAACACAAGCCCCCCTAACCCGACCAGTATTTGCAGCTGTGGTGTCAAAGCACATTGCTTGAATTTTGTCTGCTGCACCCCACTCTTGAATGGCTTCAAATACCGCCTGGGCTTGCAAGAGTCCAGTACTATTTTCGGGTTGAGGAACTCCGATCAACTGTTCCTCATCTCCACAACTAATCAAGATCGCTACTCTTTCTACGTTTTCAGATGGGAGAAGCTGAATAACATAAAATCTACAGGATGTAGCGAAAAAATTATGGAAGTAAAAGTTGAAGAAGATAACCTTTTAAATAAAATGAGACCAAATTCAAGTCTCTAGGACAAATGGTTACTATGTTATGAGGAAAAAAAGAGTATTTTTATGAAACAAAGTGGGTTTTTCTGATCTTCAACCTCAATGCGGCACGGGTTAACGTTATCCGATCGACCTAAAACTTTGCGAATCTGATTTTCTAGTCAAATGGCACCTTTTAGGGGGTTGCCAGAAGTGATTTTCTCAAAAAAAATTTTGCCTAATGCCTCGTGACCACCCTAATATACAGTGCCTCACGACTGATCGGTCGTGCGGTTTTAGTATCTCTAGCGCCTCGTCAATTTTTTCAACGTTTTTAGCTGCGAACTCCTTCGACGAAATGCTGCTGGTCCCGATCCCAGAATGTACCCAGAATAGAATTCCTGTTTGGTATTCACAGTGGCTCAGCTGTGCATCTCGCATGATGATGCTCCGGAATTGCTGCGTTAAGACCCATATAATCACCTGTGTAAGGATGACAGGCGTGAATTCAGGGAAGTGGCTACCGCTTTCTGTCCGCTACTAAACATCAAATACGAGCGAGTGCCACCGATTGCTATTTGCGCTACTTACACAGCTCCAAATCCTCAACATACTTATTGGTACATCAAACGATTCAGCATTGAATAAAGAATTTTAGAGCTAATAAAATAATTTTTTTCTTCAAATTTTTAGTCTTAGGAAGGCCCTTACTTATTGCCGTAATGTTTATGGGTATCAATAGTTATTTCGACAGAAGGAACTAGTAACAGATTTGGTATCGGTTTTGCCAAGCTTACTGCTCTGACTTTGCTCGAATGCTGTCCCGAACTAAAGATAGTCCCCAGCAAGTTATTCCAAGCTATGGAGACGGAAAATCGGGGTACAGTTGGGGAAGCGCGCAAGTAACACACAAACTGAAACGGAAACCCACCCACTTCCTGGGACCCAGACTCTGACGGTAGCAGTTGATTTAATAATCCCTTCAGTAAGAAGCTTAAAGGATTAGTGGGAAAGGCGTTCGGGTTGAAAGGGCCTTACCGCACTTTGGCAAGTCTTGAACTATTTGTTCGGTTCCCGATTCCGCCTCTTGGGAATTGATGAAATATAATTAATTAATGAAGCAACTTTCGTACAAGGGATTTGGCTGGTTCCGGCTTGGACATGCCGAACATAAACTTACTTTACTAACTCGGTAGGCTAAATATATTTTTCCACCAGTGAACAGAACGGTAATTGTCACATCACCAGTAAAAACGCACAGTCCATCCAGCGTGCCAAATATCCAGTATTACTAACTTAAGGAACCTACTGAGTTTCACTTGACCATTATATTCCTGTCCGTTGGTGCTCCTACTCACAGGTACATATTTCTTCTCATTTTAACTTCCTTTGTACCTTCCTTCATCAGCAGCTTTGTATGTTTTCCTCTATATGGCGGCCTCTATATGGCCTCCGAGAGCTTTCTTTATAATATGTTTATTACCTTTAACTGGAGTCATGCGCTGCATTTTAAAACTATAGGTCTCACACTAACAAAAATAATGAAGCAACAGTTATAAATTATATCCACGTAACATACAAATTCCTCAAGTATTTGGTGAATTTTAATTTTTCGGAGGGAATCACTTATATTAGGTACTCCAGTATTTGGCTTGCAACGGTATACGCGAGCAGTCTAGGCCGAAACTTCAAATCTTTGAAGTGTTTCCCCCTCTTGTAACTGGGGCGCTAAAGATTCTAATTAGTCTTCAAGCCCGGCAACTCATGCATTTCCTTCAAGCACAACTTGCTTGAATAATGCAGGAGGTGTGGTTTGGTTTTGCTTTTGCTTTCCCGACCCTCTTCATTCCCGGTATTTGTTGAAGGATGGTTACTGAAGGGAGAGGGTTCCAGTCCGAACTTGGAGGTGCGGTTGTTAGAGAGGAAAACCCTCCAGTTAACTACAATTTGCTTAAAAAAAAAAAAAAAAAAACTGGTTCATCTTTATGGGGAGGAATTTTTGGAGGAAATTAATTAACTGGGATGTTTCTTTAACTCTGCCTTATTTTCAGGCATGACTTGTTCAGAAGCTGCTTAGTGTTTACTAATTTATTTTACACCTCACAAACAAAGTTTGCCACTTCCATCCGTAAAATAATATTCCCCCATCCAACTAAGTACACTTAACCGAAGCAAGAAATAACAATGTGGAACAGCGGCGGATTTTATTTTGGTTCATTATTTTTGGTAAACCTTTGAAATTGAGCCTGAAAAAGATAAAAAAAGTTTTAGCCTCTCAAAATTTGATGTTTTACGTCTTACGGTACGTAGAAGTCACGAGATCCATTGAGGGCGGAAAAAAACTCCTGCCAATTCTTCATCATCCGTCTATTATTTGCTTTATAAATATAACCTTTCTGTCCAGGTCGTCGATAAATTTAGTTAAATTCAAGAAGCTTCATTCAACCTGACTAAGAATGTTATGTGTGTGGTGATACTTCTCTAATTGAGAAATGAATCCAATTAGTGCACGTGATTTATATTTCCATGCTCACGATATTTGTTTACCATTCAATTTCATATTGCTCATTTCACGTTGTGTTTTGGCTAATAAAGCCTTAATTCAAAAGGTTTTATCATTTCAATTTATTAGCCAAAACATAAAAAACGTTTACAACATGGACAAGTTACTAAAGCCAGAGAAGTTTGACGTCGATCCTTCAACTCCAAACGCCAGTCACGAATGGATTCACTGGAAGGTAACATTTCTGAACTTTCTCGCAGCAATCCCGGACGCCACACCAGAAGGTAAACTTCAGCTTCTTACAAGCCATGTATCATCTCGTACTTACAGATTTATTAGTACCTGTACAACCTATGACATGGCCATGACGGCTTTGGGTAATACATTCATAAAGCCTGTCAACGAAATATTTGCTCGGAACCGTTTAGCGTCACGGAGTCAACAACCAGGCGAGACACTCGACCAGTACTTGAACGTTTTGAATGAATTGACTGGGGATTGTAATTTCACTGCTGTGTCGGCAGAGAAGAACCAGGCAGATTTTGTTAGGGATGCCTATATTCGTGGTTTGTCATCAACTCACATTCGACAGAGACTACTTGAAAATTTAACGCTATCATTAGAACAAGCTCATGCTCAGGCCCGTAGTTTGGAAATGGCGGAGCTACAGGCTCGATCCTATTTGTCAAATCAGCCTACAACCTCTGCCTCAGTGGACACGGCTACCGACAATCATCCAGACACGACTCCAGATCATGATACGACTATAGCAGCTGCTTACTCGAAAAACAAAGGTTCTAGCCGTAAATGCTATTTCTGCGGTTTCGAACGTCATCAGCGTTCTGAATGCCCAGCTTTACAGAACGTTTGCTCAAAGTGTAAGAAAAAGGGCCACTATCCGAGGGTTTGTCAGTCTAGCAAGGCAGCATATGGTGCTGACAAGACCGCAGCAATAATGGGCGTTCTTTCAGCTGCATCACCCGCTTGTCTCGCTAAAGCCTTAACAACGGTGATACTAGGGGGAAGAACGCTCAACTGTCTACTTGACACAGGCAGTTCCCTCAGTTTCATTGACAGATCAGTGGCGGAGGGCTGCAATTTGACCATTTCACCTTTTTCGGGGTCAGTCTCGATGGCATCGTCCTCGCTTATAACTGGAATAACTGGGTTATGCATCGCACATCACCTACAATTGTTAGGACACACTTACAAAGACCAAAAGTTGCTGGTTATGGACAATTTATGTGCGGACGTCCTCATAGGGCATGATTTTTTCAAACAACACTCGGCTGTCACATTCACTTTCGGTGGCGATAAACCCCTTCTTGAGATCTGCGGACTAGCTTTTGCCTTGGTTCCACCCGCTTCTCTATTCGCGAACCTGGCGCAAACTTGTCAACCCATAGCTACTAAATCGCGAAGGCATTCAACAGAAGACTTGAAATTTATAGAAACTGAAATTGAAAAGCTTTTGACTGAAAACATTATTGAAAGGAGTAATTCATCTTGGAGAGCGCAAGTATTTGTCGTCAATAATGCTAGGAAAAGACGTATGGTAATAGATTACTCCCAGACAATTAATAAATACACCTTTTTGGATGCATATCCTCTACCAAGGGTCGAAACAATCGTTGAAAAAGTCGCTAAGAATTCTGTTTTCAGCACAATTGACTTACGCAGCGCCTACCATCAGATACCTATTTTAGATACCGATAGAGAATTTACCGCTTTCGAAGCATGTGGTAAGTTGTATCAGTTTCTTCGTATCCCGTTCGGGGTAACCAATGGGGTACCTTGTTTTCAAAAGGCAATAGATGGCATCATCGAGGCGGAGAATCTGCAAGGGACCTACCCATACCTAGATGATGTGACGATCTGTGGGCGTGATCAACTTGAACATGATAGGAATCTAGAACGTTTCATGAACGCTGTAAAGAAGTACAGACTCACGATAAACCAAGAAAAGAGTACCTTTTCAGTAAAATCCATTAAACTGCTTGGATACGAAATTTCAGATGGAAAGATGAAGCCGGATCCTGACAGACTCAAGCCCCTACTAACGCTACCCGTACCCGACTCAGCTAAGACCCTTCAGAGAGCTATCGGGATGTTTGCACATTACTCCCGATGGATTCCTCGATACTCGGATAAAATACGACCTTTAGTCCAAGCCAAAAATTTTCCTTTGTCGAAGGATGTAATTGAAACATTTGATAGTCTCAAATCTGATATTGCAAAAGCTACCATACAAGCAATAGATGACTCAGCACTGTTTCAAATAGAAACAGATGCATCAGATCACGCCATTGCAGGAATCTTGACACAAAACGGACGTCCTGTTGCCTTCTTTTCGAGGACTTTGAACCATAGCGAACAAAAACACCCTGCTATCGAAAAAGAGGCTTACGCAATAATCGAATCAATCAAGCACTGGCGGCACTTTCTTCTTGGGAGACATTTTAGACTGTTGACTGATCAAAAATCAGTTGCTTATATGTTTGACTTGACTCACAAAAGCAAGATTAAAAATGAAAAAATCATGCGCTGGCGATTGGAACTGACTTGTTACTCTTTTGATATATTATATCGACCAGGCCGAGAGAACAAAGCTGCCGATACGTACTCACGTGACATTGCATCCAGCATTCCATCAATGCAAGATCTAAAAACTATACACGGCAATCTCTGTCACCCTGGCGTTCGCCGAATGCTCCATTGGGTCAGGAGTAAAAACCTCCCCTTCTCTATCGATGACACACGACGCGTAACATCTTCTTGCTCCACTTGTGCTAAACTGAAACCTCGATTTCATCAATTTCACGGTACCCTCGTTAAGGCAACAGCACCAATGGAACGCCTGAACATTGACTTTAAGGGACCACTTCCGGGAACGTCAACGGGCAAGAGGTACCTACTCACTATCGTCGACGAATATTCACGCTTCCCATTTGCCTACCCTTGTGCGGATATGTCTACAGCAACGGTTATTAAGAACCTACACGATCTTTTCACGACTTTCGGGCTACCAGGTTATGTACATTCAGATCGAGGAGCCAACTTCATGTCGTCCGAATTGAAAGGGTATCTACACACTCGTGGGATTGCAACCAGTCGTACGACTGCATATAACCCCCAAGGGAATGGTCAGATAGAGCGCTTCAACGGTATAATTTGGAAGACTATTGAACTTGCATTGGATACTCAAGGTTTGAAACACACCCAATGGGACATCGTTCTTCAGGATGCACTGCACGCTATACGCTCTTTGCTTTGCACAGCGACTAATACCACCCCACACGAAAGAATGTTTTCCTATCACAGACGATCTTCAAATGGTGCCTCACTTCCATCATGGTTAACAGAGCCAGGAAAAATCCTCATGAGGAGACATGTCCGAGGAAATAAATACTCGCCAGCAGTTTATGAAGTTGACCTTATCGAGGCTAACCCTGAATACGCATTAGTTCGGCTACCTGATGGACGCGAAGAAAACGTATCGTTGAGACATCTAGCTCCTTATGGAGAAGCCCTCGTGGACAATGAAAATTCCGAATTGTCGAATGTAGCTCCTCCTTCCTCGAACTTGGAGCCTACGACCCAGCGAGACGAATCTCCTCTGGAACAATTGTCTGACTCATCAGCAGAAGAGGAAACACCCCGAAGAAGCTCGAGGATCCGAACAAAACCCAATTCTATCTGAATGACTATGTTCTCAATTAATGGAGGGAAGAATGTGGTGATACTTCTCTAATTGAGAAATGAATCCAATTAGTGCACGTGATTTATATTTCCATGCTCACGATATTTGTTTACCATTCAATTTCATATTGCTCATTTCACGTTGTGTTTTGGCTAATAAAGCCTTAATTCAAAAGGTTTTATCATTTCAATGTGAATGCTGGATACCCACGTATTTCTTTGAATTTTTTTATTTGGACGTAGGCAGTGAGATCCCTCCGGGTACCTATTGCTTGTATGGACTAGACGAGAGGAGTTACCTTTTAATTAAATTTGGAAGTTTATTAGTTTTGGGGCCTAGTGGCCCCAACAGAGTAGGTACCTACATACATCGAAGCTGGAGGTAAGAGTAAGATCCCACTCGTCGTTTGTGAACGTTCGTTTGGCACAGTGGTTCTCTGCCTAAGCACCTGTTGCGAACTGCGAATCAATATGAACAGGAGAATGGCACCTAAGTGGATTTTGTGGAAGTGGAATGAAATAAAAGGTTGAAGAAGATAAGTAGGTACAAGCCGTCGTGATCACTTTGGGGGGGGGGGGGGTACATAGGGTATCAAAACTAGGTGAAAGAGGAAGAAGAAAGAAAGAACCCATTTATTGGCTATGGATACGACTCCCCATGCTACAGTCGCAGTGTCCGTTCTACTATGCTGTACTGCCTAGTAATTAAGGACGGGGTACGCTAAGTAAGAATAAATACAATGAGCAATTTTCGTGGGTTAGAAATTCTCCTTTTTTTAAAACCAAATTCTGTTCATTAACGGAAACAACACTTGACCACTTAATGAGATGTTTATGTCGGAAAGTCTAGCGGGAAAGCTAGCGTGAAATGTGAATATCTGAGTTCCCGCTAGAAATGAAGCATCAAGAAAATCGCCGAGTAGTTCAACACAAATCCCGCTTAGAGCGCTAGCGCATCACGCCAAGCGAGTAAAGAACAACAGCGGATGGATGGATGGATGGAACCGCAAATCTATACATATAATAAAACAGTGTCTGTTGGTTTGTTTGTTTGTCTCGGCATCAATTGAGAACGGCTGAACGTAGAAAGTTGCGGCTGGTACCATTTGACGCAGAATTTATCTGGGAAGGTTTATGAAAAATCCGCATTTGAATCTGTCCATCCGTTGAAACGCTATGAATGAAATTCTACTAAAAAACGTGTTATAATCACTTCTATGAGGACGTTTATGCTTATAATAACTTTGAACGGTTGGACGTAAATCCGATTGTAATTAGATTCTGGATTCAGCTCGACGAGTACATTTAAGTGGTACTTCAATCAGGATGTTAGTGGGAGGGGGGTACAGGTTATGAGAGGGGGGGGGGGGGGTCTACAGAAATTTCAAAACTACTTGACCAATTGGAGTGCAACTTTGGGAATTTGTTGTGTGAACATTGAGGAATGTTTCTAACCAGGTAGGGAGGGTTCATAGGATACGGGGGGGGGGTTAACGGCAGTTAGGGTTGGCATTGGGGAAGGTTTCTGATCAGTTGAGGAGGTGGTATCTGTTATGAGTGGGGCCTGTCCTAAAGGGGGTGTCTGTTCTACCGTTGCGAAGCGCGGGTACACAGCTAGTGTACAAACAAATTTAAAAAAAACCACAGTCATGCAGCATGGCTATAAGAGCGAATTTTCGAAGTTTTCGGCATCTTCCTCCTCCGCCTAAAATTTTCTGAAAATTAATTTTCGGCCAATGTTTTCCCAACTTGATTCAAAATTAAAACAGGAGTAGTTTTACGCAAAGTAAAATTTGGGGTGGAAGGAGGGGGAGGGGGAAATCAAAAATGTTTTGAATACCAGAAGAGTAGGTATTGGGTACGTAACAAATTTTTTGTTCCATTTTTTGCCGAGTAACACCTCGGTTTGTAGATTTTCCAACGCTGAACACGATGGTGAAGTCAGAATTGCGATATCCCATTCCGTTATCAGATTAGAGCAGACGAACCAGGAAGAACATCTCAAGAAATAACCACGTTCCTTCATCTCCAAAGTGCTCCAGTTTGAGAATGGAATGAGATATCGCAATTCTGATTTCACCATCGTGTTCAGCGTACAAAAACCTTTAAAATGAGGTGTCACTTGTCAGACTTTTTCATTTTGGGAATTTATGGGTAATTTCCCCCCCTAAAACTCCCCAAAACTCCCCCTTAGGGTGACCCGATTCTGCCCATCTTCGAACTTAGCCTGAAGATTGCCAGGACAGATTTTTCGTGCAAATTTGAACTTTTTATCTCAATTCTTTCGAGAGTTATCGTCTGGAATGACACATACATATATAAATATATATATAAATATATAAATATATATATATATATATATATATAAATATATATATATACATATAATTTTTGGTGTCTTTCGGCAGGGAATTCAGGATAGTCTGAAACGGATTTTGGTATAAAAATCTTTCGGAAATTCGAGTTTTAAAAATTTTGGACCGAGAACAATAGCTTCCTTTTCTTCGAAAATTCGCTAAAATGCTGCAAATCCCTGCACAGCGGTTTATTATTTTGTACAGAATACCCTTCTGTTACAGATCACAGCTCTCTGAATAGATAACCCGTCGATATATATATTATAATACGTTCTATTCTATACGTATTATGTAGATCGCAGACCCTCCTTAGGTTAGTACGTAACACCGTACTCGTTACTAGGTACCTACCTAAATCTCGAGTTAAATGTTGCTGAAATAATTCTGTCGATGACAAACAGTAACTAAAATGGCAAAAAGAAACGCAAATAAAGAAGTTCTGTAGGAAAATTGTTCATGTGGAGTGAAATAGATGCTCCTTCTGCGTAGATCACTGTTTTCTGTGGTCAGTACCTACCCTCGTGGTCAAGTATATTGAACCGTTGTGTAATAACTTGTCCATCAAGAATACTTCAACGGTTGATCAAGTTGCAAAAGTACCGTCCACAAAATCTAGCCCCTTCTTGGTAGATGAACCGTTGTGTAATAATTTGCCGTTGTTTAATAATTTGCCGTTGTGTAATAATTTACCATTGTGTAATAATTACCCATCAATAATACTTCAACGTTTGTTCAAGTTTCAGAAGTACCTGCCAACAAAATCCAATAGTCCATCACTTATCAAATGAAATAATATCGCAGAACAACCAACTCGACTTCATACAGCCATCCTTGATTATAATCAGGTGCTCCCTAGTGATGGTATCCGGGCCGGATTTATACCGTTTGATTCACGCTCGTGTTGACGATGCTTTTTGGTGCACTCGAACGGCTGGACGTAAAATGCTCCGGGTGGTCTCAAAAAATTGTTTTGCTCAAGAAAAATTTAATAGCTAAAAAAAACCACACCCTTTATCGAAAGTTTTCGAGCTATGGCGTTCTGAAAATTTCAACCCCTGTTTTGAATTAGAGATGACTGACAGTAACGCCGAGCTTCGAGGACCAACTAGACCCCGAACGGAACCTATAACCCGAATTTCATTAATTTTTTTTCATGGAAACTAAGAAAAGTGGCCAGTACGGCGTACGGCGGAGACAGACAGTTTTTTATTGCATTTTCGGATTCTGTATACCTTGAAACGTAAACGATCAAATTTTGAGGGGGGTTGGACTTTTTTTTTCATGCTCGATTCCAAAGGTTCATTATTGAAAATAATAAACCAAAAACAGCACGGTCAAACATGAACGTCACAGCAAAGGTTCTTGAAGGCTGTCAGGAAGGTTTGCCATTTCTAATGTTGGGTTGTTGGCAGCACTGAGAACCTTGGCATGTGAAGCGCTCCGCCTTCTTGGGCCAACAGCCAGTCAGATGTTGATAGACATGGTACGTCATTTTCTGCCCCAGCTTTACTTTCAATCCCTCATGTAAAAACTACTGCTCACTTTTGAAAACGGGCTTCAAACTACCATTTTTCCAAGAGTTCCGATTTAAAAAAAAAAAAAAAAAATTAACGAAAATTCCTCCTTCGATCTCCAATACCACAAAGCAATACACAACCATCCCTTGTCATTTTACCCTGTAATAAAGCCAGAAACGAAAAAATCATACCTACTCTATCAAATGATAGAAAATGAAAATAATACTTGATTGAAATGAAAGTCTCTCCGAGTTTCTTGTCAAGTATGACGAAATTAAAAAAACAGCACAAATTTGGATCAGTCGATATTTCTCCAACAGTCGCTGTGCTTTACGCAATACGCTTGAAATGTTCAACGACTTTTCTCGGTAGGACTGAACAACACTTGCGAAGAAATCGTGGAACAGAAAAAACTGATTATTGAACGAAAAATACATTGTTATACCGGTTTCGGTGATCAAACCATCATCAGTAATTGCTCGTTACTGACGATGGTTTGATCATATTTTTCGCGTTTTTTCGTATTTTAGTGGAAATACACTATTTTTCAATAACTCTGTTTTTTCTGTTTCACTGAACATCAAGTATACTTACACTGTGAATTTTCTACTATCTTTTTACCTACCCATAAACTGAAACTGCCTTCTTTCTTCGGACTCAAAGAGGTTGTCAGAAGAACAGAATCGATTTCATGAAACCGTATGTGTGATTTGAATCAATCGTTCCCCGTCCTTACGAACCGTTCGATTCATGCTCACGTTGGTTCATATTTCAGGGTCATACTGTGAACGATAGTGGTCATGAAATAATCCATTTGTTCTCCAAAAATCCTATACATCGGAATCTATTCAGATAATTATGTAATCAATGTTTTATATGTTATTGCGTAATTATGTAATGTGTGTGATGTGTAACCGAGGTGGATTGAGCCGGGTCGAATTAAATATGATTATATCTGGTTGAATTTGGTCAATAATAAACGTGCGCTTCATCTGTTGACTTTATAACAAACTAGGTATAAATAAGTAGGTAGGTGTGTTCAGCTCATTTATCCTTTCATTTCTTGCTTTAAGTTATAAGTGAAACGTTGAATCCTTCGACTTTTATCTATTCCCCATAGCCTCGGCATAAAATTGGGACCAGGGGGGAAAGCTTCGAGTTTTAAAGGAAGAAGGGTCGGACTTTTAAAAGAAAATGAGTTACACAACTTTGAGTATGCAAACGAGGGGAGGGGGGCACAACTGTTTAAACACCCATTGGAGTCTGGGAACTATTAGCATCCGAAGGAAAGAGAGAGGGAAGAAAAGGGTAGGAGATTGGTAGGGGATATCGCGGGGGGGGGGGGGGGGAGTAATGGTGAACGTAGGGGTCTTTTAATCGATCTCTCGACTCGGATCGTTCTTCTTCTGTACTTGTTTTTGTACTGTTCAGATGCCAATACGATGTTTTAGTAGGGCAAAGGTAGGGTTCGCCCCGGTACCTTCCCCGCTAATGACTCTCTTTACCTCTATCTCCCGGGAAGACTAATGATGTAACTATTCAGAGACTATGAAATAACATTAGGCAGATGAATAGATGCACCAACCTCCTACCTATTCCAACGGGGTTTGGTAGCGGTTGAATCGTTCTCAGTGATTTCCTATGATCATGGTATTGCTTCGTGGCTTATGCCTCATTTACGTAAAAAAGTAAATGGACGAGCGTATATGAATTCATGCCCTGTCTACATATATGGTATTTATTTTTTAACATGGAACATGTTATTACAGGGGTAAACCGGGCTGTAGAGCGTCCGCGTCCAGTCCGCGTAAACACTCTGCTCCCCTCCCCGTCGCCCACACAGTTCTCCCTCTACCCCACTCCTGCCACCCAACCACCCCCTCCTCTCCTACCACACGTGGTGCCTTCCCTGAGGAGAGTATGGGCAGACCCCACTCCGCCGAAAACTGCGGAGGAGGTTCCTCCGTTTCCGGCTGTAGCAGCTGACGACGTGTATTACATGACATTGCGTTAGGTCGCTGGTCCAAGGCTTGGAAATCCCACGGCGTGAGTGAGTAGAAAAAAGTTCAAGTCCTCCTAAATGAAAATTTCAACAACCATTTTCCGTTTCAGAAGTCGAGGAACATATTATTTGGTTCCGTGTCTGTCTGTCCGTGTGTGGTAATTCCTTGCAACACCCATAACTACCCGAAATAATGGTCGAAGTGGGCTGAAATTTGGAGGGTAGGTGCGGGTTGAGTCACAGATGGCCCCATACCAAAATCATTGAAAAATTACCGTAACTTTCGTCTGCGCATGCGCCAACGTGAAATAATTGGAACACCAATAACTACCCTAAATATCGTTGAAACGAGTTGAAAGGAGGGTCGGGCAGGAATAATACATTGATAGTTCCAAATTAATTTCATTGGAATCGTAATGTAACTTTGATCTACGCATGCGCGGACATGAAATGTTGACCATTTCCTTGTAACGCTTCTGACTACGCGACAAATAGTCGTAGAGAGCTGAAATTTTGAGGGTATACGCGGGTTGGATCGCAGATGGTCCCGTTTCAAAATCATGAAATCTTTAAGTCTGCGCATGCGCAAACGTGAAATACTTGGAGTGCCCATAACTACCATAATTATCGTTGAAATGAGTTCACATTTGGAGGGTCGGTCAATATAATACTTTGATGGTTCCATCATGAACTTCATTGGAGTCTTACTGTAATTTCCCTCTGCGCATGCGCAAACATGAAATGTTGACCGTTTCCTTATAACGCTTCTAACTACTCGAAAAGTAGTCGTAGATAGCTGAAATTTTGAGGGTACACGCGGGTTGGATCGCAGATGGTCCCGTATCATAACGAACCGACCCAACTAGTCTATACGTTCATGTGATTCAAGTGAGGAAGCTGTGCCTACTCGAGTTGGCAGACGTTTTTCTACATATCTCCATAAATCCTCTGTTATCATGTACCTATTCGAAAAACATGTTCCATGTTTCCTTGCTTTGATCCTTGATCTAAACTGGTATAATCCGGGGGTCTGGGGGTGTTCCCCAGATTTCATTAGACAATAAATTAATGTACCGTCATGAACACAAACCACTGGCGGCTAGACGCCCCCTACGGCAACGCTTTTTTCAAAAACATTGAAATCATCTACAACAATTTTTAAAATCATGTGTATTTCATCCGATTTCTGTAGAACCACTCTGTATACATGGTGTAAAGAAACTATAGGCCGACGCTTCAAAGATCAATTGTACAACAATTTCCAACAAGAAGTAGGATTTCATAGTACTTTTCTCAAACCCCTTTCTGTCCCGAGTTTTCGACTATCAAGATTTTTCGTGTTTTCTACCTTTTGTCACTAAAATTATTGTCGTACTCCATTTTTGACAAACTAAACTGGGAATTAAGGATGCTACTTACTTGAAAGAGGATTACATTTATGTGTACCGTATTGTGCATACTTATTGCACTACTTGAAACAGAAAAGGGGGAAACGGTGGTCGCAAAGAAAATTGTGTGACGAGAGATGCAGTGCTTTACTGTTAAAAACTCCACAGTACGGGATAATTTTGGTAGTGCCCTAGAAGGTATTAATTGTTCGGTCCGACCCCAGCCGTCACCCCGTAGCGTCGCCTTTACACACCGAGCAAGGGCTCATTTTGATGTACCTACCAACAACTCTCGGATCTGGACGAGGAATGTGGATACATTCGGTTGCCCTTTTCACATCTGAGCAAAACAGTGCGAACGCATGCTTATTGGGGGCGATAGGAAATTTATTCTTCTTTCCAGTGATATTCTTAATTTCTATTTTATTATGTAAAAAAAAAAAAAAAAATGAGTAAGGAGCATTTTAGTGACAAAGACGAAAACACTTTTTAAAAAAATCTGCAAATTATTACACAACCGTTTATTATTTACCTGTATAGATGCCCCTTCTGCGTAGATCACTGTTTACTGTGGTCAGTACCTACCCTCAAGCTCCTCCCAGGAAAGCTCTACATCGAATCGTTGATTAGTTGTAGTTATTCATGAAGCATAAGGTAAATGATAAACCGTTGTGTATAATAAAATAAAAATAATGAATAAATGATAATAAAATAAATGATAAACCGTTGTGTGTAATAAAACGTTGTGTGGGAAACTGGTGTGTAATAATTTACCCTTATAGATGCCCTTCTGTGTATATAGCTGTTTTCTGTGGCCAATACCTACCCTCGAGCTTCCCCCAGGAAAGCCTAAATCAAGTAGTGGAGCCGGCCCGGGAATTATAGATTCATAAAAATGCGCGGGGAAGTTTGTGAATAAACTGATTTGAAATTCATTACAGACCATCTTCTTCCAATGATCTTATGCCAGTTTATTGCATTGAATTGCATCCAATCCATTAAAAACCATTGAATTCCAATAAATTGATTGATTGATTGAAATCAAATTCCAAGTCAATTTCAGTTCCAGTTAAAAACCAATTCCAATTGTAATACACACAAGCAAGTCTATTATTCCTCTCAACAATCCCCAAGGGAAATTTGTGATTAAATTGATTGATCGATTGAATTGAAATCGAATTCCAATTGAAACATCCATTGAAAATATGAATTGAACGATGTACAACCTCCAGTATTGGGTGCAAGATTGTTGCGGCATCCCTAGCAATGATATCTGGGCTGAAAGTATAAAATTTTATTCCCCCTACTGTTGGCGAAACCTGTCGGTGCAAACTTCAGGCCCTTACTGCGAACGAATGGCTCGACGTACAATGCTCCGGGCGGTCTCAAAAAACTTCCAAGTTCAAGAAATATTTAAAAACGTTTAAAAAAATCGGTATAACGGCGTCCTGGAGGTTTCAACCCCTTTTTTCACCCCTTAGTGATGACTGACAGTAACGCCGAGCTTCGCGGCCCAACTAGACCGCAAACGGGACCTACAAACCCAAATTTCATTAATTTTGGTTCATGGTAACTAAGGAAAGTTCGAAGTACGGCGTACGGCGGACGGATAGCATTTTTTAAATTGCATTTTCGGATTCTTCCGAGGTACCTGTACCTTGAAACGGAAACCATCAAATTTTGATGGGGGGTTAAATTTTTTTTTTTCATGCTTGATTCCAAAGGTTTATAATTGAAAATAATAAACCAAAATCTTTATCCGTCAAAATTAAGTTAAGGGGTTTCGAGAGAATTGCTATGATGAGGCACACGTTTTACTGGAAATCGGATGTAGACTCGATCCCTGGAGTGTGGGCCCGTAGTTTCTATACCCTGTATAATATTCCGGAGGATCAATAAAATCATGGCCGCTGCACCCCCAAGGCTGTTGCCATTAAACGTTCACTTGTTGAGCTGAAGCTATACGAATCAAGCAAACCACCCAACAATTCTCACTCCAATCTGACAAACCGCAGGACGGTGTTTTATAAGTGACCTCTTTCCCCTAGTGGATGAGTCGCGAACCAATAAAAGCTTTTCACGGCAGTTAAACCAATTACTATCTGAAGGGAGCTCAGTGGAGCGGTGTGTTCGCCTCGCTTCCCTCCACAAGTGATAGTTTGTCGGAAACAGTCCCCGTTCTCGTCGTTGAATTTTGTTTTCTACAACCAAGGCACGAAACTTTCATTCAAAGGTACCTACTGGGGTTATACGTTTAGGTTGATTCAGTACCTATTTTATGGGCTTCAGATGCAGATTATTTTTGTGCCTGCTAAAATGTTTCAATAGGTATGGTCTAAAGTTCAAAAAAAAAAGTTGTTTGTAACCAAAGCACTTCGAGGGATTTTATGACATGGGCATAACAATGTGTCTATGACCATATGAGTGAATTTTCGTAATTGGTTACCTACTCATCTATTTTTGACGAGTTTTGACCGCATAAAACCTCACTTTTTCCAAGAAGAATAATTTTGACTGCCTTTATGTTTTGAGTCTGTTATATAATACCACTTTCGGGGAAACCGTTCAACTAAGGTAATTTAACCAATTTTAACCTGTTTGTAGTAATTTTGACCTAAACCTAAATTTGAACACCAGAGAATCACCTATCTACATGTATTTGACTATTGAAATACCTGCTCTTTATGGATTGAGTTAAAATTATAAGGTACTTCTGGTGAATTTACCTACATCACCGTTGATGACTTCAGCCATTTAGTCTTTAGTATTTAATCAGGGTTTGGTGGTTTTAGCGAATTTTGACCCATATAAACTCAAATTTGACCCATTTCTGTTATCGGAACTGAAAGCTAAGCTTCGAACTCATCCGTTCGTATGTCGTTGTTTCTATCTTAGCCAAGTCACAATCGTCTGGCGTTAAACATCTTCAGTTTATTGTATTTCCACATAGGGAGGGGAGGGGGATATTTTGTGGGGTTGAGCTGAAAAGCATTGCCGAGTGCCTGCACCCACTTCTCGGCGAACAGTCCATTGAATCCTAGGGATCCATAAGTAACGTAATGTGTCTCTCGGTAAATGCGGCTAGGTCCCACCTCAATCTTTCAGACTATGGGCGTTAAACATGGATATGCACTTAAGGTATGGATTCAGAATGCTCTGAGAGACATTTTCACGAATATTCAAGTAATACAAATTGTGGACTCATATTCGAAAATTCGCTATAACTGTAGAGTATTACCTATTACGACTGTATTACACACACGTCTGTGAGCTAATAAACGTCATGCCCACTTGAAGCACTGTGCCATAATTAGACTGATGAAAGATTATTATCAAGATTCCACCAGTCTAAAGCGCCCCTTGGGTGTTTCACCGCTGAACATTTCATCACATCGTTACGTTACCCCGTGGTATAATCTTGAAGTTCGTTTAACCCTATGACTCCGGTCACAACTATAATAACCTAATGCTACCTAGATGAGGGCTTCGCCCTCAAGAAGTTTTACACGCTGAGGGCGCCCATTTTGCTCTCGGGAGGATCCAGCAGTAAACATATAAGCCTCGTCCCAAACCGTATTCGACCGTTTACGACGCGGTGAGTTTGATGTTTGTTCATAACACACCTTCACGGCTACCGCCCTTTTCCTCCGTTTAACACTCTGACGCAGGGAGGCCTCCTTCTTGCGGTCATTCCGAACATGCGGGTTACTGACTGCTGCAACCGTTTGAAGTGAATGCGGCATTATTGACGAAAACTCCTGCAGTTAAACAAAAGCGAGAGTTCTATGTAGGTAGATGATTCCTTGTTTTACAGCTTCGTTTGATCTTTTATCAGGTATGACGTGTGGCGAGAGGAGAGAGGCCATTTTAAGTGGAAGAATATAAATTCAAAAATGTATAATAACACGCGAATTGAATTCAACATACACACATAAAAATATGGATTCAAAAGCCAGCCGCCATGGGAAAATCGACATTCAAGACGCACAGCAGATTCTCAATTTACAAGCTCGAGGCCGGCGCGATTCGAACTAAATATAAATTATTAATTCACTCATGGATCGTTAGAGTTCAGCAGCTACTGGGTTCAGAACGAATCACTGCCCCTGTCATCAAGAAAGTCTCCATTTTATTCGCCAGACGAACGGAGGGAATAAACTGGTTTTGCCGTCCCTGATGAAATTTAAGCAACCGTCGTACCTTGTTGAAAAGTTGATGTTCATGAGATGAGTATATACATGAGTAGGCTTGAGATACTTCAGGGGGGTTTGACGCTACCGTATACATTTAAACGGTTAACCCCAGTCAACTGCCAACTACCATTATTAGTGTTAGTTTATACATCAAGAAGTTACCATTCAGTTGAGTGTAATATTAACAACAAGAGTACAGATTTTGGGCGATTTTCGGTTGAGTGTTTTCATTAATGAACCTTTGGAGTGGAGCATGGCGGTGGGGGGGGGGGGGGATCACCCCGAGCATTGTACATCCAGCCGTTTTTTCATAGTAAAGCCTCAAATTTGAACTGAAAAGCATCGTCAACATAAGCGTGACTAATGTGATATAGGTACATAACTCCTGCCCAGATACATTGCTGGGAACGCGGGAGCGCTCGCCCGCCAAGAAAACCGAAACCTCCGTAACTACCAACAGTGACCAAGTCGCCATTAGACCCAGGGGGCCGATTTGCGGTGTTGATTTTACATACACCCATTCTCTAGGTGCCCTACTAAATCAGGGTCTTATACTAATATGAATCCAGTGATCTACGGAGAGGGTGTCTTTTTATACAGGGAAATAAAAAACCTTTATGTAATAATTTACAGCGTCTTCTAGCTGAACTCGATGAAGTCACATTTGAGCAGTGTTCGGCGGCTTGTTTCTCCTGAATATTATTTTATCTCGTTACGTTGCCAGGTTAATAATTTCCTATATTAGTAGGGCTTCAGGTAAACTTGAATATTTTCTGTAAACGACTGAACAATAAGTTCCATTTCTTCCACCACGTTTGTGTAGCCAAGGTCCCTCTGCAACCCTCACGCGCGTACATATGGCTCACAAATACGAGTATATGCTGTGACTTCAGAACCCCCGGTAAACTATGTTTTGCCTCGTTGAAAGGGACCGCCTTTGTGAGCTCTCCGAAGTTCAAACGTAATAATTTGTTCTCTCCAACTGTCGAGAAGTTCGCGTAGAAGTGGAAAGGCGAAAGCGTGGAACCGAAGGGAAATGTAATGAATCTCAAAATTATTGCGAGGAAAGGCGACGCTAGCGCCGGCTGCCGGAAAAGATCGAAAGATGGGCATCTGTATAACGAGTTACATCTAACCTACTCTCGTCGTGCTTTATAAGTTGATTTGAATGCCTGATTACTTCATATCTCCAGTTTCTATATTCGTTGGTGGAACTCGATTTCCCTCGCGGATCGAGTTTTACTTATGGTTGAAATGAAAGACTTGTTGGGATGAAACGGAAACATTGTAGTATCATAATGGAATACATCTTCCATTAAACCCAAACACCATACATAACGTCTGAAGCTCTTTACCTACGGTTTAGGTAGGTACCCAGTAACGAGTACGGGGTTAGGTACTAACCTACGGAGGGTCCGAGATCTACATAATATGTGTAGAACAGTACATAATTATGTTATATAGAAGGGTTATCTATACGGAGAGCTGTGATCTGTAACAGAAGTGTATTCTGTACAAAATAATAAACCGTTGTGCAGGGATTTGCAGCGTTTTTTGTAAATAAGTGCAGTAGTTACTAGAGTTTAAATATAAATTTATGGGGCTCACATTTATGAATATTATTTGGAGGAATGATTTTTGACCAAAATATAATGCAACGTTTTTGTCCCCACCCCCAAAACACTCGAAAACCTCTAGATTCCTCCTTCATTTTGGTTTATTATTCTGTGAATAATACACCTATGTATTCGCTCAGCAAAAAATTTTTATAACACCCCCTCAAACTTTTTTCTTTTACGTTTCAAGGTGCGTAGATTCCAAAAATGCAATGTCCGTCCGCCGTCCACCGTATCACGTGTACAGGCTTCATTTTCGGTCTAAAAAAGTCGTTCTTTCGCACACAAGTCAGAAAGACTTGTTGGGATGAAACGGAAACATTGTAGTATCATAATGGAATACATCTTCCATTAAACCCAAACACCATACATAACGTCTGAAGCTCTTTACCTTGCCATGGAATTTCATTGGTATTTTTATGGGACTATTCAGCTACCAGCACTCAGCAACCGGTCACATTCTGGCTGGATACCTAATAAGTTGTGATTTAGGTTCCTGGTTCTTGCCCTCAAGTAGCAACAATTATGTATTCAATGTGCTTTCTTGAACATTTTTTGCTAAAAAAAAATTTCATTATTCAGTGAGAATCACAAGATTTTCTTATTTACATTTACAATTATTTCTTCCTTTCAGAGCCAATTGATTGAATCAGAACGGCTTTATTAAATTTACGTGCAGAAACGTACAAAGCGTAATCTCGTTAGTAAATGAGATTTTATCTTATAAGCGTGGTATCATCCATCGAAGGCACTAAATAAAAATTTGGACCCATTGCAATAGCGTTTTTAGGAACTAGGAAATTGATTAATTAGGTAATGCATTAAACAACTTGGCATTTGAATATAAAACGTTAGGAGGAACGGAGGGGCAATTAGGTCCAAAGTTTGATGTTTATGGTTAAAATAAGAAAGTAAGATACAGTAATAACTTAGTGAGCTGGAGGGTAGCATATTGATGGTAAGCTGACACAATAAATAAAATGTGAACAACAAAAACGTTATGGGCAGATTTCAAACCGTGAAAAAGGTTTGATACAACCTCGGTACGTTACTCAAGGTCATGCTGTATGACTGGAACTTTTAATATTCAATTTTCATTTCTTATTCAAATACGAATGTTGCGTTACTAAATGCTCAGATGGTGCGTAGTGCATCTACCCATTCTGTCTTGTTTTTAAGATCAACTTCTCAATTAAAAAAAAAAAAATCTATCTGTATTACAATCGCTATGGAATCTTTTCATTTACACTCATAGGTATCTCTCTATCTCCCATTGACATAATATTACTGTGGTAAGTAAGCCGAAACATTTAAACCCTTGTAATGGGAAACTGCCTATTCTTCAATATGCATTATTATCGAGATGTGGGGTAATATAAGAAAGTTATGCCCATTAAAAGTTGCCAGTAGCAGAACTCGCACGCCTCGAGAACCTCCTTAACCGTCTTTTACAGTTCAAATTTAAACTTCGCCTGATAGGAAAAGTTTTGTAGGCTATGGAATATTTTGGGAGTTTTCATCAAGTCATGCTCACTCTATCGGGCCGCCATCAACCCCTCACCCTCCCGCACCACCACTTCTCAAGTATTTTCATAACCGAGTAAACCCATGTAAAAAGATTGTGCATCTTTCAGGTCAGTTAGTGAATATTTTTGGGATTTGGTTGTTGATTACAAATTGGAAGTTGGTGCCTACTTTAAGAGATACTTATCAGTATTGATTTTGATCTAATAGTAATTATCTGATTGGAAGATAGGTACATATAATAAGTCCCTCGATGGCCAGTACCTGCAACAATCTGTAGAATCCATATACTAGCCAGCCCGTTGCCTGGGAGCAACCAAAGCACGGTTGGGAATCACAGCTATTGACAGTTCAGTGCTTGAAAATCCAGTAGGAAGTTCTACGCTGATCACGAATGTACTCTTTAAAATTGCTAGAAATTAAATCCTGCGTCGAATGAGATAAAATGGTTGTACAAGTACCATGATGAGGGGCAACCTTTTGGTTTATTATTTTCAATAATGAACCTTTGGAATCGAGCATGAAAAAAAAAAAATTCTTACCCCCCCTCAAAATTTGATGGTTTACGTTTCAAGGTATGTAGAATCCAAAACTGCAATAAAAATATTTCTGTCTGTCCGCCGTACGCCGTACGGGCCACTTTTCTTAGTTACCATGAAACAAAATTGATGAAATTCGGGTTATAGGTTCCGTTCGGGGTCTAGTTGGTCCTGGAAGCTCGACGTTACTGTCAGTCATCTCTAAGGGGTTCAAAATTGGTGTTGAAATTTTCAGAACGCCGTAGCTCGAAAACTTTCGATGGAAGGGTATGGTTTTTTTTACGTTATTAAATTTGTCTTGAGCTAAACAATTTTTTGAGACCACCTGGAGCATTTTACGTCCAGCCGTTCGTGAGCACTAAAAAGCTTCGTCAACACGATCGTGAATCAAACTGTATGAACCCAGCCCGGATATCAAAACTACGGAGCACCTGATTCTAATCAAGGATGGCTGTATGAAGTGGGGTTGTTTGTTCTGCGATATTATTTCATTTGACAAGTGATGTACTATTGGCTTTTGTTGGTAGGTAGTGAAACTTGAACAAACGTTGAAGTATTATTTATGGGTAAATTATTACACAATGGCAAATTATTACTCAAGGGCAAATTATTACACAACGGTAAATTATTACACCACGGTAAATTATTACAGCACGGTAAATTATTACACAACGGCTCGTCTACCAAGAAGGGGCTGGATTGTGTTGATAGGTACTTTTGCAACTTGAACAACCGTTGAAGTATTATTGATGGGCAAATTAATACACAACGGTTCATTATTCTATCTCCGTAGAAGGGGAACCTATACAGGTAAATTATTACACAACGGTTTAGGTAGGTACCCAGTAACGAGTACGGGGTTAGGTACTAACCTACGGAGGGTCCGAGATCTACATAATATGTGTAGAACAGTACATAATTATGTTATATAGAAGGGTTATCTATACGGAGAGCTGTGATCTGTAACAGAAGTGTATTCTGTACAAAATAATAAACCGTTGTGCAGGGATTTGCAGCGTTTTTTGTAAATAAGTGCAGTAGTTACTAGAGTTTAAATATAAATTTATGGGGCTCACATTTATGAATATTATTTGGAGGAATGATTTTTGACCAAAATATAATGCAACGTTTTTGTCCCCACCCCCAAAACACTCGAAAACCTCTAGATTCCTCCTTCATTTTGGTTTATTATTCTGTGAATAATACACCTATGTATTCGCTCAGCAAAAAATTTTTATACCACCCCCTCAAACTTTTTTCTTTTACGTTTCAAGGTGCGTAGATTCCAAAAATGCAATGTCCGTCCGCCGTCCACCGTACGCCGTAGGCCGTCCGCCGTATCACGTGTACAGGCTTCATTTTCGGTATAAAAAAGTCGTTCTTTCGCACACATGCTCCATTTGAGCCCTAGTTGTGTCCCGAAACTTTTCAGCCCGATCGGAATATACCCAGGGGTGTTGTGAGTGAAAATGTGTGTAAAAATAGGTACTTTTTGCGTTTTAGCAACATGTTGGTAACATGAGCTTTTGAGGTACCGTTTTCCATGTTTTTGGGGACGAGAAGATCGAATATGAGGTCGATTTTGGCCAAGGAGTGGAAAATTGAGGTTGTACCAGATGTTCAGCTCCCAAAATTGATTTTTTATGAGGCAAAAACCTGCGAAATCGTCTGAAATCACCATCAATTTGTAGAATAGCACTAGGAAAAGTTTCAACACGTAGATCAAGACGATTAAGTGGCACTACCAATGATCATGGATAATTTGAAAAAAAAATAGATCGTACCTACCTAATTTGTGTTTTGGGGGCCAAAATTGGTGGAAACCATCAGAAATAGCTATTTCAATTATTTCACATGAAACAAACAATAAATGTAGGTACAGCCAACATTTCTGTAGAATAATAAACCCCACGTGACAAGGACTTTGCAGCGTTTTTCATACACAGTCAAAAAGGGTCCATTCTCCTATGTATAATTTAATGTATCCTAGACCAGCATGCAGTTTATTACAAGACGTCTTGAAGAAGAAGCATTGACAATCTGGAGCTACCGTGTCTAAGTCCTCGTGTCAAGTCCTTGTGTTCTATGCTAAACATGATGATTTCCTGGTTCTCATTACAAGGGTCCGGATTTGCTCTTTTCCGTTTCAGGCAAAGCCTGGCTACATGGCCTCGCCGATAGTCTCCTTGCCGTTGTGATAATATTGACCTTCAGCCGCTACCAGCTCTAATAAATTGTCTTTCCGTAACACCATCCTCTCCTGGAAGAAGAGCCGGTATCCACCGACCCCGTTGAAAATGAAATCTAGCGCTAGAGAAAGTCCCTCAACGATATTGGGGCCGGGGAAAATCCTCTTGGGCTGTGTCAACAGATAATGCCCTGCTATAGAGTTGCAAAAGAGGCTCCCCAGCCTCAGCACTGCAATATCCGGGAAGCTTTCTCTGGATACCCGAAAAAGGCTGGCGCTCCTCCTCCCTCATAACTCCCTTGGAATCATATTAAAATAGTGACCTTTTTCACCGTTGCGGAGTGGTAGCTGCCACGGGTGAGCAGGAAGCGAAAACCGCAGGACGGACCTTTGAACTCGACCAATTTTCCTTTTTCGTCGCTCAAGCCGTAGAAAAGCGTCGAAAGGGAGTTGGGTAGGGGTTTCTTGAATGTCGGAGGCGAAAATTAATTTGGTTCTCGATGAAGCAAAGGTAGCCGAAGGACGGGGGCTTTTGTTCCACATCCTGACCGCATCGTTCTCATCACGGTGGGGAATTTAAATTAAAAGGCGTTTCCACGAGGGTAAAATATTCTTATGAAGCCGCCCGTTTTACAAGAGCTTTGTTCTAATGATGTGGCTTCTACTGTGCAAACTAGTCGGGGGTAACGAGAAATTAGATCTTGAGATACGAAAATTCGTAGACTTATTTATCCGAGTTCGAAGTGAAAACGAAGCTGCACCACCCTAAACTCTGAGGAAGTGGAACGCAGCTCCGAAATTGCCCAGTTCTCAGACATCGTTCGATGTAGGTGATTCTGTTAAACGAAAACGTTTCAGAATAAGGAAATTCAAGTTTGAAAGGCTAATAAAATCCCTGCAATGGTGTTTTGGTTTGAAACTCTTCCAAGGAGACAGCGGTCGTGAAAACACGAGCCGAATAGAAATGGACCGGCAAGGCGTTGGGGCGTCTCCCCATAAGCGTCTTGGGCTTCTTTGTGAACCTACAACGGGCCTACGGGCTAATCCAACTCTGATTTACATAATGGCCCGAGCCTTGAGCCACCAACCTCTTCCCCCCATCCTCTACCAGATCTATTGGAATACGGGAGGGTTCGCCCTTGATAGAACCCTCTCAACAACATCAATGATTGATGAGACTTCCTCCAGACTCGGGAGCCTTCAAGGGAGTTACGGCAGCGTTTTGTTATTCCCCGCGGCATGATTTTTTCTTCTGGAGAAAAACGGGAGTTTTCCCCTTCCAGTAAACGCGGCGGGATTTTTGTTTGTGGGAGGGGGGGGGGGGGGGGGAGTGAAGCTGTCGATTATCACAGAGAGGACTCCGAACCTTCGTACCTATGATAATAACATTGATCAAGCATCGAACAGGCGATAAGGGTTGGGATATCGGAAGAAAAATATCGATATAAACAAAATTGAAGAATACTGATAATTGATATTGACTTGTTTAATTGAATATTGATGATTGAATATTTCTCACACATCAAGAAGTGATCGCATTGTTTACGTCACGTTGGTAGATTCGGTAGCAAAATGATGAACCAACATGATTTTAAGGATAGCTATAACCGATAGCTATCTACCTAACTTAACAGCGTCACTAAACAGATTGATGTTTCTATTATTGATAACTCCCGGTCATCTTTCTGTAAAGATGATTCAGTGACTGGAAACAGAACTTCGTGGCCAAGAATGTGCGACAATGTGCATTATTTATCTATTCATTGGGTTGGCAAACAACTTCCGCATATTGGTTTATTATTTTCAATAATGAACCATTGGAATCGAGCATGAAAAAAAAAATTCTTACCCCCCCCTCAAAATTTGATGGTTTACGTTTCAAGGTATGTAGAATCCAAAACTGCAATAAAAATATTTCTGTCTGTCCGCCGTACGCCGTACGCCGTACGGGCCACTTTTCTTAGTTACCATGAAAAAAAATTGATGAAATTCGGGTTATAGGTTCCGTTCGGCGTCTAGTTGGTCCTCGAAGCTCGACGTTACTGTGAGTCATCTCTAAGGGGTTCAAAATAGGGGTTGAAATTTTCAAAACGCCTATACCATTTTTTTACGTAAATATTTTTACGGTTTTAAATAATTCTTGAACTTGCGAGTTTTTTAAGACCTGTCGGAGCATCGTACGTCCAGCCGTTCGTTCACAGTAAGGCCCCGAAGTTTGCACCGACAGGCATTTTCGACTCCAGTGTGAATGAAATTGTATACAATTCAAACCAAATCTGGTAACCAGAGACGCGCCCACAATAGGAATTTGTGAATACGGCCAATCATTGGTAGGGATCACCTGATTATATTTGCGGAGTATGAAGTCGAGTTGGTTGTTCTGTGATATTATTTAATTTGAAAAATGATGGCTCTTTTGGAGTTTGTTGGTAGGTAGTGAAACTTGAACAAACGTTGAAGTATTATTGATGGGTAAATTATTACTACGGTAAATCATTACTCAACGGTAAATTATTACACAACGGTTCATTATACCATATACGTAGAAGGGGCTGGAGTTTGTTGGTAGGTACTTTTGCAACTTTTTTCACTCCTCATCAACAATTTCTTTTCAGAACTTCATTATGTGTGTTTCTTTTTGTTAGGTACTGTTTGTCATCGGCAGAATTATTTTATCAACATTTAACTCGTGATTTAGGTAGGTACCTAGTAACGAGTACGGGGTTAGGTACTAACCTACGGAGGGTCTGCGATCTACATAATTATGCATAGAATAGTACATATTATATTATATAGACGGGTTATCTATACATAGAGCTGTGACCTGTAACAGAAGGGTATTCTATACAAAATAATAAACCGTTGTGCAGGGATTTGCAGCGTTTTTTTATTTATGAGAATTGGCCGACAAATAATAATTAATCCTTCCAACAAACCGCGAATAATTAATCTATTGTGAGAGAACTTGCTGTTTTTTTCCTTTTTTGCTCTTTTTGGTTTATTATTTTCAATAATGAACCATTGGAATCGAGCATGAAAAAAAAAATTCTCACCCCCCCTCAAAATTTGATGGTTTACGTTTCAAGTATGTAGAATCCAAAACTGCAATAAAAATATTTCTGTATGTCAGCCGTACGCCGTACGCCGTACGGGCCACTTTTCTTAGTTACCATGAATCAAAATTTATGAAATTCGGGTTATAGGTTCTGTTCGGGGTCTAGTTGGTCCTCGAAGCTCGACGTTACTGTCAGTCATCTCTAAGGGGTTCAAAATAGGGGTTGAAATTATCAGAACGCCTATTCCTTTTTTTACGTAAATATTTTTACGGTTTTAAATAATTCTTGAACTTGCGAGTTTTTTAAGACCTGTCGGAGCATCGTACGTCCAGCCGTTCGTTCACAGTAAGGCCCCGAAGTTTGCACCGACAGGCATTTTCGACACCAGGGTGAATGAAATTGTATACATCAGACCGAATCTCGTCACCAGGGACGCGCCGACAATAGGAAATTGGCCGGAGATAAAATCATTGCTAGGGATCACCTGATTTTATAGGCGGAGTATGAAGTCGAGTTGGTTGTTCTGTGATATTATTTCATTTGAAAAATGATGGCTCTTTTTGAGTTTGTTGATAGTTAGTGAAACTTGAACAAACGTTGAAGTGTTATTGATGGGTAAATTATTACTACGGTAAATCATTACTCAACGGTAAATTATTACACAACGGTTCATTATACCATCTACGTAGAAGGGGCTGGAGTTTGGTGGTTGGTACTTCCGCAACTTTTTTACTCCTCATCAACAATTTCTTTTCAGAACTTCGTTGTGTGTGTTTCTTTTTGTTAGGTACTGTTTGTCATCGGCAGAATTATTTTAGCAACATTTAACTCGTGATTTAGGTAGGTACCTAGTAACGAGTACGGGGTTAGGTATTAACCTACGGAGGGTGTGCGATCTATATCATAAATATGTATAGAATAGTACATAATATTATATAAAGGGTTATCTATACGGAGAGCTGTGGTCTGTAACAGAAGTGTATTCTGTACAAAATAATAAACCGTTGTGCAGGGATTTGCAGCGTTTTGTTTTCAAAATATTACGAAACTGATGATGTACACAACTTGGGAATGACTTGAGAGTGCGTTGATCAAAGAAAACCCCAAATCGAAAGGCCTCAGGCTGCTTTCGAAGTCTAACCGACATCCTAGCTTCTTTGTAAAAGACGTAAAATATAAATTAATGAAGACATTTATTATCCCCCCCCCCCATACCCTGTTGTAAAATTTACCCACTAACAAAACCTCCTCAGCCGCAAAAAGGATTTGCCCGCTACTTCGCCGGAAAAAGGGATATCAGTCCTTTTTGCGACTTCGGAGGTTTTGTTGGCTGGTAAATTTGTACAACAGGGTTGTTTGGGGGGGGGGGGATATAATATTTTTTCATTGACGAAGTAAAAATTTCTTTCCCCTTAGGTACCTAACAATGTTCTCAGTAGGTACCTACCTACTCAGTACTACATACTTGCATCTACTCAGTACTGCCTGCTTAGAACCTACTCAGTACCTACTACCTACCTAGTACCTACTTATTACCTACTCAGTACTGCGCTATTTGGTACCTGCTCAGTACTACCTACTTAGTACCTACTCTGTACTACGTAACACGTAATTTAGTCCCTTCTCAGTACTACTTACTTAGTATCTACACAGCACTGCCTACTTAGCACCTGCTCAGTACTACTTACTTATTCCTACTCAGCACTGCCTAATTAGCACCTGCTCATTACTACCTACTTAGTACTTTGTACCTACTCATTAATCTACCTACTGCTCAGTACCGCTTGCTGAGTACCTATTTACTTTTTTAGCGAGAAATTTTTACAACAGGGTGTTTTTGGTGGCGGTGGGGGATATCACCTCTTTTTGCATTGCTTGATGAAGTACATTTTTCCTCCCAATACCTACCTCAATATTTGTTCTCAGTACCTACCTACTTACCTAAAATTTTCAAAATTGGCCGGGTGAGGACGTACAAAATGCACAAATATCACTTCCTTGGAGCATAACGAGTGTGCGTGCCGAATTTCAGCAAGATCCGTTATATCTGTGAGGCTGTAGCCCTGTCGAAGAACAATAATAGAAGTTTGAAAATCAATATTTTTTACGGTTTTCTACTTCTTCTTCTTCATCTTGTTGTCGCTGTTAATAGCTCCGGCATCTGACGGTCCCGATCGTTGAAATATGGTACACATCCTCAGGAGCCCCTCGAGAATGGGTTACGAAAAATCAACACCGGAGACCCCCAGGGAGCCGAATTAAGGGGGATAAAACCCCTATTTGTGTTGTTGTGTAAACAGTGCCTTGGTCACTCGATAGATGTTGGTGTATGGAGGTTTTTGGTGTCCTTGGCGATACTTAGAGTAAGATGTGTGGTAAGTTGCATATTTCAGTGATATCCCTAACAGAATAAAGAAAAATGTTGAGTGCGGTGTTGATTGTTCATGGTACCTACATAGCATTCGTTTTCTTCTCATGTTTGGGGACAACTTAAGTAACCACTGGTTTTTCCTAATATATTAAGTAGTAGGTATATCAGATAAATGCCTTATCATCCAGTTATATAAATAGATCGATTATCAGTTACTTGCATGTTTTGCAACAACGATTATTATTCCATAAAGCTAGTGCTCGGCTCGCTATCTGTTCTTCTTCTAGTTTTATGGATAGATCTTGGTAGATATTTTCGATATGGTTGATGACAACTTGGATTTTCCGTGTTTGTTGGACCAGCTGCTGTTGATAGAGTGATTCCTGCCTCACTATTAAAGACCTCATTTCTGTTATGGAACTCTGCATGAAAGTGACGGTTCCAATTTTGCTCAAGATGCGGTCGAGCTTGCTGTTGATATCTTGAAGAATTTTACTATTGTCCTGTTGGCCGGGTGGTTGGGGGACATCCATTACCGACGGTTTCGGTTTGGTGACCCAAGTCCGACCGGTATGACCCTAAAAACGAAAGTGGGAGGTGTGGATGGGCAACGGCTAATGTAGTCAATGAATGAATAAGTAACTTACAGTACGTAACATAGTAGGTACGACCATAGACATAGACTATAAAATTATTATTAATAATAGCCCATAAAAATTATTATTAACATCTAACTCGGGGCTTGCATAAAGCTATTCCAGGAGTATGTTTATGTATTATTACCCCCTCCCTTCACACAAGAACTATGTACATACTCCATTTCTCGCCCATATTTGCATTACCCGTTATGATGTTCCCCGTTGATGCTGGATTGGATGGAGGGATCCCTCCATCCAATCCAACTTCCAACCGGTTTTTTCTTTACAATATCTCGAGCGATTTGACCACCGGTTCTATATCTATTTAAAGGATTGAATGTGGGGAGGCTGTATATTTTTAAGATGCTAGTGCCACTGAGCGTTCAGAACTACTGATTCGTAATTTGACGGAAGGGCAAGATGACAAATAATGTAATGGGAGGCGAATGGGTGAGTTTGTGCGAGAGGGGAGGCGGGGGTTAGTACCATTCAAGTTAACCCAGCTACAATCAGCCATGTAGGTAAATTGTGGCGGATTTTTTTGGAATCAAGTTCAGTTCGTGATTGTTTAGGAAGACATACCTTTTGATGTATATTTCTGAATTTTTGTTATTTTGATGTATAGACCTGGATTTTTTGTTTTGTTTATATTAATACCTGTATTGAAGATTGTATTACCATTTTGGTGTCTGCAATTGAAAAAAGTTATTTATTTATTTATCTTGGTAATAACTATCGAGTGTGTCCGTTAACTTGAAGCCTCACATGAAATTTGGGAGTGATCCAACCCCAACCCAATTTCTGGTGTACCGTCGTGGTACCAACACCTTTATAGTAAAGCTTGAGAACCAAGAGCCTGTCTACCGTTTGGTAACTACGTAAAAATGTGTAACTCACCTGTACTTGATTCACAGTGCTTGTCTGACGAAAAAATAGGACAAAAAAGATGAACTGGTTAGGCAGGTGCGACATCAGGCTGCCTGGATGCCATGGGTATTATGTCTGTAATCAGCATAAGCGGGGAAAATACTGTGCAATGGTTCATCATTCCAATTCTATAAGATGACCCCTAAATAGCGGCCTGAATCACTACTTCGAAAAGCCATCAATTGATATTAATAATTGTAATAAATAATGAATTTCAAGTAATACCTAATATGAAATTATGTCCAAATGTACGCTGGGGCCCTTGTAAAATTGTAGAGTTCATTGACGTTTCGTTCACGAAATGTGTCCTGTTAATCATTCGAACGCTTGAACAGCGAGGAAACAATCATTCTATTCCTTACTCATCTCCGTGTAAATAAGTACCTTGTGTATCTACTTCCTTCCAAGTTAGCGAGTCGTGTACTTCGATTATAGCGTAATATAGCGAACATTTTATTCTCTTTTTGTGATCTACGTATCATTAACTACGCCATCAAATATAATAGTATGCAAATTGACTCGTATTTTGTTATGGGGCCCGCCTACCTCCCCCTACCTACGTACATAATATATAGAATATGGTCAAATAAATAGTTTCTTTGAGCTGTACAACAATTATCAGTATCAAACGTAGAATTTTCCGTCATATCAGCTGCATCCACCTACGTATACATTATACCTGCTGGTTTCAGAATATAATCTGTTTATACATTCCTAGGAGGTACGCAGGCGTAATCTTGGATATAATAGAGAGGCGTAATCTCGTATTATATCTCTGCTTTAATAATGAACAGCAACATCTCTTCCTACTTTAATTCGACCATAATATGGTCATGTTGCCTGACTGGAACGTTCTCGTCCCACATGCTTAACGGACAATAGGTCCTTTTATTGGACAGTAAACCATAAAAACCTTTGAAAAAATTGTAATAAAGGACCTCCACTAATGCACTACTACTAATACACTAAAAAATCGGTGGAAAAAATATTTGTTGAAAGTACCTTGAAATGTGAAGCACCGAAGTTTTAACTGCTGTTTAACGATTTAGTTCTCTCCAAAAACATTGGACGGTCTGTTGTAGTGAACTGAACTTAATTTGCAAATTGAATGCAACTAAAGGAGTTGGTAACCATAAATTTGATTCTGTCGCGATTGTCGATCACACCAGCTGTTGCTCAGGGAACAAACAAGGGAAGAGATTGGCGTGCCATTAAACATAATTTGAAGAAGAAAAAAAAACTCGGCGCTCCGCGCCTCGCCAGGGGGCAAGCCCCCTGGACCCCCGGTTACCTCTATTTACATACTTTGGACGAAATTATAGAAACACAGAATGTGTTTTAGCTCACGCGTTTCACATAAACCTTTTTCGACTGATATATTGACTGCTCATAGGTTACACCAGGTTACACGATCCTTAGTTCCGTATCATCGGTATGTACTTATATAAAGCTTGCAATCGTGTTCACAATATAAATTATTGAGAATGATCACCTGTGTGTAAACAATTATTATTTAAACAATCACGCTCATACCGCAGCTTGTCGGCCACGCACTCCGCATTGGTTAACGTAATATGGTTAGGTAAATCGAGAGCTATCCAACGAGTGGTGAACGATTTTTGTACGATGATAACTGGCGAAGTTAAAGTTCCGTAGCAACGAATCGGTTGTACGTGAAAATCATTAGAAATTTTTCATAACAGCGTCCCAGATTTCGTTACGAAATTTCGTTACCTTTTTTGGCTCGTTAGTCCATGGCTAAAACACAATATTCTGTGTTAAAACACGTTCATTCACACTGGTTATGACGAGACAGCAAATCAACTGTATTGTTCAATTATTAGTGACAACAGAAAGCAGGATGTGATAAAATTTCTTTTGATAGTTACCTAATAATTTTCCAAGAGCCAAATGAAAAATACATAAACGTGCATCGTAAAACTGAGTACCCGCCATGTAACACAGTGGTTAATTAATTTTCTGCGATTAAACCTCCAGTAATCAGCGCCAATTAGTGAGACATAAAACGAAATGGTTTCACGTGAGTCGGAAGTAAATAAAATTGTCAAGATTCTACAGAAATGGGCTCTTTGCCGGTAACCCTGGTGGATGGTAAAATAAACTTTCGGTCCTACGAAATCTTTGATTGAGAATGATGTAAAAGATGAGGTAACCATTTTATTAACAAAGTGCTGCAAATGATTATACAACGGTTTAATATTTACCCCTATAGATGCTCCTTCTGCGTAGATCACTGTTTTCTTGCCCTCTTGCTTTCCACAAAAGCGCCCTAAATCGAGTACTGGAGCCAGCCGAGCAATCACGTTTCATAAATATGCGGTGGGTTCACGAATTCTGTCATTAATTATTATTATTATTTGTTGTTATTCATGAAAAACGTTTGTTCAAATCGTACCTACTAGCAAAATCCAAAATAACCATCATTCTTCAATTGCAATCATTTGAAATAATATATCGGAATAGCCGCGATTTCATACAGCCATGCGTGATTGTAATCTGGTGTTCCCTAGCAGTGATATCTGGACTGGATGTGTACCGTTTCATTCGCGATCATGTTGACAAAGCTTTTCGCTGGAAGCAAACGGCTTTACGTACAATGCTCCGGATGGTATCATAAAATTCTCAAGCTAGAGTTCAATTTAAAACCGTAAAAAAGTGAAAGTTGAAAGGTTTTGAGTTGCAGTGTTCCCCCACCCCCATGCTCGATTCCAAAGGTTCATTACTGAATATACAAAACCAAAAGCTCAACCCGGGTCGGCGGGCTGCTTATATGGACGCCTGTTTTATAGGGTGTAATGTGAATTGTTAAATAATAGGTTTACATAAATATAATGTGTTGATATAGGTTTGATCGTTTTTATGGTTGAAGCTCTAAGTTTGTGGAACTCCATTATTATGTGAGTAGGTTGAAGAAAAAGACTTCAGTTGAACTGAAGTCTTTTTCTTCAACCTACTCACATAATTGATATAGGTGTTTATTTGCCACTTAACTCGCTGTAAATACCTGTAGAGAAAATTTGAAGTCATTTGTAGTTAAAAAACGCTGCAAAGTCCTTGTCACATGGGTTTATTATTCTATTGGACATACCTACAGAAACGTTGGCTGTTCATTAATTGTTTCTTTCATGCGTAATAATCGAAATAGCTAATTCTGATGGTTTCCATTAATTTTGGCCCCCAAAACACAAATTAGGTATGTACGCTCTTTTTTTTCTTTTTTTTTTTAACTATCTTTGATCATTGGTAGTGCCATTTAATCGTCCTGAACCACGTCTTGGCACTTTTTCCAGTGTTATTATACAAACTGATGGTGATTTCAGACGATTTCGCAGGTTTTTCGCTCATAAAAAATCAATTCTGGGAGCTGAACATTTGGTAGAACTCAATTTTCCACTCTTTGGTCAAAATCGACTTCATATTCGGTCTTCTCGTCCCCAAAAACATAGAAAACGATATCTCAGAAGCTCATGTTACCAATATGTTGCTAAAACGTAAAAAGTACCTATTTTTACACACATTTTCACTCATAACACCCCTGGGTATATTCCGATCGGGCTGAAAAGTTTCGGGACACAACTAGGGCCCAAATGGAGCATGTGTGCGAAAGAACGATTTTTTTAGACCGAAAATGAAGCCTGTACACGTGATACGGCGGACGGCGTACGGCGGACGGACATTGCATTTTTGGAATCTATGCACCTTGAAACGTAAAAGAAAAAAGTTTGAGGGGGTGTTATAAAAATTTTTTGCTGAGCGAATACATAGGTGTATTATTCACAGAATAATAAACCAAAAGTTGAGGGGGTCGAGGGGGACCTTTCCCTCTTCCGGCTGGAAACAGTTCCCCTTAATAATAATATATAAACTAATTCATGCTGGATTATAAACTATATCTAAACTAATTCATGGTAGGTAGGTCATGATTTTTACTACTAAATATCCACTTATAAGTGTGTTACAAATCTTTTTAATAGTCTAAGGCTGGGTAGGTTTCTATCTTAATTTTTAGCCTTCTTGGTGGAATAATGTGGTGTGGTGGGTTGGTGGTGGTAATGTGGTGGTGTGTGTGGTGGTGTGGTGTGGTGGTGGGTGTGGTGACATTAAGACAGCGACAATGAATCAAGTTACGCTTGTCTCGTTCCCGTGAAATTCTGACGAAATTCACTATGTCCATTACGAAACAGATAGGTACCGAAACGATCTGGTGACTGCAAGCCAACGGGCTACTCCATCAAACAGACGGTATAAATAGGTACCAATATTGCGCCTGAATGTGGAGAGTAGGTACTTTGAAATTGGCTCAGTGGAGTCTATGCTCAAATGCTCATCAATCTTGTGACAGTGGCAGTTCTCGATTCGTTTGTTGTTCCGGTGAAGATGGGGTTGTTTGGTAGAAGCCTAATCGAGATGTCTTCTTAACTGGTGATAATATCGCTGGTCTACGAGGGGGACTCTCGAGGGTCCACCTTCACTTTCCTTACACTATGCCACATGGTAGTAGAGCGCGGTTTGGTAGTATGCGCTGAGCACGTCACCATACTCCATTGACTTTTTTTGGGCTTACCAGAAGGATAAGCCCAAAGGTTTCCAGAAGGATTCCTTTACAGACATCCTGTCCCTTTTATAATACATACGTCTATTGGGATCCCCGTTCCCCCTTTAGAGCTCAGTATAAATAAAATATATTGAGCTGATTTGAAGGCGATTAATGCCGTATCCCAATTTGCAAGTCCCAGCAGTTGTTCCATCTTAACGATGGAGTTTGATCAACTAGAGGTTGCCCAGGTGAGCACAATTCACTGGGCAACAACCTCTGACAACATTTTTTCTCGGCCAATACTCGTATGTAGGAGCTTTGGTTCTCCACCAGTAAAATATTATTGAGGTAGTACCGTTACGATGGAGGTTCATCTCCTTGAAGTTGTTCAGATGTCGTTTCCTGAACCAGAACTCCGTACTACTTTTCAACCCCCCTTTTCCCTCTCATACTTGTGCTACCCAGAAGTATGCCATGTTGGGGAGGAGTGTGACAGTGGCAGTTCTCGAGTCGTTTGTTGTTCCGGTGAAGATGGGGTCGTTTGGCGGAAGCCTAATCGATATCCCTTCTTAACTGGTGATAATATTGCTAGTCTAGGAGGGGGACTCTCGAGGGTCCACCGTCACTCTCCTCACTCTGTCAAAGTCTTCCAGCGAAATTCCGGGCAGAAACATTTAATATGAACCAATTCTTTTTCTCGATACTAATCATAAATTATTTACTTACTCGTACTTATTCGACCTGTATCCTTCAAAAGATACACTACCTATTCCTGCTTCCACTAATTGAAAACTTCTGAAGTGTAGAAGGAAAATCAACTCTCAGGTGATTTGAATAAAAATTGATGAAATTCGGGTTATAGGTTCCGTTTGGGGTCTAGTTGGTCCTCGAAGCTCGGCGTTATCGTCGGTCATCTCTAAGGGGTTGAAATTTTCAGAACGCCGTAGCTCGAAAACCTTCGATAGAAGGGTATGGTTTTTTTAACGGTTTTAAATTGATCTTGAACTAAAGAACATTTTGAGACCACCCGGAGCATTGTATACGTCCAGCCGTTCGTGTGCACCAAAAAGCTTCATCAACACGATCGTGAATCACACGGTATAAATCCGGCCGGGATATCATCACTAGGGAGCACCTGATTATAATCAAGGATGGCTGTATGAAGTCGAGTTGGTTGTTCTGCGATATTATTTCATTTGATAAGTGATGGACTATTGCATTTTGTTGGTAGGTACTTGTGAAAGTTGAACAAACTTTGAAATATCATTGATGGGTAAATTATTACACAATGGTAAATTATTACGCAAAGGAAAATTATCACACAACGGTAAATTATTATTGATCGGTACTTTTGCAACTTGACCAACCGTGAAGTATTATTGATGGGCAAGTTATTACACAACGGTTCATTATACTTGACCAGAGGGTAGGTACTGACCACAGAAAACAGTGATCTACGCAGAATGGGCATGTATTTCACTCCACACCAACAATTTTTTTTCAGAACTTCATTATTTGCGTTTCTTTTCGCCGTTCTAGTTACTGCTTGTCATCGACATAATTATTTTAGCAACATTTAACTCGTGATTTTGGTAGGTACCTAGTAACGAGTATGGGGTTAGGTACTAACCTACGGAGGGTCTGCGATCTACATAATATGTATAAGCTAGTACATATATTATATAGACGGGTTATCTATACAGAGCTGTGATCTGTAACAGAAGGGTATATTCTTCACAAAATGATAAACCGTTGTGCAGTGATTTGCAGCGTTTTTTATTGCATTTTTGGATTCTACATACCTTGAAACGTAAACCATCAAATTTTGAGGGGGGGTAAGAATTTTTTTTTTTCATGCTCGATTCCAATGGTTCATTATTGAAAATAATAAACCAAAAGGCTTCTTAGCGTGGACAGAAACTTTAAACGTTTAACATAGGAACCTTGAAACGTGAACCATAAAATTTTGAGGCGGGTTAAAAAATTTTTTCTTGCTCGATTCCAAAGGTTTATTATTGAAAATAATAAATCAAAATGACCGAGTATGATGATCGTAGGGCCGTAGTGGCGCTTTACAGGAAATGAGGGAGGTGGAAAATTGTAACTGTAATTGCCGAACGAAAGAGACTTCGGTGGCGTTTTTGTCGTGCGCGCATGAATGTGCGCGTGCATTCGATATCTTTGCAAAAATGGTATTTATAATGGAAACCAAATCACTAAACTAATGATCCGTTGTGCTTGTATTTGCAGCGTTTTATTCGTCTCCCTCTTCATAATTTATATTCATGACACTTGTACTTATTTGTGTGACGTTCGGACTGTAGTTCTATGCTTTCCTCGTACGCTTGGTGTCGCGTCTCATTAGAAGTATAATAAATTCATTGGTGGTGAAACAAGTAAGTTAAGAGTGTGGTGGGGGCGAGGAGGGGGATCGAATCAGAACGGAATAGCCACGGAATGTTACATTAACCTACCTCAGTAGCGTCTAAGGAATAATCTTCCTGGAGTTCCGTTCCCGGGTTATACTTTATGATAAAACCTGAATGTTGAAATTCCAAAAGGTATTTCAACTTTACCCGTCTTTTTGGTTGGATACTCTCAGGCCGTAACGAAATAAAAATCCGCAATCCTCCAAGAGTCGATTACATCACTGGCGCAGACAAAAAAATTCAGGTTTAAAACCGTGTGATTCGTTTGTTAACGATTTTATAATCACTAGAGAACAATTGGTGTTGAACCGAGCGGAAGACGAATAAAATCCTATTATCGAGTGGTGCAAGCGTTTACCATTATTCCCCTCTGTCTGCATAAACTCGGCAGAACAATGCCAATGTGCTAATAGAAAGGGGCTCCCGTGGAAAACCTATTGAGATGAACTCTGGTTTGAAATGAAGAGACTCCCCTAATGGTTTTAGGATTGTAGCGCTTCGGGCGCTTAAAACTAGTCGCTATAATCCAGGGAGTAACCTAAGCCTTCACGCCCTCTCAAAGATCCTGCGCGAAGCATTAAACGAGATAAACGGGCTTATAATCTCTAGGAAGAAAAGTAATTTAGAGTAAACCTCCTTCATTGTTAGGGCCCCTTTCCTCCCTGTACGTGCGGACAAAGATTTCCTTAGCTGGTAATTAAATCGACGACGGGAATTCAGTGAAATGAGAATTTCTGTACCTATCCAAGAATTCCTTCCAGTGCGTTCTTGATTTGGAGAATGAACCTGTTGATTTCAGTTTAGTCAGTCGACTTAACTCCAGCGCGTTTGGGTTCAATGAGCTCAACTCATCAATGGCCTGAGAACAACTCGATTGCGTAAATCATACGCGCTTAGAATCGACTGTTCCGTAAAACTGTGGTCTGCACTGTTGGGCTGCAGTTTTACCGTTTTATGTACCGATCTTGTTTATAATGTATTTTAGGTTCAGATTTCAAGCCCTTACTGTGAACAAATGGCCTGTCGTACAACGCTCAGGGTGGTCGAAAGATAGCCGTAAAACTGAAATCATCCAAGTTCGCAAAGAAAAGAAAATCCGTTCCGGTGAATGCTTTGAAAATGTCAACCTCAATTTATCGCCTCTTCCTGTTGACCTTGGTCATGCAGAGTGCTCAAGGGCGGCCAATTTGGAGCATGCTTGTCGATTTTGGTTTATTATTCTGTGAATAACACACCTATGTATTCGCTCAGCAAAAAATTTTTACAACACCCCCTCACAAGTTTTTCTTTTCCATTTCAAGGTGCGTTGATTCCAAAAATGCAATGTCCGCCCGCCGTACGCCGTATCACGTGTACCGGCTTCATTTTCGGTCTAAAAAACTCGTTCTTTCGCACGCATGCTCCATTTGGGCCCTAGTTGTGTCTCGAAACTTTGCAGCCCGATCAGAATATACCCAGGGGTGTTATGAGTGAAAATGTGTTTACAAATAGGTGCTTTTGTATTTTAGTAACATGTTAGTGACATGCTCTTTTGAGATATCTTTTTCCATGTTTTTGGGGACTTTGACCAAAAGTGGAAAATTGAGTTCTACCAAATGTTCAGCTCCCAAAATTGATTTTTTATTAGTGAAAAACCTGGTAAATCGTCCGAAATCACCATAAATTTGTATAATAACACTGGAAAACGTGTCAAGACGTGGATCAAGACGATTAAATGGCACTACCAATGATCAGAGATAGTTATAAAAAAAAAAGAAAAAAAAGGCGCACCTGATTTGTGTTTTAGGGGCCAAAATAGCTATTTCGATTATTACGCATGAAAGAAACAATAAATGAACAGCCAACATTTCTGTAGGTATGTCCAATACAATAATGAACCCATGTGACAAGGGCTTTGCAGCGTTTTTCAATCGAGTTTTCTCTGAAATTTATTTCGTAATGTAAATAAATGTAAATAAAATTTAATGTAAATAAAATTACAAAATTAATCAGATTTCGATGAAGCAATAATGGGGAAAACTGAAACAAGTGACTTGAAGAAAAAAAGTTAGCGCTTTCACTGTTAGTGACGGGCTAAAGCGTTATTTTCTGATAACGCGTTATTCGCTAAGAGTTACCGGTTACCAGTTTACGGATGGGGGTACTTCATCTTGTGAATTTGTCACATGGGGTTTGTAAACTTGTAAACTTTATTAATTTCAAAATAGGATTGAAATAATATTTCAATGCATATATTGTATTATAATATATGCAGTAAGGGAACTAAATTAAAGGCCTTTGAACTTACAATAAAAAGGAACAATACCATTTTAAAACATAAGAGTAGATGAGGAAGAGAATGAGGAAGTAAAACGTGAGAGATCAGTAGAATACAAGCGGAGGACAAGGTGAAATAGCAGAAGACGAGACTTACATACAAATGCTGACCATAAATATAATAGAAATAATTTGTTGATACAGGGAACTCATCCTAATATAGGTAGGTAACCTGTTAGGAAAGGGTAAAGAGTCATCGCTACAGGTCTTAACATCTCATGTCAAAGGAAGCGAAAGGTCCTAAGCTGATGGATAACTGTCAGGAAGTCGATAACCTGTTATGAGGTAAAGTTATCGGCGGCAGGCAGTTACTCAGTACCATCCCAACATCAGAGGGTGCAAGAGCAAGACAGTTAGTTACCTATGTGCGGCTAGCCGGTAGGTACCGTCTCTTTAGTACTGCCCAAGCCCACTGCCCAGGAGAAGCGAAGTACTTATTCCGAAAAACGTAGAAAACTTCAGTAACAGGTTCTTGGTCGATAACCGGTTATTCTAAGCGGTTCCGTTATTCACCGCCCATCACTGACTCTGTAAAGTTTTCTGTTGCTTACCTATCTACATCGAGTTTAGGAATTACCTAGTTACTTTGCCGTGATTTTCCAAATTTATTCTTTAAACCACGTACGATAAATGGAAGAAACTTTCCACAAGAATCCAAATCAATTTCCAGATTGGAAATAGGATCATTCAAAGGGCAAATCCAATATGACAAATTTATGCTAATTAGAAAGTTGGAAACCATTTTGAAACGTGGGAGTAAAATAAAATGAAAGCGATCAAATAGAAATACGCTATTTAGGTCGATTCCAAAGGTACATTATTGAAAATGGTAAACCAACGACAAAAAAGGGAGCAAAAAAGGCGGTACAGTTCGGGTTCATTAATGAGGTCTGTGGGCTGGTTTGTATGTAGCGCCAGTAGCTTCCGACCGAGCAAACGTTCAGGGCAATGTTCCAGTGGAGGACGAAGGAAATGAACTCCCACGTTTATTAAGGGCACATCACAAGACCTCGTGGCAGTAAAACCTCAGGAACCCAGCCCTACCCATTTCCTCGGTCATTTGAACGCCCTCGTTATGGAGGTCAAGGACGACCGTGGGCGTCCGCGGTGAATTTATACTGCGACCGGCCCATCCCTAAGCTGATACTCCGCCAAAACATTAGGAAGATAGCTCGATAGCTCGATAGCCGAGCTCTGTTCAGCTCAAGAAATATCTAGATGTCGTGTAAGCGCTGATTGATGGGAAAACGGATCATGAATTTACCAAGTTGAAAGTAGTTTTGCTGATTTAGAATACGCATTTCGGAAGTAGACGCCTCCTTATGCCTCCAGCAAAAGTGGGTCTTAACCTGTAGTTTGTATCATGCGACCACTTTCCTAGCTCGATCCTCTGGAGCACGGCTAAGTCCGCTGTAGTCTGTGTTATCCTAGTCGAGGCAGCCATGTTCTTCAACAATGAAAAGTTTTATGAGAGACTCGTCAGGAGCATTTAGTGACGGTTTCTCGAATAACTGTACTTCTACTGGTTTGGCTAAATTAGGAAACGAGGTGTTGCAAACAACACTTACAGTTTTTCTACCGAGACAACATTCCACAACCTCCGCGTGTAACCGTGTTTCCTCTCAAAACCAATATCCTGCCCTACAGATCATCTAGCTCCCATTCAGATCCACTCTTATCAGACTCGTTTTGATCACGATGTAGGTAGTAAATGTAAGTTGGTACATCCCAGCCACATGTAACCAATGTACTAACCCAAGTTTTGTTGTACAACACACAGGTTTATACAGGTAGTTTGGTAATATGGCTGTACACATTTCGTTCGCCCCTCAGCTGAGGGTCAGCTTACCTCTACAATTGACGTAATAGGATGCCCGTTTAGGTGAAGTCTCAGAATTGTTGAATTTCCAAGAGCCGTCGCTAAAAACAGTAGTCGGCAGACGGATTCTCGCCAATTAAATGGACATTGTTACTTGGAAAAACACAGCTCTCACCCCACAGAGAAACAACAGAAAAGTCGTTCCCCCCGCATACCCCTTTCTCGCTACTACCACGCCAAACCCCTTGAGTGCCTTTCTTGTCAACTAGAAAACCAAACAAAATACTTGTTATTAGCATGGCACATGCTTTAGCCTTGGACTAACTAGCCAAAAAACGTTACGCGGAATGGGTGACGCGGATGGGTGACGAAATTTTCTTATGATTTTCACGTACAACCGAGTAGTTGCTAGGGAAATGAAACTTCTTTCATTTTCATCGGACAAAAATCGATTTCCATTCGTTGGAAAGCTCTTGATTTATCACGCATTTATTTCGTATTTTTTCTTGGTATTTATTTCCTAGTTTCATAATATAACTATATAAATGGATGTTATAAATCGATAGTAAACAATGACGCTTGTTTGGTTGTCACTTGGTTGTTTCGATAAGCGTGGCTAAAGCATGTTCCATGTTTCTTGAATTGTAGCCGTAGGCTCTAAGCAGTAAGCATCCGGGGGTCCTGGGGGCTTGCCCCCTGGCGAGGCGCGGATCGCCGAGTTTTTTTCAAAAGATTTTATTCTCAAAAGCATTCGTTTAGTTAAAATTTCATTTGCTAAGCAGATTCTTCCATCGGAAAATCCAACTTTCAAAACCAGAATTTTACCAAGCGTGAAGTTTTCCCCCCCTTCAACTCAAGGAATGTAGGATCGATGAAAAATTAGGTACACTGATTGCATACGTACTACTTTTCAATGAATTGCAAAATATTGGCAAATTATAGGTGTAACTGAGTGAAGCCTATACCTTTAAATAATGGTAATTATGATGTACTATGGCCGCAAATGAGACTCTTTATTGGCTTGGCCTAAGGGTGCGATAGGGGTAGAAATCCTCAGGGAACTCGCTCCACGAGTAAGTATGTTTGGTTTCTTACTCGAACACGCTCCTGAGTGCTGAGCATACTACTCTGCCTCTTCCGGACCTCGTCAGATGGAGAATCTCCTTCACCGCTTGCTGGGGAGGGCGAAAAGCGCGGTTCAGACGGGCTGCCTCTGAACGCTAACCTCTAACGAACTATGGGCATAATATTTTGGAAATTTATTAGTTTTGTAATTTATATACTTGTGTATAGCATTTCCAAGTCAAATTCAACCTTTTCCAAACCAAATTCAACCGTTTCCGAACCAAATTCAACCTTTTCCAAGTCAAATTCTACTTTTTCCAAGTCAAATTTAACTTTTTCCATTTCAGATTCAACGTTTTCCATTTCAAATTCAACCTTCCCCAACTTCAGTAGAAAGAATATAAATTTCAATAAACTCAATTGTTTGTACATACGGTATGCCATCAGATGTGGTGCGTTGGATTAATCAGAAGGTTTGATGGGCAACGAATGAGGCATTAACGAAGTAATTTTCTTTGTACCACACGAAGAATTTGCATACGCCAAAGTTATGTTCCTTACTTCATTTGAAGGTTCACAAACAAGGAATTTAAATTGTAATGAAAAAAATTGGAAAATTGGAATAAGTTGAATTAGAAATGGAAAAAGTTGAATTTGAAATGGAAAAAATTGAATTTGACTTGGAAAAAGTTGAATTTGACTTGGAAAAAGTTCAATTTGGTTTGGAAATTGTTGACTTTGGTTTGGAAAAGTTTGAATTCGACTTAGACATGCTATATATCCAGGTGCTCACTGAAGCTCCTCAACCTCAAGGAAATGTGATAAATCCCGGTAGCTCATGTCTACACACATCGTTACGAGTGAAGAAAGACAGCGTTTAATTATAGCATTTGATGTTTTATAGACACGTTATTCACGGGGTGGGGGGGGGGGGGATTTAATGGTTTAATGGTGATTTAATGGTTTCGTTTTGTTTTCAAAAATCAGCCTCATTTCAGGTACCTACCTACGTACCAAATGTCTTTATAAATAAAATTCTACAGAAGTGTGGCACATGGCTTCCTTGTAACGTTACCAGAACACTTCTAAACTTGATTGCGCTCTGACTGACTCCCTGGTGACTCCTGCAATCATGACTGACTCCTTGAAAATCGCTTAAAATCGTTGAATATTGCGCAATAATATATTGTTTTTGTGGTGGCTAGGTTGAGAGAGAGGTGAAGTAAGGTGAGGTGAGGTGAGAGAGAGTGATGGAGGAGAAGGTTGCTGAATCTAGCGTCTAAAGGGTTTATGGCAAAGCCAGAAAAGTTACCACCACTAAAGACGCTAGCGGGTTTTGCCCAGTGGTTGCCACTCGAGGCTGGTTCCACCAATCTGAGTTCTTTTGGATTAATAGGTAAGGAGGCATGAGAGGAGAGAGAGATAAGTCATCGACTTCAGGAGAGCGCAGAATGAGGTGAAAGGCGAAGACGGTGAGTTTTTATATCCACCTGTCCATTCTCCCCCAGTCCATCAACTACCGTTGGGGACTGGTGGGGGAGCTGCAGGTCTCTCTGACCTCTGGCCACCTCACTCATTGCGTTTATTATTTGCACTACCTTAATATACAAGAGATACAATAAGTGATGTTCTGGGAGGATCACGACAGTTGTTAATATATAATATTGCGCGAATTAATAAAGAATCTGACTCCGGAAAGATTGCTTTGAGAAAGGGTGGAACTGTTATTTTGAGCAAAGAACAAAACGACTTCATGCAAAAAGATGTTGTGGAAATTCGATTGCACTTTTTTTAAACGAGGGTTTTGATCGAAGGAAAACTAGCGAGCGAGTCACGTCACCAAAAATTGAATTTTGGTTATGTCGGGAGACAAGTTACTTCTAAGGTCTGGAACATAATTATAGCGTACCTATCCCTTAAATGAATTTCCAGTTCTTACTGCCATGACAACATGTATGTACGGTTACTGCCCTCTTTCCAGTTAGGTACACATGTGGATGACATGTTGGCGAGATACCTTTTCATCAAATTGCTGGCCTTCCCACACATGTGAGACTTTGAGCCGCTGTCCAGGCACCATTTGGTTGGTTCTTCGTGACATATAACTTCTACATGTTCTTGTTTTCCCCTTCCGCAGCTCTTGAATTTTCCTTCAGCGACGGGCATTTTCTCACAAAGTAGCCAACTCCTTCACATTCGTGGCATTTCAGTGTATAGTTGTTGTTTAGCGGTAATTCCCGTCTTCTGTTTCTGCTTACTGTGCCAGTAGTTCTTGGCATCACATTTCGCTCTTCATTTCTTCCTAGATTATTTCGAGTGTCAGCTGCTCAGAGTTCGGTAAATCATCTCTTGCTTCAATGGCTACGCAAAAGTTTTCAATTCCTCGGATAAACCATACAGTAGCATTGTAGTGAGTAAATTATCGGGAATTGCAGTGCCCACATCTACGAGGGTGCTTGCCGTATCAAAGAACTCAGCGACATGGTTGCGTACATCGCCCCCTGCCTTCATCATGCATAGGACGAGTCGTTTTAGCAGTGTTGCCGTTCGTGACGGTCCTTGGGATTGGTAGTGCTCGTGTAGTTTCCTCCATACATTATGAGAAGTTTTGCATCCTTTAATCACCTTCAATTCTGATGCCCCAACTGCGAGGATAATCTCGGATTTTGCCCTCCTGTCCTTCCTTTCCCATTCCTTGTGCATTTGTGCACTATCTCCATCCACGAGATCTGGTTTCTTGATTGCCCCATCAGTCTATTTCAACAGCTCGTTACGATCCATGAGCGCTTCCATGTGCAGGAGCGGTCCACACACTAGTAGTCAGGAGATCATGGTACCATTGATGTGAAGGTCGCTCCTCTTGGAAGGCACAATTTCGAGACGTGGATAATGCAGAACCCGTGCGACTAGGGGGTTTGGCAATACAGAACCCGGTGGACACACAAGTCCACGCATTCCAAACTACCAAGCGAGCGGTAGAGCTTCTGGCACAGTCCATCCAGTCAGGTGCTCCTCTGGATTATGGTGAACATTGGGAGCACGCCAAGCGAGTGCTCAAAGAAGAAAGACAGCGCAGAACAAAAGAGGAACGCCAGCCGAGCCAAGAGATCATTGAATCGCTGCAGCCAAATAAAAAAAGGCGAATAGCTTATGCTTCAGTGTCTCAGTGGCGACCGTGCAGATGGTTTTGATTTATTACCTACCCCATTTCAGGACGCTATATCAATGAGGTATGGACAAACACACGCCCCAAAGCCTCCCGGTTAGCTGCCACGGATGTAGAGTGACATTTGATATCAAACAGGCGCTGAACTGTAAGAGGGGGACTTGTAAAAAGAGGCCATGACCATGTCCGTGATGAGTGTGAAAAAATAGCGAGCCTTGCATGGGGGGAGGTTGCTACTGAACCGCTCTTGAGATTGGCGGAAGATGGATGCCGTGGCGGGTATAAAAATCCTGGGGGTTAAAAAACGCCGGCCTTTCACTGTCCCAGACCCCATTGTGAATGCAGACGCCGCCTGTCACTGTACCCCTGACTGGGATGCCGTGGCTAATGCAGCAGACAGGGATAAACATGGAAAATATAAAACGGCTGCCGAGGACAGACGGGTGTCATGCACTCCCCCAATATGCTCGAGCGACGGAGCACTGCACAGGGAATACTACGCGTTCCTGAAGCGAATGGCCCTCACTCTATCGACGAAGTGGTCGAAACTGTATTGGCAAGTTTGAAGGTGGGTCAGGGTGAAGACGCAGTTCCGTGTAATACGGGCAGTTTCGCTTCGATTGAGTGGATCGCGAACCTATGTGCGGTGCCTGGGCCTGGAGGATGGAGCGGGGGTAAACCCCCTGAACGCCCAGTGGTAGCAGAGGAAAAAACGAAGTCCACGCACTGTACGGTGGCCCATCTCTGCGAAGCCTCTCTTTCCCCACTTTGAGATTCTAATTCAAATTTTCATGTGGTCCATTTTGGTTGTATAATAGGAATTTTGAAAAAATGACTGAAGTTCCGCTGCACTACAGAATCACCATAAGTGGTGGAGAATGGTGGATCAAGAAGAAAGTAGACTATTTCAACTGGTTGTTTTTAATATTTTTTCTTAACCTTTTAAGTGGGTGACAGTTTGAGTTGTTGGGGGTCAGAAATCGGTGAAAACAGATTTACACAAATTGATATAACACCAAAAGTGGTGTAAAATGGTGAATCGAGGCAGGCAAAGTGTATTTCAGTAACTAATCAAATTTACACTAAAGGGGGATACAATTCGAGTTATGTGGGTGAAAAATGCAATAGCTCAACCCACAATGTGTTGGTTTTAGTTGCGATGGTTGAGCTGGAGACAGATTGATGGACACTACCACCACTCTTCCCGCTAACAATCGCCCCTGTCCTCCCCTCATGGCATTGATCGCAATGGAGGAGTCCCAGTCTGTCTCCTACGCACCTCGATTCGTTCATCCCGAGCCGACACATTGTGTGTTAACACTAAGTTTTCTGAAAATTCGCTCAGATGGTCGTGCTGCCCACCTGGAACTTTTTTGTATGCCTCTCATCCCACGGAATGACGACATTAAGATCGGATCCTTCCCGTGTTTTAATACCTGCTAAAAAAAAAGTGAAGAAAAAAATCTAATCATTACCCACCCGAGGGGAATGAAGAGTTGATTCAATCTACCCCTTTCAAGTGCGCAAAAAGGAGCTTTCAACCCGCGCTCGGGCTCCCCGGCACTAGATTAGATTCAAGTAAAAACCGCATGAGGGAGCGCGGCTTAATCAGAGCGTCGCCTAGCACACTTCATCAGGATCTGCCTCGACTTACCTCCGCCCTATTAATATTCCACTGTAAGATTATTAATGAAACCCTCTGAAGATGAGACATGCGAGTTACAACGTGATGCATTGAAGTGAGACATCGTGGAGTAGGGACGAGGGAACTAAATAACCTCCCAGCAGTCGTTCTCATTGTCATGGTAATTAAAATAGCTCGATATAGTCATTGCGTGGCCCTGTATGGGGCGGCAAAGGCACTTTTGTTGCCAAGTTTGCTTCTAGTCGTAATCATTTACCTTGGAAGGGTGGTTTGGGTGTTGAAACAGCTCGTGACTTCTCCATGTTTCTGCGAGGGAGGTAAATGATGTTGCACCTTTCGCCGCCCGTTACCGTTCCGTTTTCGTCTGAAGGGGAGGGAAGTGACGTACTTGCGTTCGGCATTTGGAAGTGTTGGCCCAACAGTTGGAACCAACTGCTTCAAAACTATAACACATCCGTTCACCTTTCATATTGAGCTCGCCTGCTAGAACTTGTGGACATGTAGCGACCAAGAAAACTGACTCTACAGCAACCCATTCACGGAATGCGGTTGAGAAATTCATGGATAGTTGAATCTAAAAAAGAAAAAAATTAAAAAAACGAAAAGCACGCTTAGAGAAGTTGGTTATACATTATTGAAAAAATAAGGAAAATGAATAAGTAAGAATATAATATTATATTTCAGGCATACACAGATAAAAATAAATTTTGTCTTTTAATGGAAAAACTCAACTTTTTGTACACATTTTTTATTTATTTAGGTACCTATTTTAAACAATGCAGGTGAACCCAATTACCCAATATACAGCAGTGGCAGTTGGACATGACAAAATTTACAAAAAAACGGAATTATAAGTGCAGGTCAAAATAAGAATAATAAGCGTAGCCTCTAAAGCTAACAGAGAAAATAAAATAATATCAAGATCAGAATGGGTAGCGAGGAAGGTCAATAATAAAAAAATGAAAAAAAGGATTAAAGAATTGGATTAACATGAGTGAATGAAAATAAGGAAAAGGAATAAGGAAGAAAATGTATTTCAGGCATACACATTGTGACAGAGTGTGACAGTGGGGGTGGACCCTCGAGAGTCCCCCTCCTAGACCAGCCAGATTATCACCGGTTATGAAGGGATATCGATTAGGCTTCCGCCCACCGATCCCGTTTCCACCGGACCAAAAAACTACTCGAGAAAGCCGCACTGTTACAACAGATAAAAATACATGTTCGTCCATTTAATGGAAAACTGAACTATTCGTACTTGATAAATTAAAAAATTATTTATAAGGTATGTTAAACAATACGGGCGAACTCAATTACACTATAACACAGCAGTGGCAGTTGAAGGACACGATAAAATTTACAAGAAAAGTAACTATAAATGCAGATCAAAAATATGAATATTTAACAGGAGCTAACAGAGAAAAACATTTAATATCAAGATCAAAATGTACAGCAAGAATGCCCAGGGGCTGCTTAAACTAGTAAGCATGAAATTTTATTGTTCTGAGGGGGGTGTTGAAGAAATCTAATTCCGGGTACCTACGTTTGGAGAACAAGTGGCCTCATGTGGTAACCTTACTAGAGGGCTATGGCATAAATAATATTAGTGGTAAGAAAAGGAAGCGGAAGAGTGTCCTGAGGGACCTAATCCCCCATCCTAGAAAGGAGGGTGGGGCAGTTCGATTGTCGCGTCTGGAGTGATCCAAGGTAGCAGATGTCAAGCAGCTCAGCATATTTGAGAGGGAATGTGAAGTGTGGTGTGCCCTACGGTAGGGTAGGATTGGGTGGGAAGGAACCCAGTACTAATACCCCGCGGATGTACCAAAGCGAGTATTAGGCGCTCCTTAGGAGTATTTTGCTAGGGCCCTGCGGATGGACCACAGCGAGTGCGGGAGAAGGGTAGGAGAGAGCGAAGTCGTAAGTCGAGGGTTGGTCGGTCGAATGACGAACTGGTCCAAAAGGTCTGCTTATATATAGGACCGTTTCTACCCGTCCCCCGTCCACAATCGGCCGTTATAACCATCCCTAACCATCCTCCGGCAGTTGATAGAAGGCACCCTTCTAAGTGCATCTAACAAACTAGTAATAGGTACTATATAGTAATTTACTGATCTACATTGTCTTATTGGAAACTTAGTGCATGTGCATGAATGTCGTAATCATAAAATGTTTAGTTATAGTTATTTCGCTTCAGTAATACTAAAATACGCGAGCTCACCGGACCTGCGTGATTGACAAAGTGTAAGCTCTGTATGTCTCACAGAGAAATGGGGTAAACAGAAATGTTCTAGGAAAAATACGGGAAAAAAATTGGAGAAATGCTATGCCTTTTAAAAGAGTTTGCAATGCTTCTTGGAGATCGAACTCAATTTTCAACCACGAAATTTGAAATTTAATTATACCACAATACAGATTCGAGCCGTCTTTCGTAAAAACAAAATCGAAAAGTTATTGAATGAAGTATTTTATGTGTAGCGGTCATAAACCGTTGCAAGATTAAAAAAAAGAAGTTATTCACGTTTTCCCATTTCGTTTTAGTCAGTAAATTACACTTTTTAGTGGAGAGTGCATTAGAAATCCAATATTTCATTAATGAAAGTGTTGCTTAATTAGGTAATGCTGTTCAACTTGATTGCCATAGAAGGAACAGATTCGATATCTCCCATGTTAATGAGAATTTGTACTTACAATTCCCTGCGGGAGTCCCAGTTTATCAATGCTTCAACAAATAGAACATGGTTTCGAACTAAATTATGGATGGTTAAAATTAAATGGTTTTGAAATGAAATGAAGGCGCTGGAGATAGCCATGATAATCAAGCAATAAAAATCCGCATCTGCTTATTTAAGGTAGCTCGGATAGACGAGGGACGTAATGTTCGTGGCAGCCTGCGTATTTACTATAATTAATACTGAAAAATGGGGAATAATTGCTGAAGGGTAGGGTCAAAGGGGTAAAAGACGAAAATTGCGATTATGGGAGAATCTACTGAAACATACGAATATACACGTAGTTCGTATAGTTTGCTCGTCATGTTGAATACACTTGACTCCCCCATCACAGCAGGCCACCATACACAGTCAGATGCACTGCGTATGTCGACTTAACCGTGCCTAGGACATATTTCTCAGTGGCCTCTCCCACCGCCCGCTGTAACTCGTGTCGTGGATTTGCCACTCCGGAACCCAAATTGGTTCTCCTCCCCCATGTCCAAACATTCCCTCAGATCTTCCACAAGTCCCTCAGACTTTTTCCAGTAGCTTCCCTGGACGGTATGCGTTGGGATCTGACAGATCCTTGTCGCCTGCTTTCCTCAACATGCGGACACGTCCGATCTTCCACGCAGTTGGGAAGTGATTTAGCTCGAGACTCCGCCGCAAGATATGACCATACCAGTGTGTCATCGTGGTGAAGGGCTCCCTATCAACCCCTCCCATTAAGGTCATTGCTCCTGCCCAGTTACTCGCACTGGTCCCTTCCGTGAGGGAGGCACATCGACTCTGGTCCGGTAGTGGGCACCCACGCACCAGGGAAGGCCCAGGCGAGGGAAGCACCGCCACACAGTGAGGCAAAATCGCGATTTTCCGGCAAAAACTCTCAAACCCCGTATTCCTATCGGAAATTTCAGGCTGATCACGAAAAGATTCCACATGTTGGGTCTAAAATGCTTTCCCTCCATGTTTCCGGCCAAAAACCTATCACAAACGTGGTTTTCCGTCATTTTTGTAGGTAAGTATTTCTCACTTGGTAAAAAGGTGGGAACGGAAAAAACGACTCAACTTCGAAATTTATATTCACAAAAGAATATAATAAATCAAAATAAATTATTCCTTTTTTCTTTTTTGCTGAAACATAATTATACATATATATACATTGTAAATTGTAAAAATAATAGAATTACATTCTATAAACCAAGTGATTAGTTGTGATAAATTATTTTGTCATTACTTGGAATCATTCAAGCCTCACCTTCTTCATCTTCACCATCTGGAAAATTGATGATGAACTGAACTTCCATCGAACTGAACCCAACCATCGAACTTCTTTCTAATTCGAGACCTGCTGCGAGAAACGCTTTGAAACTTATTGTTGAAATGAGGTACAAAACGTTTCTCTAATTGATTGCAGAATAAAGTCGCATTAGCTTCACTCAAGTTTTGAACATTTTCGTTTACGTAATCGCGAACTGTTCGGCAGTTTAACAGCACATTGCACAAATCGCGGTAAGTAGATTTAAAGATGCCATATAATGCGCTCAGGGATACTTGTACCGACTGAGACGAACATTATTTCTATCTTATATAATAGAAAACCAATTGCTGACATTCGTGGCGATGAACCCCGGCCAGTTGAATAAACAACGTCCCATGTTCGAACGAGCCCGTATCCCGAGCGCCTAGCTGATTAACGTTGAATCTGCCCACTTCTTCGGACAAAACGTGGCACTGGCACCGGGGTTGGAAACGGTTGCAGCTGAAATTTTCACAGGAGTTTCTCTTGGTTGTATAAAGTCGGAAAATTGCTGAGCCGTACCGGAGGAACGCGGAGGAATTTTTAAAAGCTTCAGAAACCATAGTATCTTTCAATTGTAGAACTAGCATAATTGAAATGTCATTTCCCTGAGATAAATGTACATAAACAAAAGAATTGTGCCGTTTAAATTGCACCTACATATATGAGAACCATGCCAAGAAAGATCCAGACTTTTTCCAATGAAGATACAGGCCAACGAATACAATTAAAGTTAGTGCTTTGAATCGACCATTTTCCGACATTTCGAAAATCAGGCCTCAAAGCAAGGTCATATCTCCCGATATTCTGTCTATCTAGCTGGTTTTTCTTCTTTGTTCTGCCATTTTCCTCTGCTCTCCTTCTGTCTCTTTTGCATTGCGTTGCCTTTGGCTCCAGTTTATCCTATTTCCATTTAGAATTTACGTAGGTACCTACCTAAGTATTTTATACAGGAATATTTTATTTCAAAGTTTCAAAGAACCTAGATTGGAATTCGATCAATATTCTGCGAGTTTTTCGTCGTTGAAGAACACATTTTCAACATCGTACTCTTCAAGGGGGCAAATGTTGCTTGACTTGGTTAGAGGAAAAGGTAAGTGCACTTTCTACACTGTAGGCACGTTAAACAATCTAACTCAATGTAGCAGACTGGTACCTACAACATTCGGATCAGTTTAAGAACAGATTTTTTTTTTCTTTCAGCCAAAAGCACACTTCTGCCACGAGTTGATGATTTTGTCGAAGAAAAAATTCATGAGGAAAATGAACGTGAATGGATTGAACTTCAACCGACAACAGCTCAGCCTCCTGCTGACTCCCCTGACGTTATACCAGCGTCTCCCACAGAGTACGGTGATCGCTATTTTGAGTTCGAGAATGAGCCTCAGGTAAGAGAATGTTTACCATCGACATCAGCCTTCCTCCCTTTTAATCAAGAGTATGAAGAGGGCACAGCGATGGCCCACAAGCTTCTTCACCCTTTCAATTCCGAATCCTCTCCGGAAGTCTCAGCTCCGGCTTTGCAAGAATACGCTTTGGAAGACGTCAACTCAGAAGACGACTGTGAAATGCAGTCTAACGTTCGAGATGGAGAATGGGTACCATCGAGTGGAGATGATGCTTCTTCGATTGATTCTCTCAGTGAACCTGAGCACACTAACAAATTAAACGAACAGTTCCTTCCACAGAAGTCTCACGGGGCTAATATTAATACCGATCAAATAGGAGATGCCACTCACCAACCAGTGCGAAATAGGTGGAACAAAGAACGTCCTTCTATGTGGAAAAAAAATGTCAATAAAATGAAAAGGAAACTTGGAGGACACTACGTAAGCACGAAAGGGAAGCATCAATCCCCCAAACATCCCAAACTAATCGATTGTTCAAAGACCTCAAAATGCCGTCTCGAATGTCAGAACATTTTTCAGGTGCAATGAGGGAAGGTTTTTGCCGTGCATACTGGAGTATGGATTTTGCCCGCCAGCGAGACTTCATACTAGCCAATGTTGAGACCCATGAACCAGAGACTAGACGACCCAGAAAACCTGACAGTACCAAAAAAATGCGAAGTCAAACTAGGCTCTACTATTTCACAGTTAGAAACGAGAAGATACGGGTTTGTCAGAAATTTTTTTGTGCAACGCTGTGCATTTCCAATGGCCCCATCAATAATGCCTTAACCTTGAAGGGCGAACAAGGGCAATATGTGGGACGGGATAGGCGAGGTGAATACCCTCCATCTAATAAAACATCAGAAAGTGAAATAGCCAGAATCAAGGCTCACATAGAAAGCTTTCCTATAGTCGAGAGCCACTACACAAGAAAATCCAGTAAGCGCCAGTACTTGGACAGTTGCCTGAATATCTCCAAAATGTACCGCTTGTACAAAATTAAATGCGAGGAAGAAAATGAATCATCCTCAAGTGAAATTACCTACCGAAGGATATTTTGTGAAAACTACAACTTGTCATTCTTCAAACCGAAGAAAGACCAGTGTAGTACCTGCAGTAAATACATTCATGCCCTCCCAGAGGCCAAGATGGCATTAGAAAATGAATATAAAGAACACTGTGTCAGAAAAGATGCAGCCATGAAGGAAAAGGATTTGGACAAAAAAAAAGCCACTCATGACAAAAGCTTCATGTCGATAACTTGTGATCTTCAAAGCGTGCTTCAGATCCCCAGTTCTGGTGTAAGTTTGCTGTATTACCTCAGAAAAATAAATGTGTACAACTTTACTGTGTATGAGGCAGCACCCCCGAACAACGGATACTGTTTTTTCTGGACTGAAGTAAATGGCAAAAGAGGGAGTTGTGAGATCGGGTCCTGTTTGCTGAAGTTCATAATGGACCACGTTCCTCACACAGTAGAACACCTCACTATCTTCTCGGACACTTGAGGGGGTCAAAACCGTAACATTCAAATATCGGCACTGTTGTTGTACGCTGTACACAATCACCCCAGCTTAGAAATAATCGAACAGAAGTTTATGGAGAGCGGCCATTCTTACATGGAGGTCGACTCAATGCATTCTGCAATCGAAACAGCAAAGAAAAATGTGGATGTCTTTAGTGTTCATGAATGGGAAAACATTTTTCGAATTGCACGAAAAAGTAAGGATGGATACCACACTAAAGAGCTCTGCTTTCAGGACATGTTAAACTTAAAACACCTTGTTCAGAAAACAGTGTTCAACAAGAACGTGGACGATGCGGGTCAAAAGGTTAACTGGCTGAAAGTAAAAGTGTTTCAGTACAGAAGGGATGAGCCAGAATCCATTGGATATATGTACGGTTATCAAGATGAATTCAGGAAGATTCCCTTGAGAATGGCATCAGCCAGAAAAAGCCGGGCCTCCACTTTGAGGATGACTGAAACATATTTAGCTCCACTGTACCGGAATCAGCTCCCGATTTCAGTGGCAAAAAAGAAAGACCTAACAACTCTCTGCCGTAAGGGTGTCATACCGCAGAACTTGCAGCAGTGGTTCTATGGTTTACAGACAAGTAACGCCATAGTTGACCGGGCTGCTGAACCTGCACTGTCAGACGCTTCTGACGAAGAATAATAATTTTGTGAGAAGTGAAGTTTTGAACTGAATTGTGAGCATTATTTTGAATTTTAAAGTTCCTTTTTTCCACAAAGTTTCAAATAATAATTGTATTGCAGTCGAAACTCAGATTTTAAACAATAAATTACTTTTAAAATCCTTAAAAAAATACTTATTAAAATCCTTCACCCCCCTCATTAATGCGATCAAAATTCAGGGAGAAATAGATAGAAGAATCCCCAAGTCATCACATCTCAGAAGTTTTTCGACAAGTGAAAATCATTAGTCACTATAGTCAGGTGAAATTCACTAAGTCAGGTCCCTTTGTACGAAAAGTACATTTTTAAGTTAGTTGTGAATGCGCTAACCACTTGGGGATCACGTGGAAGTAAGTAGACATCACGAAGCAGCTGCACACCAAATTTCAACCCTCTAATCCAATTTCTTCCTAGCAAAACGGGTCTTACCAAACACTGAATTTTTCAAATTTGATTTTCTCAAACTATAATATTTGACTTAGTGAATTTCACTTGTAAGCCGACGATATGTAGTTGTTACCTACCTACCTACCGTATTTTTTCGTGCGCTTATGAATTTTGGATAATAATGTCAGGCATTATGACGCTCGAATTCCTTGCTTGGGAATTGAAATTCTGCAAGAAAGGGAACAGAGGTATGAATATGAATGAGGCCCTCGGTTTGAAAGAAGAGTGCTATGAGATGGGCAAAATCCTTATTCCCTTGATCCCTGCATGTTCAGAAAAACCTTTAGGATAAGTCGACACTTGGCCATGAACCGAAATTCGACCATTGCTCCAATGCTCCAGATTGAATGGATTATCCCCTGAAATCCAGGTACGTGCCTACCTAATTTTGCTGTAGATACCGATCCCCTACGTTTTCTTTAATAAATGCAAGTGACCTTAATAGGTTGTTAATTAATATAGGATTTTGAAAATAACGTAAACGTAGGTAGGTATTCATTCACTTGCACACCTATTTATCAGAATTTCCGAGTAGGTACCAATTATAAAACATACCTAAATTTCGACAAAATCATACATGAATTTATCCAAATAACTTTGGCATGACACATATTAAATTTAAGCTAAAAACGGTAAAAACTGTATTAATACCACAAGAAGAAACAACAAATTGAAATCAAAACCTATCCCAAGTGTCAAGTGATCCCAAACTGCAATTTTTGACTTCCAAGGTATGAGCATTTATTTTGGCCACCGAGTGAATTCGGGGGATTCAAAACACAATCACTGACTCCGGCGCACACACGCTCTTCAATTCACTTCATCACTGCTTATCACCATGGAAACCGAATGAGTTCCAGTCGATTGCTCGCCCTAGACTCAGATTTTGTGAGACAAGCTATAACGACGTCGGTATCTCATTCGGCAACGACAATTTTTATTCAAGTTCAGTATCATAACTTCCTGAATACCGATTTCGCTATCCGGGTGTCGTTACACGAGGGAGAGAGGGATAGCGACAGCCACTCATACCGACAATAAGGTAGCGAGTTGCGGAATCGCGCTACTGGGCAGGCGAAGAGGCCCCGCATCTCTTCTCTCTGCGTATCTGTCCAGTTCTCATCAAGGGCTCCCCTCAACTCCTCGGAGCGGATGGGGGGCAATATGTCGACACATAAACTTGTCGACAAACGGGCAAGAAGCCGTGTCGACATCTTTCAACACCAAGGGTTGACCAATGTCGACTTCACAGGCATTGGAAATATGTCGACACAAAAATACAGCGACTAGTCGACAACTTTCAACACCCCTTGTTGAAAAAGGTCGTCCAAGTCAACCATGGGGATACGACGACATATTTACATCGACATCCTTCGTATACCTGCAAAATCTCGAATAGTAACGGCATACACTCTTCCTGGCCGATTATGGGTCAACAAACCGAAAAACACGGATCATAAAGAAACTATCGTTGGTAAAGGTATAATAGCAAGGGATCACTCAGCCCCCTAGACTACAGGCCGGGGGACTGGAGCGATGAGTCATCAAGGGTAGTGTCCCCCGGTCCTCCTGTCCCTCCCTTCTGAATGCGGAAGTTCTTGTAAAGTTAAAGTGGTAGGTAAAATAATTTACCACCATTATTTTTGCTCTTATACATTGATAATTTATTATTACAAGTGAATTAATGAAAAATTGGACATATACCAAACCACAATATAAAACGAAAACGCCGGCATAGCTATACTACAGTCACAAAGTAGGTAGGTATCACACAAAACAGCACTTGCGAAGGAACACGACTTCTTCACCGCGAAATTTCATGAAAAAACAACAATTTTATGCTCACTACTCGGGCATAAAAACAAAGAAACCACGTACCACTTTGGAACCACACCACCGCCGCCGTTGGTACCACCTGGTTACCACATTTGATACTAGTAAACAAACAATCACTATAAAATAATACAGACTGTTCGAAGGAAAATTCATGTCAACTAACTAACTAGGGAATGCAACTAACTAATATACTAATGTAACTAGGGAAATGTAACTCAGTCGGTTTTTCACCTACAAAAATCGTTATCCACTCGTTGGGAAGCTCTTGATTTATGCCGAAATTTTATGCTGACTGCTCGGCCATAAAAATAATGAAACCATGTCAAACATGATAACGCTTTTGACGGGTCAAACGATCTCTATTAAAAAAAAACGCTGCAAATTATTACACAACGGTTTATTATTTTCTGTATAGATCGCCCATCTACAAAGATCCTATTGACATAAAATACCCACCTACAGGTTCACAATCATCTCTTGGCGAAAATGAGTAGGTACCTTCTTGTAATTATTATTATCGGAGAGTTGTATCATTCATTCTTAATGAAATTCAGTAGCTAAGGAAGCTTCTGAAAGTAAACAACAAACTTGGTTCGATGGAATCGAAAGAAAGTAGCATTTGAACAGCTGATATTTGAACGGAGATTTTGCCTACTCGGGAAGAATTGCGATTCACACTCGTGTTTCTGCTCTTTTTTTCGTTCTTAACCCTTAAGTCCTTAGAGGGAGCGAACGGTTGGTCCTAAAACGCTCCGCAAGGTCTCATTCGACGCTAAAAATTGTGTTCTATTTGAAATCGATGGAAAAAATATACCTTCCTATTGGAAATTTTCGAGCTAGGGCGTTCCTCCAGGAAAGCAGCTAGTTACCATAATGGCCAACGATGGTGGCAAAGTGAGTACCGAAATATTAGGTGCCGTCCTATTTAAAACTTTGTCTAAGTAGTTATAAAATAGGTACGGTAGTTGTAGAAACATTATATACGTAGGCCCCATTATACCTCCACTAGTACTAGTTACTTTCCACCACGTTCAATAACTTTATTTCACGTAATCTCAATTTTAGGTGTACCCAGTAGTATATGTCATTATGCCGTGCAAGGAGAAGGACTCCTATGTCGCGGTTTTTGAAACACTTAAAAATGAATTCAGCCTTTCACCGTCAGCAGTGATGAGTGACTATGAAGCTTCCCTCAGAGCCACAATAAAGGAAGTGTTTCCTAACACCGACCTTAAAGGGTGTTGGTTCCACTATGCACAGGTAATTACACTTGTACCTACTTTTTCATTCCAATGTGCGATCCTTATTAAAGAAAAATGCATTAATTGCATTGATTACTACTATTAGTATATTATGTTTCGATATTTCAAAGACTCCAGCCTTAGCGCAGGTAGATGAAAATGTGAATAATCATTACTTTCAGGCTATCATCAAATACATATCGACCCATGGGTTAAAAACCGCATTGACTCAGGACAGGGCTTTTGGCAACATGGTCAAAATGTTAATAGCTTTGGCCCTGTTGCCACCTGGAGACGTGCAAGCTGGGCTCGCCATTGCCAAAAGGAACATCGAGTCAGCCGGATTAACGGAACAATTTGAACCTGTAATGCAGTAAGTTATTTCGGATAAATTACACTTGTCGGCAGTTATCGTTTAGAGTTAAAACTACGATTTAGCCTTTTTAAAACGACCAAAAGTGGGCGTTTTAGCTCTAAACTGTGGTGGCCCAAAGATTAAGGTTTTCACTGATGTTTTCTTGTTTTCTCGCAGATACTTCCACAGTTAATGGATGGATACAATTGGGCCAGAGAATTTTTCAATCAATGGTGCGAGTGTTAGTAGGACGAACAACCACCAGGAATCGTTCCATGCCCAGCTGCTCAAATGTTTTGGAAAAACCCACCCAGGAATCTGGCAGTTCATTGGTAAGTATAATAGGAAATAGGTCAGTTCTCACATAGTGAGCCACATGTAAAGCGCATTTTCTTTTAAGTAGAATTCTCCTAGAATTCTCCTCATTGATCGTTATCTTCCGCGCGTTAAATATGGCATCCTTGAGTACCAAGTTTCATCAAAATCGGATGTCGGGAAATGGCATTGTAACGGCTTTTATGAGGAGACATATAAATACATACATAAACGGACAAAGTGCATTCAATAGCCCCTTTTTTCTTCAGAAGAAAATGCGCTAAAAATTACTCGATGATAGAGCCCATAGATTTTACAATGTATACCGATGATTAATACAGATCTATTTTACATATGGCCTCATTCATATGGCTTCGATGGCCGTTCGTGACCATCAACGGGTGATCGACGGCGCTGCTGTCTCCTTTGGGAGGAATGCAAAATGGTCTTTCCATGAGAGGACAATATCTGCAAAACTCCGAGATTTGGCAAGAGGGGCCATCACTCTTTCACGATTCTTGCACTACTCGGTCCGATTTTTTCATTTGGAAGGCATCAGCAACTACATAGACGAGGAATTTGAACAGGACTGGGAGGAGGACCTGTTCATCGGTGGAGATTCGGATGGTGAAGAAGAGGAGTACTACACGCCTCCTGGTAAGAAGCTATGTACCCGAATAAGATTTATTTTCCAATTGCACGCTTCAAGCACATCATTTATGTGTTATAAGCGTCCATGTACCTACTACTTACAACATGCTTCAAATGCATGAATGTACCCGTTGGGTTTGGCGAGGGTTGCTACCTTCTTAAATTATTGCTGCTCAAAGTATAGTTCTTTTCAGATAACTGGGACCGCCGGCCTCATATAGTGCCCGAAAATATGCGAGTCAACCCTTCGTTCACAATTTCACAAATTGGTCGCATTGTGAACGATGACGAAGAAGGGGTTCGCCCGCCAGCAGGGGACGAGCCTGCATGTCTCATATGCCTACAAAACGCAGCCACGCGAATGGCTGTGCCATGTGGGCACAGGCAGATTTGCCGCGAGTGCCTCAATACATTAATTTCAACAGGCACTTGGTACAGCAACACAAACATACCAAAGCCGGTAACTTGTGCTCAATGCCGAGCTTTAGTAAGTTCTTTCATGAGATGTTATTAGTCATTTTACCTACTACTGTACATAGTTGAGTAATATACAATATATAGGTACCTATACAATTTTTCTCATTGTAATCAGGTTGTAAATATACATAACTTGTTTTGAATTGTAAATAGATTAGGTTTAGTAATTGTAATTAGATATTCGTTGACAAAAAAAAAAAAAAGGTTGGGGACTTTTTGTCAGCAGTTTATCTTGAGCTCTGTTGCCATTCGAGTTCTTCTAACCTTTATATTAACCATTCGACGCCCGATGAATTCGCACCTTCGATCCGATCTTGATTTGATCGCGAAAGACGTCTTCCACCAAGGTTTCGAGAAAAATGTTCTGGAGGGATATTTTGCCGATTTGGTTAATGTCGTCAATTTATCCCTTATGAACACCTCGTCCCTTTCACGGAAATTTGCGGCTCTCCACGTCAAAAAAGCTACCAGGAAATCCTATGTATTGCGCACACCCTACACATAATAAGTGATCCCTACACTACATATTTTTCTGCTGTTTGAGGCCTACAGTTGGCAAGGCAGTGTCAATGACCCACTTCACAATAATGAAGGTGAACCCAGACAGTAATTACGAATAATCCTCGGATTGAAAGACCCCATGGGACCAAGGCTGAGGACAGGTAGTGGCCAAACAACCCTTCTGTCGTCGTTTAGCAGTCGACCAGTTTCAAGAGGGGTGTTTTTAGCTCATGTTCAACTCCTGTTGTTGAAATACAGCGAAAACGGATCTCAAATTTTTCGACATAAATCCGTCGACCAGTTTCAAAGATGTGCGTTATCGACGTTCTTCAAAACCTGGTGTGGAAATATGGCGACAGGAGGTGTCGACCAGTTTATGTGTCGACATATTGCCAAGTTCCCCTCGGACCGTCTTTGGTAGTCCCCCACAGTTGGCATGCCGGAGGGAGCACGATTGGTTGATCTCCTTGACCTTCCCATGATAATTTTGCTGGGGTAAATAATTCTTCCCAACGCCGGCAGGGTTTCGGACTCGTCCAAGTACTTGGTACCGATTCCCACTGCTCCAACTGCAGATGGCCCTACTATCAGCCTCCCTAATGTCAGCCTGCGATGTGGCTCGGCGGTTCTCCCTGCTGTGTCAGAGTGGGTTAGATTGTGTATAAGGCCATTCAGGCCCATTACAATCATTCAGCTCTTTGCTTCCGCTTGACAGTCTTGTTATTGTGCCACTCTTTCTTGACAATACAGCAGGCCCCCCTGTCCCTTCTGGCGGTAGCCACACTCCCTGGTGAGTGTGCCCGGGGTGGACCACGTGGAGGTGCCAGTTTTACAGGGGGCTTCATGGGACAGGAGCGACAACTTCTGGGTACTCTGCCTCCTCTTCTCATGACTTGAGGTTTTCCCTGTGCCGTCGAATTCGCTCTCAGTCTCATTGAGCCCGTTGCTGCCATGTGTTGCTCAGTACTCGTGACGCAGAGCGACTACTCCTCACCCATTAAACCTAGTATCACAGACTACAATAGCACTCGGTTGCCCTACATTCTATGCCCATTCACTCAATAAATACACTCACATCGAAACACGAACGCATTCATACTAGCCAGTAGGGTTGGGGAAAACCCCACCGGCACCCTCGAGCCCACCCTTCGGCGGTACTCCCAGTCACGCTCACAGGCCTTGATCCACGTGGTTGACAGGGGTACCGTTGGGCAAGGGATTAGGTGGGCCCAACTATCTGTACCCTGGCCAAGTAGACCTCGCTTCTTGGCGTCGAAGATCATCTCAAATCCGTTACTGAGACCTTGAAGCATCAACAGTCAGGTGGTTCGGGTCCAAACAAGACTATGTTAACTATAATCCGTACAAGTACGTCCGTCAAGTACCCTTCACTTAGTGACTTAATAAAGTGGTTGAGTAACCCTGAGACTACTGAAATCAAATGGACAAATCAAAATCAAATGGAACTGAAAGCGTCGAAGTTTTATGAAATCAGTTCGGATACTATACCAGCTGAATAGATGATGTTATCAAAACCGAGATTGGATCAGCCACGATAATCAAATTATCTATACTTCAAACCCCTAAAACCGACCAAAAGTAATCGTAGAGCTGTGTTTTTCTTGTACTCCACGAAAGGTGAAACCAGATTAATACCTATATGGATAATTTGAAATTAAAAAGTTTTTCTTTGAATAGCATGCAAGGGGGATATTAACGCTTCTTTTGAGAATCACCTAAAACCATCAGTGAGCCAGGTCTCGAATATAATGTGCATTTTTTTTTGCAAATTACGACTTAACAAAATAATGAAAAGAATGAACCAAAATACGACGTACACGATCTGCTGTTTTTTGTAAGAACATAAAATTCTCCAAACATCGTACACGTGGGATTTCTCCTCCCAGTTCCAGAGGAGTTCGCATCGATCCCGAAAATGTGAATCTTTAATCCTGAAAGTTTAAGGAACGGTAATATTTTTTCAATGCGTATCAAAAGAAACTCGAGATGTCGGATATATTATTATAGTCGGGAGGAGGAACGCCTACCTTTTGCCATCGGTCTGCGATGAAATATTCAATACCTGTCTTAAATAATCGCTAGCTCGGAACGGCCTAATCTCTAAAAAGCATCGTTCTAGAGTCTCCTTACATTTGCCGTTCCGAAGTAACAGGTGTCTTTGATACTAATTTCCTTACAGTTGTCAGGTCTTCAAGGATTTTCTTATCGTTTCATCTCGATCTAATAAGAGTTTTTCATGCATTTTCCCGTCTTTATTCTTTTTCAGATGGCATTTCTTTTTGAGGGGAGAACGTTTGAACCGTATCTAAGTCAAAATGGATGTTTTTAATGCTGGACAAATTTGATTTCTCTGCCAGATTTAGTGACACTATCTTACATTGAGATCATATTTTTCAGAGGTATGTTAAACATTCGATGTCATAATTCATTGAAAGTGATAGCGTCACCAAAAATATTAGAATTATACAACTTGAATGGGATTATTAGGCGCGCTAAAATATCATTATGTACCACAAACACGATTTTTTTTTCTATACGAGTATTCACGGAAGTTGATGAAAGGGTCGAGTCTTGCAGCATGACCATAAGTTCGAATTTACGAAGTTGGTGGCAGCTATTTAAAAAAAAAGATTTTTAGGGTTTTTTGACCACCTAAAATTCAAATTTGATCCAGTTTCTTTAGGAAAAATATTTTTGACAAAATTGAAGTAGTCTATCAGTCTCGACACCTAGTTGGTTCATACCATTTTTGGTATAGATGTTTTTCATTTGGTATAGGTAGGTATATATAATATATAAAAACTATATTATAGTTTACCATTTTTATATAAGTTCATGTTGATTTGTTTAGCTGTTTTACAGTTTAGCTATTTCCGACGAGTTTTAGCGAGTTTTGACTCACAAAGACCGTCTGAGGAATGAGTATGGGTTTCGAAAAAAGGAGTAGGTATATACCATTTCATCTCCTCAAAGTTGATCTTCATTCGAGTTTAGATTTGAAACCCTACCTATAAAGAAGCTCTTTGGAATTTGATATGATATTATTAGGTGACAATCAATTTCCTTATGAGGTAGGTATTGGAAATTTCTGACCGATTTGTGGTGGTTAGAACCTGACCTGTTAGAAAATAATATTGCCCTTGTGGATGGTGATAAATCCAAGTAGAGGCCGGCTTCTAGCTGTATATAATAATATTATAAGATACCACCAACCTATTTGCCATTACGAACACTTTGGCGGAAATTTGGAATTTTTGTATCCTGTAGCAAATATCAAAAGGCTATTATATTGTAGATATGGACTATTTATACAGATATATATTTATTTACACTTATTAGAAAAGAAGTCAAACCCCATAGATGGATTCAGGGTGCTCTAAAACAGATATGTGTATCAAAAATCCATGTAGGTACTCAAAATTTGTAGCCATTGCAATTAATATGTCTTCGAAAAATTGGTTGAAATGACCTTTTAAGATAGGTTGTTGGGATTTTACTTCTTATTACCGGTAGTTAGACGAGGCTGTGTAAATAGTAGGTGTACGGGACAGTTAACGATTGAATGCAATTTGTGACCACCGTGCGCTATCGAGGTTCTAAATTAGCTGGAGCACTTAAGTGGTTCGAAGAGGTTCACTGTTTTTGTTTATTATTCTGTCAATAATACACAGTATGTAATCGCTCAGCAAAAAATTTTTATAACACCCCCTCAAAATTTTTTCTTTTACGTTTCAAGGTGTGTACATTTCAAAAATGCAATGTCCGTCCGCCGTACGCCGTCCGCCGTATCACGTGTACCGGCTTCATTTTGGTCTAAAAAAGTCGTTCTTTCGCACACATGCTCCATTTGGGCCCTAGCTGTGTCCCGAAACTTTTCAGACCGATCGGAATATACCCAGCGGTGTTATGGGTGAAAATGTGCACAAAAATAGGTACTTTTTGTTTCAGTAACATGTTAGTAACATGAGCTTTTGAGGAATCGTTTTTCATGTTTTTGGGGACGAGAAGACCGAATATTAAGTCGATTTTGACCAAACAGTGTTAAATCGAGGTTCTACCAAATGTTCAGCTCCCAAAATTGATTTTTTATGAGTCAAAAACCTGGGAAATCGTCTGAAATCACCATCAGTTTGTATGATGACACTAGAAAAAGTGTCAACACGTGGATCAAGACGATTAAATGGCACTACCAATGATCAAAGATAATTTGAAAAAAAAAATCGTACTACCTAATTCGTGTTCTCGGGGCCAAAATTGGTGGAAACCATTAGAAATAGCTATTCGATTTATTTCACGTGAAAGAAACAATAAATGAACAGCCAACATTTCTGTAGGTATGTCCAATAGAATAATAAACCCATGTGACAAGGACTGTGCAGCGTTTTTGTTACATGAATTCGGTCATTTTTTTTTGTATGGTGATATAATATGATAATTATTGTTGTTAGCAGTAAGTACCTACTTAACAACTGCCTTGAAGATATCTTTCGGTCTGTAATGTGCCTGTCAGAGGCCTGAATGCTCAATATCTCGAAACTCCTATCAATTTGATTCCTCAAACTTTCATGGAATTGGAACTCCATGAAAGTTTGTCGGTAGATGAGGGTTGGTCTCATATCGTTATTCAGGAAGTTCATGTAGCTAAAACATGAGTTGGCGATTTCGCAACTAACCTCTTCGGTTTCGCAGGAACCTTTTGCAAAAGGCGAAACTTATGTCAGTAGGTAGCGTCCTTGTTCTGTTTCCTATAGCGAGGATTATTTTCGGAATGTGTGCCGAAATTCTCTGCAAGAAAATCCGATCGAAAAAGTTCAGTCAGCTTTTCTCGATTCGGGGGAAATTTCCCACGAACCCATTTCCTTCTAGTAACTGTTACCTACGTTTTCTGTTCCACCTGTAACGTACAGATGAAAGACCTTTGAAAAGACCTCAACCGTTAGTGATAATGACCGCATGTGCTTTACGAAACCGTCGGACGAAGTTGTGACGTCTCCTCTCGTCACGACTTCAAAAAGGGAGCTAACCCTCATCGACTTCGTTACCCGGGAGAGTTGTGACGTCAGGGCTTTTCAGAGAGGGCTATTAGTTTTCCAAGTTAACTCGAGCGTATGTTGTACGTGACGTGTGATATTGTTGTCAACTCGGGGTTTTTGATTGCGAAGTTTTACACTGCCCCCCCCCCCCCCCCCCCCCAACCAAATTGAACTAAGGTTGTGGTAACTTGACAAGTCCCATGGGGGGTCCCCTTTTATAATGACATTACCTCGGACTCGCCCCAGACGCCAGACACTTTTCACCTCTGGGCTCGCTCTACTCGTACACGATGTATAATGGGACCATCAATCCAGTAATCGTATTTGCGAAGCAGAATGTGCCTACTTAATCTGCTCATCAAACATTTTCCCCCTTGTTGTTCACAAAATTGTTTACTGCGTCGAATTACTACATTCTCCCGTTGTGTCTTTGTGTTTTCGGAAGTAATTGCTATATAGACCTACAGAAAATACATCAGATGTATGCATAAACGTCTGACAAGTCGGGTAGGCAGTGTAGCATCCTCACCTATGTAACGTGGACCATTTGTATGGACGTGTATAACTAGTTGGTGGGTCCATTCGGTGGATAGGTGGAGAATTGACGCGTATGGATTTGAAATTAGAGGTTCAAAAGTGACAAAATAGGAGTTGTAGTAATAGGATTAATAGTACGCGTAAAAGGATTATTATAGGCATTCACATAGGTAAGTATTTCGAAATGTCGAAGCAAGTTACATTACAAAATTTTATGATGAAACAAATGAGTAAAGCTAATTAAAATTTAGAGAGAAATCCAAATACACGTCGTTTCAAGTTTAAATCCAAGCACATGCCATATTCTAGGGTACTTATGTACATACATAATACAGTACATTAGTACATAATAATACATAGAGTATTGTAAACAGATTTAGTATTAACAAAAATAGATTGGTATTGGTATATATTTTTTATATTTTATATAATATGTATAATTTATATATTTTGAAAATTCACATAAACTCATGTATTGACATTTTTGAAGACACTGGACTAGCTCGTTTCCTCCGAAAGTTCACAAAGAATCAAGTAGGTACATATCTTTGTTACTACATTCCAAGATAAGAAATTGATAAATCGCAGGTCGAGCTAAATCTCATTGCATACAAATTTGGAATGCGAACAAGCGTCCAAATTTAGGGTTTAACCTATGTGAGCAATACTGTTGGGTTAAATGTAGGCAGTTAATTGGCAGTTAATGAAAGCATAACCAAACTTTTATTGTAAATCAAACAGACTTCCGCTCATTTTGGTACTCTGCATGATAGGGTCTTTTAATTCTCCGCCTACCTATCGGGTTTAATATGGTTTGAGACATATAACTTGAATCACTTGCGGCAGAGTAGTGGAAATCCATAGCAAAAAACTACAGGATAGAAATAGAAACAGGTTTGAGACCTTTTAAACTGTGGGCAACTCAGTGTTGTAATTTTCTATCGCGTTTCTTTCTCTCGAATCATCCTAGTTGACTCATTCCCTAGTGATTAGAGCCATTACCAATAAAATATTTGTAGTGAATTGATGTAGCCCTTATTCACTACTAGCGGTAGGAGGATGTGCCCAGCCTGGTTCCAACACTAAAGGATGTCACCATATTTTCTGGGATCTTTTAGGATACGAGGTTGTGCCCGGCTGGTTCCAACACTAAAGGCGGTCCAATAAAACGGGATCTTTTCGGGAGCATTTGCCTGGCAGGTTCCAACACTCAAGGCTATTCCAGGATCTTTTGGGTTGAGGAGAGAGAGAGAGAAGAGGAGCGAGGTGAGAGAGTAGTCAGCAACTAGAGGAGAACGTAGAATGGCTAGAAAGGCAAAGGAGGCGAGTTCTTATAGCCCTGAGGGCTATCTCCCTCCATCCTCCAGCTAGTGGAGGATGGTGGGGATCCCCACTAGGTTCCTCAGTGCTCCTGCGCCTTTCGTCCCCACTTCTATGAGTTTATTTGCGAGATCTAATATTTACAGGGAGTGGTTCTGGGAGGATACCATGACAATATTCAATATAATATTTTCCCCTTATTGACGTAGAATGGCATTTTGAAAGACTGCGTGGGTTTGTCTGCTAGGTGTCCACGAAACTTGAGACCCCTGATTCGGCATTGTTCATATCGGATAGAGCCCCCCCCCCCCCCACCACTATCTCAAGAAAACTGCCACGTGGGTTGGGTTCAGGCTTGTCTGGATCATCCCCGGTTATGATTATTGTAATTACTTTTATTCAAACAGAAAATAAAGACCGTTTAAGGTGAAATAAGAATCGTAGGAAGGTAGCAGACGGTGCAAATACCAATGCCAATAGATTTTTTCAGTACCTAAAAAAATCTGGGTCGGTTGCAAAGCATAACCGACTTGAAATATTGGTTGGGCAGTTCACCTCATCCCTGGGCCAGTTCCCTACTGCCATTCACATTAGGTCTTAAAGTACAAATAATTTTCAGGGGGGCATTATTTACACATGTAGAAGAATCTATGGGATTTCTGTTAGGTAATTTCATTGTGAATTGCCTTTCGAGTCTAAACTGCTCATTCCTACGATTTATTTAGAGAAAAGTAGCGAAAGAAGAAATATAGAACTGGGACAGTGAGAGACAAAGAACGGGGTTGATTCTTTATCTTCCCTTCTGGGGACGCTCATTGAGAGACTAGCCCTCTCTCGCCCTCGCTCACTGTGTCCCTTGCTCTCTCCCTCGCTCACTCCCTCACCACCCTCATCTCCCCCTTTATATAAGGCTCCTACCCCAAAGGCTCTGGTCAACTGGAGGAAAAGGACCCATAAATTGTCTTTTCCTGACGCCCTCGAAGAAGAGAAGAAAAAACCTTGCTGAGTATTTATTGGTGTAAGAAATGGCTGAGTCAGAAGTATCCAGTGAGAGATAGGTGCTTTTATGGTTCAACTGCCTGTGACAAATTCATTGGCCTGGTTTAAAAAGGGTCTTTACCATTTGAGTGAAGTGCCGATTCTAGCCAAGCCCACCTCATCCACCACGACTGCGATTTTTCATTTATAAGACATGCCACATCAACCTCAATTTCTTTCTTTAATAAGATCAGTAGTAAAAGTGAAAATCTAATAAGTCTAAGTTTTGGAGGTTTTAATGTTTTTGCGATTTTTCGAAGAAAATGCGATAGCAGTGGGTTCAAAAGTGCACTATTTAGGTAGTTCTTGATTCGGAAGCACACTGGTGAAGGCTCGGACTCCGTTTTATATTCATTCAATCACCACGGAAGCCCGAAGTAATGCGTTAAACAGGCTCGGGCCGAGTTCCAACGAGGGAAAATGTGGGTGATGTTTAATGCAGTTTGAGTCCCATATAACCTGGAGGTGCGATCCCCTCCAGGTATCTTACGAGATCCAAATTCCACCTATGGAATCTTTCCAAGATTTCCTCACCGTCCTACGAAAAAATCTCCACGGCTACATACAGCAATATAACCTGTAACGAGAAACCACCAGTCAGTCGTATTTGTTCTAAAAGAATTTACTTTTTCAGACTTATGTTGTTGTTTCCTTATTATACGAGTAATACTCATCGATTGATTAGCAAGCTGTAACAATGGGATGGTTACTGTTAACCTACAGTGTGTCTGTCTCGGCCTGAACGAATCTCGAGGTGCGTAGGGGACAGACTGAGTAATGCGAACCTTCGTACATCATTATCGTCTTCAGTCTGGCTCAAGCTCAAATATCGCCATTGAGTCCAGCACATTGTGGGTGACCTCTGCCTACTTAAATATTGAGTTTTATTAGCGTATCACCAACAAAAACTCAAAGTCGACCCACCTCTTTTGTAACACTAGGTACTTTTTTTTAAATTATTGGAATAGTTTTTTCTACTTCGATTCACCACTCATTACTACGTTTAGTGAATTTATATCTGCATACAAAACATTATGGTATAGAGTAATCCATGGCCCGCATGGTTCGGCCTTGGTACTATGAGTGGAATTTGTTGTCCGAGTTCATACTACATAAGTGGTATTTTGTAGGTTATTTTCTGGGATAGTTCGAAAGAGAGGATTTTTTCAATTAACAGTCCGGGCCATTGGGAAAATTAAGAAGCGACATTTCCCATATTAACAAGGTTTGAACAATGGTCTAAATGTTATGGCACACAGACGAAAGATGGTTTGTTTGGACCATTGGTTTGTAATTTATATGGGTTCAACGTTTTTTATGTTTGCGCATGCGCAGTGTGTAAGACTTATCCGAATGCATCAAAATTCATGTGGGAACAACGAGGACCTAACTCCAAACTACCTTCAAAATTTGAGCCAATTTAGACAATTGGGTCGTGAGTTATGGCGGTTCGCAGAAATGCTTATACACACGCACGTACGCACGCATACAGGTACTCATCTACGTGAAGGAGCTGACATTTCCTTGTTTTTCTATGGATTCGTGTTCAGCGTGGTCGAAAATGGGAACCCCCCCTCCCCCCTAAAAATGATAAAATTAGCTAAAAAGTATTTTTTTTTTAAATCTTTCGATTCAGGATCCTGTAAAACGGAAATGAATAAGAACTGATGATCCAAAAGCACAATTCATTCCAATAGCTTTTTCTTCGAACGTTCACTAAAATGTACCTACTTTTTTTCCCTATTTTCTGCTCTGAAATCTATATTGATAAAATTGTGATCCTGTCTCTCTGTACATTGTTCACAATGTCGAAAATTTCCGTTCTTTTTGTCAGTATGTTTGTTGTATTATAATATTGTTGTTATTGTTGTTTTATTATTATCTTGAGCAATGTTTACCATTAAATTCTTATCTTTATAAATCCAGAAAAAATGGCTGAAGCGTTGCTTGAAGATGTTTGATGTCTGGAATCCAATTATTGACATGTAAAGTCGAGCGTTCCGAGAAAGCTCGTTGTCGTACGGTGTAGATGTACAGGTTTGTAAAGGGGAAGGTGTAGAAATCAAACCTTTAGCATAACATACATATTTATTGGGTATTCAAAAATAAATCGCTGCGCCTCCGCTGATGGCGGAATATAAATTATGTCGAATCAGAAATCATATAAGAATAAATCTCAACTGTCAGTCACATCATCGTGTAGGCACATGGAATTCTGTTCAACTCCCGTTGCCAGTCAGAGTTCGATCGATTTCCAAATTTCGAGTAGGATAGTTCTATGAATTAATAAGTTATATGGTGGTGGTGATGAGGAACAAGATCAGACCAGCAAGCATACACAGAACCAAATATTTGTTCCTTAATGTCTGAATATAAGTGGTAGTTTTGAATTTGGAGGACATGAAATTAGTCCATTACCTTCGCGCCTTCAAGGTTTCCCCATCTTCAGTATGTTCCTAGTTCATTTTAGGAGGCAAAAAGCGAATGTGATCCGGAATTAAAAGCGGCGTCTAGGTCTTACTAGTAAATTACACCTATAAAAACTAATTTAGCAGGGAGTCGATGGTATAGAGTTCTCATGGGAGTGACCACGGTGGTTGATGGTAGGGAGGGGTTGTGAACGGAGTATGGGGTTGCATTATACGCGTTTAATGCTCGGTAAATTGTTAATCACCCAAGTTGGGTATTTCACTCGGTGGGGAAAGGTTAATCTGTCGCAATAATAGCAGGATCGAGTAACAAGACGAAAACCGTTAATGTGGTTATATTATTTTATGACTATCGGGCTGGACGGTTTCCGACGATTCAGTTTCTAAATGGATCTAGCATCTAGTGGTTTTAACTCATTGCTTTACCACGTTCGGTGAATGAATTGGACCTCCGTTACAAACACATTGTAAGTGCAAAGAATGTGATATTCATACTACCTACTCGTTGAATGATTAAGCTCGCGGTACTTCGGTTGGTCCTATAAAAATCCTAAAAATACAAATCATAGCGACAACCCGTAGGTACTGCATAACCCATCCTCTTGACCTTGGGCTGTGCCAAGTTTCTAGAATCTTCTATGGTCGAAACTAAGCCCATACCTTATTTCTAAGTTCTCTGTTTATATTGTAAAGGGGCAAAGTGCAGTAGGTACACGGCGGTGAGACTAAAAGGGTCTACCTACCTGATATTGTATGGGGAATAACAACTACTGTTTCATGGTCATGGGAATTCCATATTGATAGTGTAGTACCCTAACTGCTCCTGAAGGTACAGCTATTAAAAAGGTTTATTAGCGCCAGAAGTTCAAAAAACCACATTTTCAAGAGCATTTTTTTCTCTCTTTATGGGACATGCAAGTTACGCATGAATTAAATACTTCAATAAATCAATGATTTGGGGAGGGGGGGGGGGAAGAAAATTAGTACTGAGAGAAAAAGGGAACAAATTATTATTGGCTACAAGTTGTATTGGTTCAGAGGAGTAAACATTTATTTCAAATGCAGGGAGCTCTTAAAAGCTGTTAATGTCCGAATGGCTGGTAATGAAGAGGTTTGCTGAAAGAGGAAAACTATGAAGAGGGCTGTTGTATTGGTAGTTGGAGGGTGAGAACGGCACATGAAAGGTCTTTTATGATCGAGAGGCAATTCGAGGGGCGGACAGAACAGATTGTGAGAGGAGGAGTGGGCAGTTGAGCTGGTTGTTCATGGTTTGTGAAGAGTACTAGGTCGGCCTTGGGGCGAAGCTTCTCCAAGGGTATCAGGGTTCAGGCTTACCTCGAGTCCTGATAGTTTGCATCGTACGATAGGAAACAGAGCTTAAATGCGATATATCAGAGGGACTTATTTTGTTCCCTTTCCAGACTTGTTATAGTATTGTTGACAGCGTAGGTTGGGGACCGAATACTAGAGTATGGGCACGTTAAGGTATTGTATAGCAATACAGTAGCTAGTATGCTAAGAAGTATTAGTCTTCAGGAATCTTCCTCATTATGATCGGTAAACGCAGAGCACACCCAAATATTTTACCTCCACCAAAACCATCCTTTTCTGCTCCTCTCAATAAATGTCGACACCGAGCCCCACAGTCGAATAATGATAGTCTATTTCAACCAAAATGGAAAAAATAAACCGAAAGCGCGTATTTTCCGTTATTTTATGCAACGCTCTGTTCGTGGTTGATGATTTATGTAGTTCTTTGTCCACTTTGCCCCTCGCCCCTGGTATTTATTTTTGCTCACAGTTTTTTCTTCTTTTATACAACGCGATTCACCGACAAGAGGCGTGTGGGTAAATTAAATTTGCATTCCCACCAGAGACCTCCCAGGCTCCCACCCTCGTTACTCCCTCACCCCCTTATCTATCCTCCTAACAGTGAAAGACCCTCAGAAACTTTTACGAGTCGTGAAGGGGCCTGCCGCTACTGTGGGTTCAGTTGGGTAACTTGTAGGAGCTTCCTTATGAATATCAGCTCTAGCGTGTTTTTCCCCATGATAAACGACGACCGCCGCTCTAGGGCCTTGAACTCTGCATCGTGCCAGGGGATAGAAAAACCCTTTTTGTTTATTTTTGTGCCTTTATTTCCGTACTTTTTACTCGCCCGATGTGTTTCTTCTGAACGGGAATCCCTTAGCTCTCCCTCTCCTCCCCTCCGTCGACTTCAAATTCCAACTTTTTCTTTCCAGTCCCTCTTGTAGGTCCAGTCACAGGACTCTTTCAATAAATGAAGAAGATGATTTGTATCCGCAGACATTTTCAAACGTTATCAGTATAATACAAATAATTATAGGTACACCAATTTCCATGTTTTAAACGTTGAGGCTTATGTTAAAGCCTTCGTGATGCTTCAGCTACGCACATTGCATAAAACGTATGCTTGTATGGGAAAAGTTCAACAAATTTCATTAAACATTTAACACTGCGGTAACAATTTTTTTGGCCTTTGTAATTTTTATGAGTGAAACCGTTGGAAATTATTTTGTAGTGATTGAAAGATGAATGGAACTTCTCAGTTTTTTGTTCGAAAATCATCCCTTAACTTATCGTATCTTTACCTGTGAAGTCACTCTTTACTTTTCGATTTTGACTGTTAGTGCGGGCGCTACCGCATATCCCGTGTGTAGTTATATGTCCCCAAATTTTTGTTGCGGGGCTTTGTTGAACACCTCTATAGTAGATTTCAACAATTTGTTACATGGTCCAGATAATGGTCGTTTGGTCGCCATACTTAAAAATGGCCGCCATATTGCTCTAAGCTAAGGGTCTTGTGAAGATTGGCCAGCTACACTGTTCCTCTCATCTTGTTTCATTTGAAGTTTATCCCATCTGTAACATAACAGAAATGTTGCGTTATACAGTCGAATCCGCTTTATGGGGCCACCGGTTAGAGTGAGCATCCGCCTATTGTGGGCAAACTCTCAGTTCCCGATCCCAGTGTATGTAAACAAATGTTGAAAACCCCGGGTAATGGGGGCAGTAGGTCGGTTTAGGAGGGCAGTTCGGAGGTCAAATATGATTGTGTCCTCTGTCATTTGACGCAGCTGAGGAAAAAGAAGACACCGATCAGGCTACTGATCCACCAGTAACAGCAAGAGAGTCACAAAAACGTAACTAAACTGCAGAAGTTTTTCCTGCAACTGGGTAACGAAAGTAGTCCATCTTATCAGCTCGAATCTTGCGCTGACTTCGTCAGCCAAACGCGCATTGATAAGACAACGCGTCATCACCTACGAACTAAATCACTCGCGACGTCATCACCTCTTATTTCACCAAGTAATGTTTTTCTTGTTTGGTAGCGAGGATAGAAGAATAAAGGTGTCACAGAAGTTGTGTTACGAATTTATTGTAGGTTCCACCGCACATAAATATGAGGTGTAAAAAATATAGATATGTCCCAAAAATGCGAGGGAGGAAGCTGGAAATCTCTGCTGCCTCCGAAGTACTTCGTGGCTCTGCTCCACGTGAACGTAACGGGTTTCAAAATGACAAAATCGGGATTCTCCATCGACACGAACATCGAGAACGCTTACATGCTTCCTCCGATTCAAACGACTCCACAAGGTCCGACCAGCGCGAAAGTGCTAACCGGATTCGTGCTGGTTGAAAAGTCGAAGGATACATCCAACATCTTCGAGCGACGATGACGAGGATATCAGCTTCGTATAACGAACAAACCAACGACGAATAGTGCTTCCTGATTGATTTCTTTGTGTTTATTTTTGTCTTAAAAATACAATTTGTACTTTGTAATGTTGAATTTTCGATTTGTCTGTCGACTTTCCACGTCTCTCGCGCAGAGTGCGAGGTCTTTGGATTTTTCTTGACCCGAATTATTTATAATTGAGTAACTTACGTTGACTTGGCGAAATAACGTGACGCTTTTTTTTTTGTTTTTTAAGACTGTCTTCCCGTTTCGTTTTAAGGGGGCAACCGCTTAATATGGGTGAATGGGTCTGGTCCCGGCGTGCCCACACTTAGCGGATTCGACTGTATTTTAACTTGTGGCAGAGTGTGACAGTGGACCCTCGAGAGTCCCCTCCCTTTAGACCAGCGCTATTACCACCAGTTAAGAAGGGATATCGATTAGTCTTCCGTCAAACGACCCTATCTTCACCGGAACAACCAACGACTCGAGAACTGCCACTATCACAAACTACAATGCAAAGCCATTGAGTACTGTCTAAATTCCTTCACGAATTGGAAATATCAAAAACTTTATTGTACCTCAGTAGGTAACTAACGGATGTACCAAAAATCGTTTAATTACAAGATTTCTTTGCCTTCAAAAAATGAATAAAAATGAGCTATAAACAATTAAAATAGGCCCTCTGGGTACGGAGAAGTCCTTAAGAAAAATCGCAATTTGGTGGCCATTTTCAAATATAACGACCAAACGACCATGATCTGGACCATGTGACCAATTTTTTTTATTACTCCTATATATGTGTAACAAAGTCCCACAAATAACATTATTATAACTGCACACGTGACATGGGCTAGACTATGTTGGAACTTTCATGTTGCGACAATATTTTTAGGTGTACGGCTTACAACTTATACCTATGCCGTAAAACTCAACAGTAGTGACAGGAGTAACAAGAACCTTATCCAGTATGGCGGCCACTCAGAGTTATCCAGACCCCACGAGAACATAAGGAGGTCGAAAGATCCCTCACGCACCCAGGGTTAACTCAATACGGAGCTTTGTTTCGGTCGTTATCATAGTTGAGAACATAAATCTCCCGGTACCACGTCTTCTCGACTCCAACTCTTCCTAGAGCCGGGCAATGTACTCCGTAGAGACCTAAACTAACTTTCTACTCACGGGGCCGAGATGCTGCTCTCAACTTCGTTTGGTTAGTGAAACACAGTGTTGAGAATATAATTAGCTCCTGCTACGTGGTTCCGACTCTACTACTACGACCGCCTGAACATTAGAAGTGTAAGTGACGCTACCTACTCGTAAAGGGTTAGGATAGAGCTCAGTGTTTTAGAGAATATTCGGGGAAAATAAGCTGTATATAATTGAGTAAGTACAACACTTTTGCTACCTTCATGAACCTTCATGAATTTTGAAGTCGTTTTCGTTACAAATCTGTTTATTTGTTTTATTTATTTATTTATTATTAATATACGGGCAAAAATCGCCCAATTTACAAGGATGTTTCGGAGTATTATTGATAATCCATACCAATATTGTTACAGGCCCTTATTTTTCACCTCTTTCAGTGACTGAAAGTAACGCCGAGGTCCGCGGACCTACTGGACCCCAAATGGGACCTACAAATCAAATTTCATTAATTTGGTTCATGGTAACTAAGAAAAAATCGAGGTACAGCGGGCGGTGTACGGTCGCAAATAAGTGGTACCACTGGAGTATCATAGAAATGTTCCATGCATATTTTCTTTGTTCCATAGGCGCACTGTTACAAACTGAGCGCAAAAAAATCGTTTGTGTTCCGTGGTTAAATCGGTACACCAAGTCATAACTGCCACCAGGTATGTTTTTTTGAGGTTACGGGTCGTCATAGTATTTTCTATTAGCCGTAATGATCCGATCTGGCGAATGAAAATGTATTTTTGTTGACCGTGGAATCTTGTCACATGAAGTCACTTGAGACGGGTGGGGAGGCGACGCAAGACGTGGTCAGTTATCGAAATCAGCAGATACAAAAATTATGCATCAGATATCATTTATACGTAATCTAATCGTTGAATCAATGGTAGTGGAAGCAGATTAAATGAGTTACCATAATTACCGAGATTACAAAAATAACTGCAGGAAATCTGATAGGATCTATTTCCATTTATTACCTAATTACGATATAATCGCGTCATTACAATGGACGTACCCAGTGGTGGGGTGCACTCATTGCAGGTTGTCTGGATCTTTAACCCAGCTTCATCCTCCCTCCCCTTCACCCGTAGTGCACAACCAGAACAATTTCTGAATCAACCTAATAAACAACCACCCAAATCGGTTGAGAATACAGGCAGCAGACGTGAGGTTTGCAGAAAATACCGTGTTCTCCCCCTCCCACCACTGTAGAAACAAAGTTCGAAATTCCGGTGACGTAGTGCACAACTAGATTGAATTCTGCGTCGAACAAAAGAAGAAACGCGTAAATCGGTTCATTATTAAGCCCTGGGCAGCGCACACAAGGTTTCGTCAAAACCTACGTTTTTTCGGAATTGACCCCTCGCGCTTCCCCCTCTAGAAGTAAGTTTCGAAATTCCAGCGACGTAAGGCACAACTAGACAGTTTTCTGCGACTGACAAAGAAGAACCAAATGAATCAGTTGAGAACTAAGCCCTGGGCAGTGCACAGATATTTAGCCGAAAACCCACGTTTTTCAGCATTATCCCCCTTTCCCTCTTCTAGAAGTAAATTTTAAATCCCGGTGACGCGTCGCGACGTAGTAAGGCACAACTAGACAGTTTTCTGCATCGAACATTAAAGAACCACGCAAATCGATTGTGAATTTCGGCCTGGGCAGCGTACCTACACTCGATTTTCACACACACACACACACACACACACACACACACACACACACACACACACACACACACACACACACACACACACACACACACACACACACACACACACACACACACACACACACACACACACACACTTTCCTTCTTTCACTTTCTTGGTTCTTTTCATTCTCGGCTGAGTGTTGCCCTCTTCTGACCAGATCAAATACCTACATAAGGGCGTCTCTTACTAATGACGGGCGTCCTAAAAAATAGCTTTTCTTGTGAAATTCAAATGGAAAAATACGATAGTATCGATAGTTTTGTAGTTACTGACGTTTTTCGACTATCGATGGGTTGTTGTCGATATTTAATTCGATAGTACTATAACGATTTTGAATGCATCTCTGTTGCGAAGCACCGATCGGTGCTAAGCCTTTCTACTCTCAGCGGTTGGCATTCGTACTCCCGGACTTCCACGACCAACTGAAACCACGCATACATCATTCTCCACGGTTTTGTTTTGAACACGCCTCACCGGGCGTTATGGATGATCCGTTTCAAAAACCCTCTCATTCATCGAATCCGAGGGAAAAGATGTAACCATCCGAAGCCAGACTCTCATTAGGACGAGAGAAGTATGTATTTGTTTACGAGAGTCGAGTGTTAGGAGGGACTGTGAGGTGATGGGCGGAGGGGGTAGCAAGTTCCATTTGTTTGACCTCCTCGCTCATCCCTCTACAACTCCCGGTAATGGAAACCGTCACGCGAAGCTTCGGCCAAAACTCGAGACGAGAGCTCTTGATAGATCGCTCCTCAACTGCTCCTCTCCGGGAAGGCCTCGTAATAAAACCTGCGGAGTGGAGCGTTTTCACAACGAAAAGACGAGAATAATAAACTAAGGTGGCGGGGCGCGCTGCGGAACTGCCGGCATCTACTAAACATTTTACAGTTTTTATCCTAGATATATCTCTCTCACTCTCCCGCTCTCTCCCTCCCACACTTATGACGTAGGTAGATATGGAATCCTTGATGCAGGCATATATTATGAACTTGATAAATCTCGGGTTGTCCGATTTCAGTCCTTCACACGTTGCATTTGCCGCAATCTTTGGGAACCTTTCATGAAGCTTCTTTGCTCGAAAGATCCCTTAGTCATATAAAACAGAATTTCACAATGCGCAAAAACACCCACTGTTCGTCATGCAATTTTGGAGCAAGCGAGGGCTTGTTTGTATCTAAAGCTAGGACAGCCATGGGAAGAACCCGTGATACCCTCTGGAGGGGCAAATTAAGCGAATGGGATGCTAGTTTCGCCCTCGTTGATGCTTTGGTTGGCAGAAGTGTGGGGCATCTGGCACATGTACGACGTCGAGGTAGTGCAGCAGTCATTCTTGAATACTCTCTGTGTGCAAAACAGAACTCCTGGGCACTTCACTTGCGTGTAAACAGGACGTCTGCCTCTGAAACCCAAAATTTTTGAAAAAGCAGTAAAGTTCCTTATGCGGGTTCTTTAGGTGGGCGGTGATCGCTGGCCGAAACTGTGCCTGAGGGAGTTGTCCAAACATCACATGTCAGGTCGAAGCTCGGTTGAGTTCAGCTGGATTTCAAGGCTAGATTCCTTGCTGGTGGAGCTTGGTGTTGCGCTGGACGGGGAAAACTTGAGCTACGACCAGTTGAAACCTATGCACGAAAGTTTCATTAACACCTTCAGCAGCCATTCCGTATCGTGTGATATGCAAATTGAGGATGAACTCAGGCTACAGCGCTATACACCGTTCCATAGTGGTCTTTAGCAGCCGGCAATGCTACTTGGGAATAGGTGGCAATATCCATAGAGAGGTAGGTACTAGGTAATGAATCTTTGAAATCGAGCATGAACAAAAAAAAATTTCTAACTCCCCTCAAAATTTGATGGTTTCCGTTTCAAGGCATTTAGAATCCGAAAATGGAATAAAGAAATTCTTTCTATCCTCCGTACGCCGTACTTCGCACTTTCCTTAGTTGCCATGAACCAAAGTTAATGAAATTTTGTTTGTAGTTCCCATTTGGGTTCTACCTGGTCCGGAAGCTCCGCGTTAATGTCAGTCATCTCTAAGGGGTGAGAAATAGGAGTTGAAATTTTCGGGACGCCGTTATTTTTTTACGTTTTTAAATAGTTCTCGAAATTTTTTGAGACCACCTGGAGCATTGTACGCCCAACAGTTCCTTGACAGTAAGGCCCTGAAATTTGCACCGACAGGCTTCGTCAACAGGAGGTTGAATCAGCTGGTATACATTCAACCCATATATCATTGCTAGGGACCGCCCATCAGTATATACTTTAATGTATGGAAGGGGGTGGGGATTCAATGGGCCATATATCGCCGCAGATTGAGGCCACATATAGAGGTTATTGGGAATTGGCCCGATCCATAAGCTATACGTTGCCAGTATGTTTTAATGTGGGGATTGGCTCAATGATGTAGGTAGTTAGCTACTCTTTGAGTCACCGGAAATCGATAGGTTGCAATAAATTGGCATACGATCATTGGAAGAAGATGGTCCGCAATGAATTTCAAAACGCTTGGATAATTGTATAGAATCATTGTATTTGATCATAGTATGAGCATTACTACATTGCGCATCAAAAACGCTGCAAATCCCTGCACAACGGTTTATTATTTTGTATAGAATACCCTTCCGTTACAGATCACAGCTCTATGTATAGATAACCCTTCTATATAATATGATATGTACTATTCTATACATATTATGTAGATCGCAGACCCTCCGTAGGTTAGTACCTAACCCCGTACTCGTTACTAGGTACCTACCTAAATCACGAGTTAAATGTTGCTAAAATAATTCTGCCGATGACAAACAGTACCTACCTAACAAAAAGAAACACACATAATGAAGTTCTGAAAAGAAATTGTTGATGAGGAGTGAAAAAAGTTGCGAAAGTACCTACCAACAAACTCCAGCCCCTTCTACGTAGATGGTATAATGAACCGTTGTGTAATAATTTACCGTTGAGTAATGATTTACCGTAGTAATAATTTACCCATCAATAATACTTCAACGTTTGTTCAAGTTTCACTACCTACCAACAACTCCAAAAGAGCCATCATTTTTCAAATGAAATAATATCACAGAACAACCAACTCGACTTCATACTCCGCCAATATAATCAGGTGATCCCTAGCAATGATTTCATCTCCGCCAAATTTCCTATTGTGGGCGCGTCTCTGGTTACGAGATTTGGTTTGAATTGTATACAATTTCATTCACACTGGAGTCGAAAATGCCTGTCGGTGCCAACTTCGGGGCCTTACTGTGAACGAACGGCTGGACGTACGATGCTCCGGATGGTCTTAAAAAACTCGCAAGTTCAAGAACTATTTAAAACCGTAAAAATATTCACGTAAAAAAAATGGTATAGGCGTTTTGAAAATTTCAACCCCTATTCTGAACCCCTTAGAGATGACTCACAGTAACGTCGAGCTTCGAGTACCAACTAGACAGCGAACGGAACCTATAACCCGAATTTCCCTTGAAACGAAAACCATCAAATTTTGAGGGGGGGTAAGAATTTTGGTTTATTATTTTCAATAATGAACCATTGGAATCGAGCATGAAAAAAAAAAATTCTTACCCCCCCTCAAAATTTGATGGTTTACGTTTCAAGATATGTAGAATCCAAAACTGCAATAAAAATATTTCTGTCTGTCCGCCGTACGCCGTACGGGCCACTTTTCTTAGTTACCATGAAAAAAAATTTATGAAATTCGGGTTATAGGTTCCGTTCGGCGTCTAGTTGGTCCTCGAAGCTCGACGTTACTGTGAGTCATCTCTAAGGGGTTCAAAATAGGGGTTGAAATTTTCAAAACGCCTATACCATTTTTTTACGTAAATATTTTTACGGTTTTAAATAGTTCTTGAACTTGCGAGTTTTTTAAGACCATCCGGAGCGTCGTACGTCCAGCCGTTCGTTCACAGTAAGGCCCCGAAGTTTGCACCGACAGGCATTTTCGACTCCAGTGTGAATGAAATTGTATACAATCCAAACCAAATCTCGTAACCAGAGACGCGCCCACAATAGGAATTTGTGAATACGGCCAATCATTGCTAGGGATCACCTGATTATATTGGCGGAGTATGAAGTCGAGTTGGTTGTTCTGTGATATTATTTAATTTGAAAAATGATGGCTCTTTTGGAGTTTGTTGGTAGGTAGTGAAACTTGAACAAACGTTGAAGTATTATTGATGGGTAAATTATTACTACGGTAAATCATTACTCAACGGTAAATTATTACACAACGGTTCATTATACCATCTACGTAGAAGGGGCTGGAGTTTGTTGGTAGGTACTTTTGAAACTTTTTTCACTCCTCATCAACAATTTCTTTTCAGAACTTCATTATGTGTGTTTCTTTTTGTTAGGTACTGTTTGTCATCAGCAGAATTATTTTAGCAACATTTAACTCGTGATTTAGGTAGGTAACTAGTAACGAGTACGGGGTTAGGTACTAACCTACGGAGTGTCTGCGATCTACATAATATGCATATAATAGAATAGTACATATCATATTATATAGACGGGTTATCTATACATAGAGCTGTGATCTGTAACAGAAGGGTATTCTATACAAAATAATAAACCGTTGTGCAGGGATTTGCAGCGTTTTTTTTTTTTTTCATGCTCGATTCCAATGGTTCATTATTGAAAATAATAAACCAAAATTCGAAATTTTGGTTGGCCTTCCGAATACCGGGGATTTCACGTTGAGGCGCCGGCTTTTGTTTCTCAACAAGAGGTTTCTTCTATCCAATTCCAACCCCATCCGCCATTCCACTGTACGGGTCAATTTTCTAAATGGTTACTCGAGTTTAGGGCTTTCCTGGGAGGAGCGTGATGGTAGGTATTGACCACTGAAAGCAGTGATCTACGCAAAAGGGGAATCTGTACTGAAAATAATAAACCCTTCTGTAATAATTCGCAGTGATTTTTGTTTATGTGACAGTATTCAGCATTATTTATTTTCAAATGGACACATTTCTTGTAACAGTCACGTAAAAACTGTTTACAACTAAATTAAATGATTGATTGAACTCTATAAATCTCGGGTTGTCCGGTTTCCCAATCCTTCACACGTTGCATTTGCTGCAAACCTGGGGAACCTTTCATGAGCCTTCTTTGCTCGTATGGTTCCTTAGTCATGAAAAGCAGAATTTCAAATTCACAAAATCACCCACTGTCCAAGGTACCCAAAATAAAAAGGCACCTAATAAACGGTGATAGAGGAGGGCGCTACGGAACTGCTTAAAATTTCAAGTGCTAGATAATCATTATATAGTTCGTCTACATCTACACTGATCCGTTCCTTTGCTTCCACTCTCCTCCATTCACGACTTATATTTATATGGAATCCTCTGTCCCCATTCCCCCTTGCTTCTCAGTTGTGTATCACGACGACAGCCTGGATTGGTTCAATACATAGCCCAATGTATTTTTTAAAATTATGAATGTAGGTGTGAATGTAAATGTGTCTAAATATTGAGTCTAAAAGTGTACATATAGCAATTTGAAGTAATACATTAGCCAATACCACAGACGTCAAGGGAGTTTCATGTTCTTCTACACCATCCGGATATTGCTGTCTATCTGCTAGTTATATTTATATTAGCAACATAGAACTTGCCCTACATAACATACTAAAGAATGAGGTCAACGCGGCGAAGTACCCCATCACGGATGAACATCCCTCGATATTCAACTTCCTCGCGCCATAATACTCCATAAATCACCCAGTTATTTCCCGAGCGAGCGATTTCAAGTGCAGAAACAAGTTTACTTCATTAAGTTTTCCCCGCAAACTGAGAGAAAGCCAGAATGGGACTTGTGCTTTCTCATAGTAAAAGCTCGTAAATAAATTATAAGCCGCGTCTTGCTATGGTGGCTGCTCTAAGTGGATTTAGCTATAGTTTTCCAAGTCCGACACATAAACTTGAAGGGGCGGGTTTCCGCCGCACTTAGCCGACGGGCAACCTAAGAAAACTAGTTTACGGATATATCTCCCTTTGTGATCCTCCGCACGCCCGTTTGTTCGACGGAAAATGCCACTTGCAAAATGTCGATCGCACCGCTCCATTACATAATTAACGTTCAGAGTTAAATTTCTCTTTGTTGTGGGTGTGGGGAAACTTGTTTGAAGGGAACACGCTCAGTGAGTCGTTCGAGGGAATATCACGACAACTGAGGCAGTATGACCTACCTACACTGCTTGCGGCATGGCTGCGTACAGATACACCACTCCTTGGTTAGGATGGTAAATTTACCGTGCATCCATGACGACCCTTTCACCACGACTTCATTCACCCTCCAACCACAGGATTGTTTTGAGTTGTCCTACAACAGATATCCACATTGAGGTTGTTTTTATACAGATTTGGCTTCGCTCCAAGACCAACGGGAATAGATTTTATCCCACTAAAACCTCTTCAGAAAGTACGGAATTATCAATACTATAGGTTAGTTGGGTGGCACTTGTAAATCTATGTCGGAAATCCTCGCGCGATACTTCGCATTCGTTTCCACTACTTGATTTGGTGGAAGCCGATACAGGAAAGGACTAGGCGTCTCAATGGTCAATGATATTTTTTCTTTAAAAAGTGGGTAAAATTCGAGTTGTACGAGTAAAAAATAGTGTTGTCACCAACAATACCTACTGCAATTGATCGAAACTCTTGACGGGTACCGTCTCTAGACAGAAACAGCCTACATCAATAGCTAAAAAATGTATTTATTTTCTCTATAAAGATTAAAAATCGATTTTCAATTCGGACATTGCTCAAAAAAAATGGAAAAAACACAGTGAATTAGAACAAAAGTGGGAAACGAAGTGATTGTACACAATATAAACAATAAATTGTACACAAAGACGTTGTGGATAAAACCATAGAAAAATTTGGATCGTTCAAGTTGACAATGTTACTCGAAAAGTGCTGCGTGAACAGAACTTTCGATGCAACAGTGTACTTAGGGGGAAGCAAATGAACGGAGAAAACGCTAATCAATTCAATTTGTTGGTGAGAAAATTAAAAAAATTTGTCGGAATTCAAGTAAAGTGGGGAACTTACGGAACTACACCCAGGGACATTACTGTCCGGGAGACCTGTATACCTGCTGTGTGTTGAACGTCAATAGGAAGGAAGATTTCGGGTTGACTGCTGACGCATTTAATATAAAAATGTTCCAATGAATTTCATCCATGAACAGTAGACCCCACAACACCACTTTCCACAACAGCTTCACCAAGTAATTAACAACTTTTAATCCCACTAATAGTACCAGATAGTAGAACTACTCTTCATCTCCAAAGCACCTTTTCTTAATTGCTCTCATTTCTCATCCACCCATGTGCTCAGGTCTCCGGCGTTTTCCCGCTCTTTGAGGTTCCGTCCCTAATGCACGCGTAATTAAAATGTGGGAAACCTCACACAATCTATTATTCATACTCCTATAGCATGAACCAAAGGGCTGTTCAAGTATTTCGTAAGCCCCTGTTTTACTGGTTTAGTCCCCCTCCACCATTCATCGATTATGGGAAACCATCATAGGTAAACTTCTAAAAGCAAGTAGTTTTACAGTTAAAGTTCAACAGTTTTGTCCGTATGTGTACGCTCAAGTGAATTAATTTTCTTGCTAACTCACCAGTACAAACAACTTGGTAATTCATGGTGATTTCATGGTGATTTATCTATTTTGGATTGGTACTACGTAAACAACACCAGAAAACTACAAAATATTATTTTCTTGGTGGCAGAGACATATGAAAAGAGTTGCCTCTGCCAACTTAACCATCACCCTGAAGTTATTAACGAATTTTGTATGAGTTGTAACTATTTTAATGGGCTTTCCTCTTACAAGACTGTTTCAGAGAAGAGGTTAGCACACGTGGGCCTACGGTCTTCAACCATCAATGGATAGTCCCGAATATTGATTGTGTCGATAGTTCCCCAATCCTGCCCTCTACTTATTATTGTAAGATAGGGATGGCACGTAATAGTAGTCCCTTTTCAGGGGCCGGGGTGTCCGAGCGGGCTAGAGCGTCCGATATTTATATCTCCGTTTGGGATAAAGCTCGGGGCATCTCTGGTTCTCGTCTCGGGCGGGCACCAATACAAGCTTTGAAAACCTTGCATGTGCTTACCCGACCAGCGATTAGCTCTTCACCTCTGAAATTAATAAAGTGAAGCCTAAAGGGACTAAAAGATTGAAAGTAACGTCCGAGTAAAAAGTCCCCCCGGGATATACCCGTTGAGGTCAATTCCACGGTTATTTATAAAAGAAATTAAATAAATAAATAATTTAGTAATCCCTTCTCCTCTTGGCTTACTTAGTATTCTGAAATGAAAAGTCAACTGACCCGCCATCATCTTCATTCCGCTGAGGCTCAACCAACCAATGGTATCCGATTTGATTGGCGATTGTTCCAAATGTAATGCAATTTACTAAAAAATATTCATGACACCAGTCAGTATAGTAACCAATTCGCCACACTCATACACATGATATCAAAAACAGTTCAATGCAGCGAGCTCGCAGTAAAACTTCACTCATTCAAATTTACCTCAGGCGAGTGGGATCTTCTCACTCTCAAATACGTGAGGCTCATCCCCCTGCAAAGTGATTTCCCGAGGGATCTTACACAACATGTTAACCGATTCATCTTTAGCTGTGAGCTGAAATCGTTGTATGAATTCGTGATGGAACGAATAACATTTCACTTGAACTGAAGTTGTCTTTTTTAATCGGTAGCTGTTCGTCTAATCAGTTTTGTCTTATTTTTTATCTAATATTTGTAATTGAATGTGTTGGAGTATTGTTTGTGTTTGAGGAACATACCCTCTCCGACTTACCTAAACCTAGGCTTAAGGGTAAATGTCACGGATTTTAGTAAGAAATATTTTCAATAGATGGCTGCGCCGTCGGGGCAATCCAATATTCGGTTTATCTCTTGAACGGGACAACCGATTTTCAATCTGTAAAATGTTCTGTAATCATTATAGACAACCTCAAGTGGCGACGTTCAGTTTTGAATTTTAAATTTTTTTTTCATGGAGTTCCCGAAATTTTTCTACTCAATATCAATTTTTTTTTGGAAAAAGCAACTGTTACTTTTGTAGAAAAAAAATCGAAGAATCCAAATCCGTTTTCAGATTCAAAATCGGATCATTAGATCGAACGGCATCTGGGAAAATCACTATAACAATAGAGGCCTATTGTTAGCCCTCTAATCCTCTGGGGGGGGGGGGGGGGGGCTCCACCCCTGGGCTGGTGCGACCCTTCAAGAGATAAATCGAATATTTTGGATTGGCTCATTTTGATGTGCACAACGTGGTGGCGGTTCTTGGAACTAAACCCGTGACATTTACCCTTAATGTGCGGAGCATTGCTCTGTGAGCCAGCCTAGAGACTGGGGCTAATCCACTCCCTGTACCTACTAAACCCCCTTACTAGGTTGCTGTACGAAATAACGACCTTAGTAAGGTGGCATTTGGATTGTATGTGCGTATTGGTCCTGGATGGCCCTCACTATATGCATAGCATAGTTATAAATAAAACGGATTTTGATAAGATTCACCGGGGTTAAGTTGGTATAAGGTATTTATACGGTACGTTTATCGAAGTAATTTAGATTGCAATGGCACCTTCGATTGCGCATGCGTGACATGTAGTCACAAGTATTCGTTCTGGACAAAACCTTCTCTTTTCTGTGCCTTCATCCCACGAGGAGAGGTAACAATATTAATAATATCTTTGGTAAAACAATACGCGGGCATCACCAACGAATATGTAGGGATATTCTTTGAGATTGTTCCATCTTGACAAAGCAGTAAGAAAATACTAATGCGTGTGTTACTGTGGAGAGTTGACTTTTCTCTATTTATCTTCTGATTTGCATCCTCAGTCTTATCAATTTCGAATAAAATTAAGTAACATGAAATAAGATAGTAAGACAAGATAGCTATCTATATTTTCCGGACCCTTGTTTCTTAAAAATAAGGTGTTATGTGGGACCAGCTGGTAAGGAACAGATCCGTGCCACTCGGTGGTGGGGGGCTCGTAATCACACCTCTGTGAGAAAACCGGTTCCCATTGGGAAGAGATTCTTCTTCTTTTCGTCCCTTCGGTTCGGATATGAACAAACCCTCTTCCGGATCGAGGATCGGAAATTGGAAAATTCAGACAAACGGTGCGCGGCGTTTGTGCCCGGGATATGCGACTACATTCGAAAGCTAAATATAACTGAAGCTCGCATGTGTCGCTGGAAAAACGGCAGAATTCTCGCCACAATATCGATCTGCTTCCGTTTCAATTTAAACTCTCCGGGTATTGCACCTGTTTCTTGGGACGCTGTTATTCCAATAAACCTCGGATGCTCAAAACGTTTATCCCTTTTTCTCTTCCGTATTCCCAGTTCTCTTCGTGGGCTTCTTGAATCATTATTTGCGTTTCCGTTTCAGCGCATCGATACATTCGTCCGAGTGCGGGCGCTCCGTCGAGTGTCTGGAGGACTTCTGATGACAAACCTCCGGTTTTATCATAGATTTCGATCCATTTCGTGGTTTTGCGGGATTTTTTCAAACAGTAAACCTTGAAATTGCTTACCTCACCACTACGAAAGAATAGAAAACCAGTCAGTCCATGTATAATGCATATACGTGTGCCTACTCTGGACGTAATGTAATGAGTTAAAGGTAAATAACACAGGTGAGTACTGACGGGGCTCCCCAGTGGTATTCACAGGTGATTGCTGAACATTACTACCAAATGGCTGCTAAAGCTGACTTCGGAATATTTTCCGAAAATAGACCCACAACTACTGCACAACTGAATCCTGCTACCAAAGCTTAATTCCATGCTTACAGCTGCCATAACCATGTGTCTGGGATAGTACGTATTAATTCATGGACCACTTCTAAAATGACAAATTTGAGTTGAATTCTAATAGTGTTGGGTACATATCCCCACAGCTTATTGCTGAATCTTGCTTCAAAATGTCCCCCATGAAACACTGCTGAATATTTTACTCCAAATGGCCTCCACAAAATTTCTGTTGAGGTCGAAGAGGTCATTGTACGGGTATTATCACTTGATTTTGTCCAAAGACTTTCAATAAAGATATTCTATATTTACCATAAAATATAATCCATTGCGAGTAACCGTATATGGTGAGATCTTTATGATGGGTTCATCCATGGCTCATTTTTGGAACATAACAATAAAATTAAGTGAACTCGGATGAGGAGTAAAGCATAAGGTTTTTTCTTGCTTTGATGTCTGATGTCAGTGAATGAAAACGGATGATGGCCCTGTAAAGCTTTTTTCATATCTTTTATCTGTTTATTATCAGTGTCGTAGTCGTAACATGCCTCTACACGTATAACTCTCCATGCGGAATATGTGAGCGCCAGACAGATAAATCAGCCTCCAGGAGGTGGGATTCCAACTGAGGGAACAAATTCTCGGTAAGGTCGATAGTATAATCCTTTGAGCGCGATTTTGCCATAGCTATTCTGTACGCTCTATTCATGGATTTGTCGTAAAACAAGCTGAATCTCCGTCCAGGCTTGAGATAATGTGAATCACACTCCCATTCCTTGAATAATATGCATATTGAGTTAGAAGTTGGCAACCGAGCCCAACTACTTTGTCAGCTCCTTGGGTCATCTGTTTATTCGAGCTCAGATATTTATATTTCATTTTCTTCGTTTTGGATCATCCAGCTCACTGGTAGGTACAGGGGAGAGTACATTAAAAGCAGATGTTTTCTTGATTATGAATATATTAAAAAATATGCTCGTAGGTGTAAAATGAAGTTAAACAGGACCGATGTGCGTGCTTATTTTTGCTGAAGTGAACCATAATCACTATGATGAATTGATCAAATTAATCAAACACGAGGAATACCTACTATTTTTGAAGTCAGCTGGCTCGAAGTTATGCACCTAAAATCATATTAGTGCAACAATAATTATATAGCAGTGCCGAGATGTATTTATTTCTCAAAGAGAAATAGAATCATTTCAACAGTTTAGGCACGCGTAGAAGTGCACCAGTTCGAACTGAACGAAAATCATATGGGACCATCGGTAAGTGGGATCCTAACCTATTAGAGTCAGCGAAGTAGGTACTTACTGAAAAGCACTGAGGTACCATAGTAGGTACTAACGCATTTAACTAGGTAGTTCAAATAGGTACTAATCTTCGTCCCGAATATGAGTTATTTATTCGTATTTATTGAATATATAGTGTGAATTTATAGTATTTATTGAGTTCGAGAATTTTGTGCTGATGCTGATTAGAAAACCTCAAATTATGATGCGTACGTACGATTTCAAATTTCAGCGAATTACCAAGACTTTGTAGAGCACACTCCGAAAGTAATACTAAGAAAAATTTAGATGAAGTTCTGGTGAAAACAGTTTACAATCACTTGAGAAGAAGCACAAACACGTATATTGTCAAAAAAACGCCAAGATCTCATAGCTGGGGAAGTTCATACAATTTTTGATATTATTCTATCAATGAACATCCATCCACCTATCAGCAATTGTAGAAACATTAACTTAAATTATTCAGCTTGTTTTAATTATATCATTAATCTTCTCAAAATATCCAGTAAAAGATATTGTCTACACTATTTAGTTTTGTAAGATTGGCATACCTGAAGGAGGACTTCCTAGATGAGTGGTAACCATTTCAACATATATGTGTAGTGTAATGAAACTACGGTGTCATGAATGAAACTGAGAACTTTTATTTTCAGAAAAATCAATCGTTTACCAAAATACCAAGTAACGTATTTCCCTGTAGCAACATATGTTATACTACATTCTTCCCCCTCTTCTTTATTAGCTTGTTCAAGCTGCTCGAAGCTGATCAGCGTGTTTCTTAAGTGTTCTTCCATCTACTTCCACCAAGTATGACAGCAACCCGGTTCTTCTAATTACGGTACCTTTTTTGTACCCTTTCGTCAAAGGATTTTTAACCCAAACCTCTTTTCCCTCTTCAAAAAATTTCCACCTCGAGTGTTGGTCGTGAATTACCCTCTCTGCCGTTAATTTTTGATCTATCTCATTCGTTAGGTCTGGTTTCGATAGGTCTAAAGCTGTAATCATTCTTCTCCCTAGCAAAATTTCCCCTGGGCTTCTCCCAGTTGTACGTTGTGCCGTAATCCTGTACGAAAATAGGACTTTTTGCACCCTCAATTGCAGATCATCTCCTCGTCCTTTTGAAGCTTCCATTCGCTGTTTAAAAGTCCGCACTGCTCTTTCCGCCAGCCCATTTGATCGTGGATGGTACGGAGTACAACGAACATGTGCGATGCCGTTGTCCGATAAAAACTTTTCAAATTCGTGAGACACAAACTGAGGCCCATTGTCTGAAACGATCAATGCTGGCAACCCATATCTAGCAAATATTTCTCTCAAGTGAGCGATTGTAGTAAATGATGTCATTCGATGAGTTTGCACTACCTCCAACCATTTCGAAGTAGCATCTATTACCAACAACCAATACTTTCCAGCGTACTCAAGATAGTCGATATGTAGCCGAGTCCATGGTTTTTCGGGCACATTCCATGAAAATAAGGGAGTTATCGCGTCCTTTGGTTTGCATTCCTGGCATGATGCACACTGTTTCACAAATTTTTCCAAATCAGCATTCATTTGTGGCCACCAAACATGTATTTGTGCCAAATCTTTCATACCGACTATTCCGGGATGTCCTTGGTGCAAATGCTGCATTACTATATTCCGTAGAGATTGCGGGATGACAATACGCCCTTTCCATAACAGCAATGTGGCTTCGTAGGATAATTCCTCTCTCTTTTCAAAATAAGTGTGCAGATCTACTGGTATGCCGTTTTTCTCTGGCCATCCTCTTTCGATGTACGCAATGACTTGGGTCAATTTTTCATCCTTCGTTACTTCCATCTTCAACCTTTTTTTATTTAACGCCATATTTTCTATTTTAATTTGGTGAACCGCGATGCCATATTGTGAAACTCCTTCTTCCAGCTCTTGCTCTTGAGTTTGGGGAACAGGTAACCGAGATAGAACATCTGCCACTGCGTTGTCTTTACCTTTCGTATGTTCAATTCTATAGTCATATGCTCCCAATGCTAGAGCCCATCGAGTCACACGGTTTGCTGCAACTTTTGGGATTTCTCGGTGTTCTCCGAACAAATAAGCCAATGGTTTATGATCTGTTCTCGCAGAATAAATCGTCTCCCATATAAAAATTGGTGAAATTTAGTCACTGTGTAGTACACTGCTAAAGCTTCTTTGTCCAACGTTGAGTATTTCCGTTCTACCTTCGACAGTGTCCGAGATGTATACGCTAATGGTTTTTCTATTCCATCTCTTACTTGAAACATATAACCCCCAATACCATTGTCGCTGGCATCTGAACAAACGTATAACTCCTTTTCAGGATCATAATGATACAAAGTCGTTTCATTTGCCAATATTGTTTTTAGCTTATTGAAAATATTTAAATCGTCTTCTGTCCATTTCCAACGTGACCCTTTGGTGAGCAATCGATGTAGTGGTGAACATAACCCTTGCAAATGCGGAAGAAATTTAGAATAATAATTTACTGATCCCAAGAAAGATTTTAGTTCTGTAGAATTTGTTGGAATCGGCATATTTGTTAGAGCTGCAACGTTTTCGTGGGATGGATGTATACCGTCTTTGTCAATGATGTGTCCTAAATATTTTACTGATTCTTTACACCATGTACATTTGCTAGCTTGTGATCGAATACCCGCATCTGCTAATCTCTTCATTACTGCTTCCACATGTCTCAAGTGCTCGGTCCTATTTCTCCCTGTGACAATAATATCGTCTAAATACCATGCAGTGCCTTCTAAGCCAGTCAATATCTTGTCCATAGTTTCTTGGAATAAATTTGGGGCAAACGCTATCCCAAAAGGAAGTCGTTTATACCGAAAATATCCCCGGTGTGTGGCGATAACTAAAAATTTCCGAGACGCCTCCTCTACCTCCATTTGAAGGTAAGCATCCTTTAGATCAATTACAGTGAAAATTTCACCCCCCTGGAGTTTTTCAATCAACTCTTCAAACCTGGGCAGTGGATGTTTGTTCAGTACTACATACTTATTTATGGAAACTTTGAAGTCTGCGCAGACTCTTATTTTGCAATTTTTCTTTAGTGCTGTAACGATCGGCGACGCCCATTCCAATTGTTCTTTTGCTTGATCTACTGGTTCAATAATATCATCTTTCAGGAGTCTGTCCAACTCGTCTTCAACTGCTTTCCTAAGTGCGAACGGGATAGGTCTTGGTTTGAATAATTTTGGAATAGCCCCTTCCACCAAGGTTACTCTCGCTTTGTGTCCCCTAATAGTCCCTTTTCCTTCTTTGAATAAATCTGGATGTCGTGACATAATTTGTTTAATGTCTGCATCCATTTCTAGTTCTGGTTTGTCACTATCTCCTTCACTGCACTGCCTAAGTCTTGCACCCGGGGGTAAAGGCAATTTGAACTCGAGCACCCAGTCCAGACCAAATAAGGGTATGTCTTCCTTCTCAACAACAACTACATGTAGTTCCTTCTGTTGATTAAACGCACTAACACAAAGCTTGGTTTTTCCTAATGATTTTACTTTTAAGCCGGTATGCCAGCAAGTCTGATGTAGGTGTCAGCTTAGGTGAACCTACAAGCTCCCACGTACTTTTCCCAATAACTGACTTCGCAGCCCCTGGGTCATATAACATGTTAACAGTTGTCCCATTTAATGTTACTGCGAGTAATACTTCTCTGCCAGAAGCTGTCTTCCTTATGCAGTTGGAATGCTTGTCTTTAACGTATTCTTCCTCCGAATCGTCCTCTCCTGACGATGTTGTGGTCCTCATGTGAGCCGTCCTTCCTCTACTTTCCTGATAACTTTTGATAATTGCATTCCCTGCAACCAGACAAACTTTTTGAAAATGTCCTTGTTTTTTACATGACTTACAAATAACCTGCCTTGCTCCACAGTCATTTACGTTCTTGTGTTGTTCCTTACCGCACTTGAAACAGTGCTTCCCTCTCACTAGTACCATCTGGACATTACTTCCTTGAATTTTACAAGTGCGAGGCAAAGAAGACTCTACCGCCTTCTTCATAACTACTTGCTGTTGCCTAGAAAGCTCAAGTAATGTTGCAAACCGTTCAACTTCCTTGAAAGTGCAACTAACGGTTGGAAATTTGCGGATTATTTCTTGTTGCCACGTGTCGTCTGCAATCCCTAAAATTAACTGATCCCGTAATCTTTCGTCCAGCGATTTTCCAAATTCACATCGTCCAGCTAAGCTTCGTAATTCATTTGTGAACTGGGCTATACTTTCTCCTTCTTGCTGATATCTGCGAGAGAATGTGCATCTCTCGGCGAAAGGATTAGTCAGCTTACCATAGTATGAATCGAGAAATTCGATCAATTCGTCGTAGCTCACGTCTCGTACCTCCACTGGCCGGAAATGGTCAACCAAAACTTTAAACGGTTCAGGGCCCAGTTTTGCAAGCAACAAATCTCTAATATAGCCCTGATCACTTAATCCACAAGCACTTACTGCCACCCTGAAACGCCGTGAGTAATACTCCCATTCTTCTGTGTTTGGTTCGAAAAATTTTACTCCGAAATCCGCCAATTTCCTTTGAAGCTTATCCTCTGTATCGTCCAACGCCTGATTCGATGTTGAATCACGTGCTTTCTTCTTTCTACTCATTGCAGTTTTATCCTCGTCGCCAAATGTAGTGTAATGAAACTACGGTGTCATGAATGAAACTGAGAACTTTTATTTTCAGAAAAATCAATCGTTTACCAAAATACCAAGTAACGTATTTCCCTGTAGCAACATATGTTATACTACAATATGTATATATCAACATCGTATAATGCAAAAGTATGTGTTGTCCCCCCTCCCCCCCCCCCCCATAAAAAACCCTGTTGTAAAAATTTACCCGCCAACAAACACCTCGCTCTTGGCTGTGCATATAAAAACCTGTTTCTTCCCCCTTTGTTGGGTATGACTATAGAAACCTGTTCCTTCCCCTCTATTCGATTTGAATATAGGAACCTGTTCGTGAAAGCTTTAGGAGCCAGTCTCATAGAGCCGCCCCTCCCCCTGAAGGTGAGGGTCGGTTGCTTACCAATTGGTCCCACATAAACCTTGTTTTTAAGAAACAAGGGTACGCAAAATATGGATATCACATCTTTTTGCGTTGATTGATGAAGTAAACATTTTTTTCCCAGTAGGTATCGCAATTCCTTGGTGAATAAAAAAATGTTTGTGCAACATTTCAGCTTGATGCGTTATGTAAGTGAGGCTGTATACCCAAAAAACATTTCTCAGTACCTACTTACACCTAAAAATTTCAAAATGGGTCGGGGGGGGGGGTGAGGAAAAATTCACAAAAGGCACCTCCTTGGAGTATGAATAATGTTTTTGCAAAATTTCAGCTTGATCCATTATGTCTATGAGGTTGTAGCCCTGTCGAAGAAGAAGAAATATAAAAACGTGAAAAATAGCGATTTTTCAAACTTCCATAACTCCGACACATGATGGTCCCGAGGGTTGAAATGTGGTACCTGTTCTAGAGGGTGCCTAGAAAATGGGTGTACGAAACCCCCCAGGGGGTGAAATCTACTCAATCCTACTTGTGTTGTCGTATAAACAGTGTCTTGGTCGCTGCAGGTAGGTAATGGAGGTTTTCTGATTTCTTGGCGGGCGTCCCTAGATAATACGTATGATATCTATTGTACCGCGGATGAATCAATCGATAATTATCGATTGATGAAATGTTCAGCGAATCGTTATTCTTGACAGTTTTGGCCACCAGACTGTCAAATTAAGGGTTCCATAAATGACTAGTTCAACTTCGATTACATGTTGTGCTGGATTTTATTTTTAAACTACTGAAATGTTCGTTGTAACTCCCGTGTTGATAAGACCTCCCTTGCTGATGAGAATTCGGTTATTAATTTGGGTTAAAAAAAATATAGGTCTACTTGGAACCATTACATCTGGAGGATGACGGAAGTTATCGGATTCGTAGTCATCCCCAGGATGTACCTCAAAGTACAATATTATGAAGGCCCATTTCTGTTTACGCCAACTCTCAATAATGTAGTAAACGTAGTAGGTGCGTGCATGTGAGGGCGCATATCCTCATTTTTATTTTCGGGGTTTTCAAACTTTACCGATTTCCCATCCATCGCCTCCCCAAGGGAAATACGTTCGCAGGGAAATGAAACCCCCATCAAACCCGGAGAAAAAGCGTATTCGCTTTTTTCGAGCTGAAAAAGAAGAATTGTCGAAGAAACTGAGGGAAAGGAGATATTGACGATGGCATAAGTCAATGGGATCTGGGGGAATATGGGGACGAGAAGATGGTATCGCATCGTCTTCCACTTGAACAAGAGGAGGAATTGGATCTCGGAAGTCCTCGCGAGAGTTAAGTACTACTACGCTCGATAAACAAAAGCATGGTCCGCCATTTTCGTATCCGTAACGCTAATTTGAAACATCCGATTTGCATTCGATGCATTCAGCTTCAAAAATTACACTGGAACCAAAGTTTAAGACCTACTCATGGTTTTGACCGGAAAATGGGGTTTTTAATCCCGGAATTAATTAAAGATGAATAAATTATTGTTCTTTCCCATAACGTACTTAACTGTTGAAAGCGGTTTATTTTCCATTGTATATAAAAATAATAAACTTAAGGGTCCGTTACCTCACGTATGCCCAGAAAAAGCATTACCAATTACTAGTAGACAACTTGACCGATGGTATAATATATAGCGCCCTCAAACACTTGAAGTTATAATATGTGCATAGGAAAAGGCTGTCACAAATGCTGGTGACTGTGCTTGTTTATTGAAGGTAATAATAAACATGAGGATAATAAAACGCACAATGTTTCCTTGAACCTTCTGGGTCAGGCTGAGGATGTGAGTGGCTGTTAGACACCAAGAGAGCACAAAATGGTCTACGGCTCTATTGTAATGCATAATCGGCCTGGAATTTGGATATAATAGGTATGTTATGTCACGAACTCTGCCCTCTACATTGGGCACAAAGTGCAGGTTTTTAAGGTACTTTTCCAAACAGATCTTTCCGACGGATTTTGATGAATTTTACTTGGAACGTTCATATCCACAAGACATCATTAAGCTATATTTTTCATTATTCACGGGTGTTGTGTACAGAACAGTGGCCTAGACAGAACAAGGTTATCTGTGACCTGCTGTGTGATTAAAATGTTGTGGAAGAATTCGCATCGCATATTCTTGCTGTCTAGATGATGTTAATGAACCCGTTCTGAATTTTGAGTTTTAAGTTCAGAAGTACAAGTTCAGTTGTATTCATTAACGATTCAAATTAAACTCATCATGTTTTTACATTCACCATCATGTTTATGTTTACTCCAAGCTGTTAGTCAGTAAAACGATTACAGTTTCTCCTCACTAGCTATCTTAACAGTGGACTAGACCGACATTTCATGAGTGGCATTTAATTAAATAGGCCAGGCCTGTGGTCGGCCTGACATAATTTTGATCTAGGAGGTCTTAGATCGGGGGACGGTCAACTCGGTCCCAACTGATACCAACTCGGTCCCCTAAGAGAAAGGACGTTCCGGTCCCTAGTGCCCAACTCGGTCCCCTAGGAGAATGTACTCAACTCGGTCCGACTAATACCAACTCGGTCCCCTAGGAGAAAGTACTTAACTCGGTTAACTCAGCAAACTCTCGTAAGACAGTTCTTACCACCTATCAAAATTTATTCAAAACCATTCAGTTTATTATCTCCAAGGTACCTATGTGACATATAGGTAGGTATCACACCACCAAAATGTAGGAGTTAACTTAACTTTTGAAGGCCGAGGAGCGAAATCTTGAGCAGCTTTTCTCTTCACAGAGGTTGTGATAAGGCAAGTCTCAATGGAAACGCTTGGTTCGTGGCAGTGGGGAGTGCTGCTAATCACTTCTCCCTCGAACGTTTTCAAATAGCTGTTGCACTTGAATTTGTCTCTGGCACCACACCTCCAACGTTTCACCTCACCAGCCAACTCTTTGTGGAAATTAAACTTAAAATTATTATAAAATAGTAGGTCTGAAGACCGCTGGCTACTGCCTGGAACAACCTTCACGTCCATACCTGATAGTCAACTGATCATTACTGCATTGTAAACGTTGGATTAGGTCCGCGTACACCGCTATCTTGGAGTGCATGGTCCGTGTTATTCTAGCCGGACCGAGTTGTCTTATCGCCGAAGCGTTTGGACGCAGTTTAGCGGACCGACTTGACCATTCCTTAAGGTGCATTGTCCCTGGAGCGACTCTTGCGATAGTAGCTGAGCGATAGTAGCTGGGCGACAGTAGCTCAGCGATAGTAGCTAACCAGGTCGTTGCCGCTGAAGCGATTGTTCTAGAGCGATTCTGGTTCATTTGTTTGCTGACCTGCGAGTGAAGTGGTACCATGAGTTCGAGGCAGAAGAAGTTGTTTTTGAAATACCTTTTGGTTGAGGAAGTTGACGATGAAGAAGTGATAGAAATGCTATTTGCGCCACGAGTTGTTACACATGACATATTTGCAGCAAGACAAGAAGAAGGATACTTTAGGATATTAATAACTAACCATTTGCTAAGTGACGGCACACTGTTCTCAGAATTTTTCAGACTTTCAAAAGACCAGTTTTAGTTTGTGGAAAGTTTAATACGGCAGGACCTTACGAAACCGTCTACGAACAGAAACCCCTTTCCGATCACACCACAAGAGAAGCTTGCTCTAACGTTAAGGTATGACGACATATTATTAAATATATGTAATATAATATATGTATATAATATATTTTCCACATTACTCGCTATATTATAGCGAATAAAATACTACTTTATTGTTATTAAATCGATTATTTAATACAAATCTTCCACAAATAAAGTGGTAGAAAAATAATTGTTGTGTTAACATTACAACATTGTATGGGAACAGCAATAAATTATACAAAATTGTTATCTTAGAAACTTTATTAAAAAAGGGACCAGACAAGTGGTGTTGGATTTTATTACAATTAACATTAAAAAAGTTTCTTTAATTCTGTTATAAAAACATTCACTCCCTATTAGCGCTGCCCAAGTTTACCTAAATACTCCAAATGTCGTCGTTGGCCAAATCATAATCTTCCTCATGCTGTTTAGTAGGTACTGGCAGGATTAGTAGTGAACTGAGATTGTACACTGTTTGAAGAAGGCGATTGTGAATGAGAGGAAATTCCTGAACGTGATGACCACATGTCAGATTCAATCTTTGAAATTAAGGTTAATGTTTCAAGTTTGGCTCTCTGTTGTAAATGGGGGGGGGGGGGGGGGGGGGAATTTCAGGACAGTTTTCGCTATACTTTTGTAAAATAGGCTTATCTCGTCAGATTCATCATCATTTTCAAACATTTTCTTCATCATGGCATCCCTGTCTTGAGACCTTTTCTCAATGGCAAGACAAATTTTTTCTCGGTAGTTCATCTTTTTCGGTTGTCTGGGTAGTACATTACATGAGGATTCATTGAGGGATAGTGCCCGAGCTGCAACAATGGCTGGAGGCGTTTCCGCTTGAGAATATGAACCGGCAGGATCGTCGACTTCAACGTCATTAGATTTAGTTGGTATGTCGATGTCACCTTTATTGCTGATGGTTTCGTCGATGTTGCAAAAACTCCTGGAAAAGTGGTGTATTAATTAACTGTTAACTATTATTAGCCGAACTTTTTGTCTACCTTGCTGCAGGTTGGTCAGCACTGTAAAAAATCAAATCGTAAAAATCTGTTAAGTAGGACGGTTTAAAAAAGGATGTAACAGAGAGAACAATTATTGAATTAAGAATATAGATGTTTAAAATTTATAATATTTCAATTAACACTCTATGAGTTACCTTCGCAAATAAGCCGATGATTAGAGAAAAGACAGTTTCTCTTGTAATTCCCATTTCCTCTTTTTACTGGACGGCGGTGCCTCTGAACCAGTTTTATTACATTCGCGCGTCCTCCTGTCGTGAGTATCCTTTATATTTTTCCAGCGTCTTTTACAGTCAGCAACTGTAAAGTAAACGAATTGGTTTTGTTATATTTAGGAGAAAAAATGTAAGGCAAATGTTTGCAGGGAAATTATAGGGGAGGTATTTTGATGACACTTTTTATTTATATCAAGTTACCTCTGTTATAAAACTACATGTGATCTATGTAACGTGTTTTTTTTCAGATTCCTGGCTTCTGGTGAGACATTCCATTCGTTACGATTTCAGTACAGGATTTCCATTGGCGAAATAAGCCGTATTGTGAAAAGAACTCTGGCTGTACTGAAGAGGACTCTTGTACCCCTATTTTTACCAAGCATTTCTAAAGAGCAACTTGTTCAGAAGGCCAAAGAGTACTATGAGAGGTGGAATTTTCCAAATTGTGTTGGTGCCATCGACGGGAAACATGTGAGAATCAGGTGTCCAAGAAAATCTGCCTCCTTGTACTACAACTACAAGGGATTCTTTTCAATTGTACTGCTAGCCGTAGTAGATGCAAACTATAGATTCATGTACATCGATGTGGGTTCATATGGAAAAGAGGGTGATAGTGGAATTTTTGAGGAATCGAGTTTGGGCAAAAGGTTTTTTGAAGGTACTCTACTTCCAGCTTCAGGGCAGCTACCGAACAGTGAACTAGTGCTGCCACATGTTTTCGTCGGAGATGAAGCCTTCAGACTTCATACAAACATGATGAGACCGTACCAAAGAGAAGATGCTCTTGCTAACAAAATTAAAGGTGCATTCAATTACCGTTTGTGCCGTGCTCGCAGAACATCTGAAAACGCCTTTGGTATTCTCAGCCAAGTTTTCCGAGTATTTTATACTCCGATAGGCATACTTCCAGAAACGGTTGATGATGTTATTACTGTTAGTTGTTGTTTGCACAACATGATGAGGGAAGGTTACTACGAGCTCGACCCGACAGTTGACCCACCGACACAAAATCTTATTCCATTGACAGCTACTGGTGGTTTTGCTAACGTTCTCGGAATGACAGTGAGGAACACATTTGCTTCATACTTCGAAGAGGAGGGGAAAGTCAGTTGGCAAGAAGCAAGAGTCAACAGAACAGACTAGTATATTGGACTATACTGTACACACTGTACACTGCACACCTTTGTTATGAGTACATGAAATAAACTACATTAACTAAGAGATTTTTACTTTGGTTTTATCATTATAAATTACCTTTACCGATTTATTATACTGTATCCAGCAATGTGAAATAAAATAATTTGTACATACCTGGTCTTCCCACTTCTGATGCTATCACTAACCATACATTATCTTTAGCACGCTGATCTTTATACAGACTGTTCTTCAAGTCGTATATGGCAGGATGAGGTCCCATTTGAAACAACGCTTACCAGTGCTGAGCTACTGTCGCCCAGCTACTATCGCTCAGCTACTATCGCAAGAGTCGCTCCAGGGACAATGCACCTTTAGAATGAACTTTCTCTTTTCGGGACCGAGTTGGGTGTCGCCCCTTAGATCTTCATCTGGAGGTATTTTCGTGCGTGAGTAGAGACATTTTTATTGTAATAAAATATTCTGCCTAATAGCCAGTGTTTTCGAGCACGATTCTGATAGCCACTGGAACAATAATTGGCTGCTTCAATTCATCCTTTTTGTGATAGAAAGGCCGTTTAATTCAGTTTGGAGGACGTTACGTACTTTTCTTTCTCTCGTAAAAGAATCATGATTCAAAATATAATCGAATCCGTAAGTAAGCTTCCCAACTATTAGCATCTCAAGGCTCTCTTCTCCCTCCCCACTCTATTATTTCCTCTCAAAAACGCCCCCCCCCCCCCCCCCCATCCTGTTTTCCGACTGGAGGAGTCTCAGCAGTTCGAGAGCCACTAAATAAAAAGTCTGGTTGACATTAGAATTCGTTATTTTTATTGTAAAAGTTTGTAATTTTTTCCATCCTCAAGATTCATCCTGGGGGAAATTAATCTCGTTTATTAAATATCGCCCAACGGTGCTTGGGGAGTAATAGGCGCTGAGTTTTTCTTCTCCAGGTCCCCTTCCATTTTTTTTCTGATTCTATTTTTATTATATTTTTTCCATTTTCTCTCTTGTAGAGCCGAGGAACTGATGAGCAGGCGAGTCGCAGCTGTTTCCCTAATGATATTCAAAAGAAGGCTCGTCGGTTCGACTGCATTAATCAGGTAAATGTTCACAGAATTAGTTCGCTCATGTCATATGATGAGCTGTTACCTACATATTTGTACAGCAAACACCGAATAAATCCTAAAAATTGTATGGCATAGCTAAATCAGCTGTTTTCCGAACTTCACGTTTCTCCGTGGCGTAGCTGTCTGGCCGTCGCGGCGCCATCAAAAACTCTAACCTTCAGCATTTAGGTAGTTAGTTTTTAGGTTTCAACTTCCAACTTTCGACAGGTGGAGCGAGAATCACCAATCCATTTCCAGCCCAGTAAAGCTGGGTTCCCGTCTGGACCTCGGTAGAGACGAGTTTCTCAGAAAGCACGTTTATGGGGCGCTACACCTAATACGACTGTTCCTTATTAACGGCGGCAGCTCCGATTTAACAGGTCCATTTATCCGCCTCATACCGACCCCACATTCATCAAACCGCCGTTGCGTGAATGGCAAGGGGCGCAGTGAAACTACTGTTTCTACCTTTACAGGGGGAAGGTCAGGGTTGTTATCCAGGGAATTCAAACTCACGTACCTACCGACAAGTCAAGTTTATTCTCCAACACTAGTTTTAGCGAGCTTTCTAGCAAAATAAAGTCGTGCAATAGTAAAATGTTTAGTAGTGTCACGACGGCGCGAAAGAGCGACTGCAAAAAAGCTAGGTACTCTCTTATTCTACGACTTGAACATTGAGGACATACATACATGGTAGACCATCGGAATTCTCCATATGTATAACTTCGGTGTCTTCTCGGCTCCTGGGAGCGCCGTCGGAAAAAGTGTCACAAAATATCAATGAATTTTGGATCTTGCGATCTGACATTTGAGTGGTCAACCTGTATTGTGTATGGAACTCACCGGTGCCACTCATTTCGTAAAAAAGACGTAGGTATAATATTTGGAACAGTTTTTCTGAGCGTAATATATATGTGAGGATTCAGTTTGGCGGACCCTTCAGACGAATAAATCTAACATTTTAGGAAGAAAGCTGTGGGGGGGGGGTTTAAAGAATTACCGGTTTTGCTATGGAAATGTGTGCCTAACTTGTGTTAGTAAGTACCGTTATTTAGGGGTTAATTTTTCGAATACCCTCAATTGTGATATACAGGCTGAGGTAGCTATCACTAACGAGTTAGTGGCTGTAGGCTCTGCAGAACAGTAATTTCAGAGGTCGCGCTGCCTCAGGCCTCAGGAACCTGTTTGGAAAAATCTTTTCTCCTCTGTCGTTCTGGCCACAACCCTGTACGGCCCTGACGTCTGGGGCCTTAGCCAGGAAGAAGCTTTCGAACGTATGCAAGTGATCAATCAAATGCAAAATCAAAATTGCAACATTGATGCAAGTATCAATGTTTTTGTTAAAAACTCTCTGATTTTTAAATGTAATTTTAACTTTATTATTTCGCCAACCTTGTAATGCTTTTCGGCTTTTACAAATAAATTTCTATCCATCTATCTTACTATTGTAACTAGCTTCTGAGAAACCAAATTCAGTAAGAGACTGTGAAAGCGCCAATTACTTGTTCAAACAATCAATTGGAAGTAGTTGGGAAGAGGATGATCTGAGTTGATCCATTGCGACAATACAGTTACACCTTGAGATGGTCCCCGGAGACGACCACTGCCGAAGGGACTAAGGGAAGAAAGGGGCAGTTGAGACGTTAGAATAGAGCCAGGATATTGTGAGGGGGGTGTAGAAGAAGGTGGCGAGAAAGAGTCCAAAGGCTCGGGAGGCGATAATTCACTAATTATCTGCGGACGAGCCTTTGGAAAAGGCCTCCGATCCTCTTTCCCCATCTCAAGACGGGAAATTGTCCCTTAGGGAAGGGAAGGACCAGGCGTTGCCAAAGGGAATGGAGTACAAAGTCCAGTCTTCCACAGACCTCGCCACAATAAATAAGGGGAAAGGTGGCTTAGGGAAGTCTTCCTTTGCCATCCCTTATACCTTTTCCTCCTGGCCCTTTTTTCTAGCCGTCTTATCGCAGTTTTAGTTTTATTGGTCCTAATTCCGGGGCGGTCTCACTCCAGTTGGTCGACCAATCTCAGTTGAATGCCGTAGCTTTGAATAATGAATCCACTTCTCGAGCTACTTCCTATTAGAGACGTTCGAGTCTTGCTCAGCCTTCTGTATTCACGAGAAGTGGATTGTACATGTCTAGCAACGGTGGATAAAACCATGGACAGTGAGGAACCTGAGTAGTTACAATAATTATAATTTATTAGATTAGTAGGTAGAATTAATAAATATCAATTTAACAACCATTTATTTGCCCACTTGCCCAAGTGCAAAACGTCCGCAGTGCACAACGATGATTACCTCTTTTCAATTGCATTTTTAACATTTTCATGGCATTCCCCCTCCCCTCCTCCCGGGTTCTGTTTTGTTACGCAAAAATGTCCCAACAAATGACTGCAAATTGTGGACAAGTGAGGTTTTGTTGACTGAGCCACTAAACGGGCGTATGTGTTTCGAAGGATACGAACTGGCTTACCTTACAGGCGAAAGTCGCACAACTCCGATTATGTGGTTGATCGTGCACGTAGAACCTATTTGTAGGTGAAGTCTAGAGGTCGTTACCTGCAGAATGCAAGTTTATCGTTTTCCTGTATTTGTACCCCCTGCTATGCAGAACACAGAATTCCTATTAGTGTAAGACACTGATTTTGTAGGGTCGTTTTTTGCAGTGGACACACACTCACACACACACACCATACCGCACACATTTTTAAACACCTATTTAAATTTACGTTTTTAAAGTTACATAACATATCCATTTTTCCACCTTCGCCATCTGTAACATTTCGATCCCACGAACCCCCCACCCAGCCATTTTTTGAATTCTGATAGTCAGTGGATCTAAGTAGGACCCTCGACATATTCCCACATTTTCACCTAATTTGGATGATTCTTTGGCAGTAAACAACTTGTGCTATCATAAAACATGTAAAAAACTACAAAAAAAGGTGAAGAGCTTACAGTACTGCTTACGTTTCATAGGGATTATGTAGGATATGGTAAGATAGGAAAGGAAAAAAATCTCCAATTGGTATCTTGTAGGTTTGGGGTAGGTAGACGTATAACATCTTCTCCAGGGCTGGCCTTGGCTCCTTGACGGGATCCCAAATGCAGCAAGGTTGTATAACTACAGTATTGTGAATATGCCTGCCGAATACTGTCTAACACTCTGACTCTACTCAAATATCTCTTTGCAACTGACATTAGCTACTTAATTCAACTGTTCTCTTTCATCAAACTCTAACAATCATTGACTGAGCTCTAAGTGAATCCCGGAGCCGTATACCAACTCTTAAGACGTCACAGGTCCTTGAGTTTTTACACGACTAGTTCTTCTTGAATGGGGCAGCCTGTGTACAAATTTTCAATTTCGGAATGACTATAGAAATTCCTTTTCCTCCAAAAGTATTCATATCTTACTAGTGTTGATAGCGAAGGTGAAAGCTGCATTGAGGTTCCATGAGATTCAGGTATTCTTTATTTGCACTGCTATCCAAGAACGTTGGAAATTCAATAATTTTTTTATACGTACCTACCTATTGTACCCATAGAATTGCGCATTGTACTTGTACGTTTGTATTTGTACCTATTGCTACCAACGTTATCAGTTTTGTGTTACGTGTGAGGAATAGTGGAACTGGCGTCTTGAAAGCGTGGTAGGGGAGGCTGAATACAAACTTCCTCGCAATTTGAATATATTATCCGGTGAGTTTAGTTAGATGCGGTGTTTAAAATTATCATAAAACCTGTTTAAAACTCGCATTGTGCTCCGGGAAAGTCAAGTGAAGAGAGATGAGGCTAATGAATGTAAATATACTTGATGGTGTTAAGAGGGTAGGAATGCTATGGATGGAAGGTGGGTTGGAGGGGGTAGTACCACTCCTTATGTTAATACTACGTCATTAGAGGACGAGCAAAGGCAGAAGGAAGGGAGACAAATGTCTGAAAGTCAACGTTGGAAGGGGGTTTCGTTCGGCGGAGCTTAAATATCTTCTCTTAGGAGTCAAGTGAGAGGCACCGCATTATAAAAACCATCTGCTTTTTCGAAAAGAGGGCCGCAGGGGGCCAGGAGGGGGTCGGCGGGAAAGACTGGGTTTCCATGCTAATGACGCGATGAGGCGCCCGCGTAAATGGCCGGCGAGGGCGACGAGAAAACAATGAGCTCGGAAGGAACTTCCAGGATCGAGGGTTTTTTTAAAAGGTTAACCGGTGATGAGGGAGGAGGGACGTCCAAACGGATGAACATGGGAGATGTAACACCTCCGAGTCGCCCCTTCAAAACTGAATAAATCCACTGGTGCCTGATGTGGTATGTCTGTTTTATGTATTAAAACGTAGTAGTATGAGACATTGAAATCACTCCTCTCATCCCTTAACCTTCCAAAAGAAACGTGCGATATTGACTTTAGGTCAATTAAAAACTCATATTCACACATCGGAAAATGTCTCTGGGCTCTGATGTTTCTGAATTAAGCTCCGTAAGATGCTGGAATTTTCCAGGAACTTCTGAAGGCTCTAATTATCCTCTGTACCTGATTTCCCTATACCTGAAATCGAGACAAACAAAACGTCACCCACAAACTAATTGCTAATTAACAGCTTATCGACTATTTTAAATTATAAGGTATAACTAGTACGTAACTATCTCTACTTACAATGGTGTTATGGTGAGTGCTATTGTCCATTCTAGACTCCAAATGAACGGGTAGTATCTTTCGTAAATTTCTGCTTACTGGGAGAAAGTTCAGATCATGGTTTTCTTTTCGAATGAAAAAGAAAACTCCTTCTAAAAACAGTATCATTTATTTACTTCTGGTTTTAATGCTAAGCAGAGGTTAATGATGAGAAAAATATGATATATAATTCATAGTATTTACAGTTGGAATATGGCGAGTGAATATAGCGTCAATACAAGTATTATTTCTAGTTGTAGGAATGAGTGTATCATTATTGAGGTGAAGTCCTAATTGGCGTTCCATGAAATCTGCGAATTTATTTCCTTCAGTACTACATAAACTGATGTTTACATCTCCAACAAGTATAATTTGTCGTAACCTCGTTGACGAACAACTTCAAATATAACAGCCGTCTGACTATATGCCATCAAGTCGGCAGGTCGTCTCGCAACAAAGTTACCTGTAGGGCAATCAGCTGATCGGACGACCACCTTATTCTAAAATTCGTATGACACCGTCCTAAGGAACCTGTGATTCAAATTTCAAGTCGACGGGTCGAACAGTAACGTAGTTATCTGTACAGGGCACTCAGCTAATCTGACGAGAACATAACATTCGTATTATAAAGTTCGTATGAGACCATCCTGAGGAAGCTGTGGTTCAAATTTCAAGTCGATAGGTCGACCAGCAACAAAGTTATCTCTACAGGGCACTCAGCTGATGTGACGAGCACCGTACTCTAAAATTCGTATGTTAACATCCTAAGGAACCTGTGGTTCAAATTTCAAGTCGATAGGTTGAACAGCCACAAAGTTACCTGCACAGGGCACTCAGCTGATGTAACGAGCACGTAAAACTCGTATTCTAAAATTCGCATGAGACCATCCTGAGGAAGCTGTGGTTCAAATTTCAAGTCGATAGGTCGACCAGCAACAAAGTTATCTCTACAGGGCACTCAGCTGATGTGACAAGCACCGTACTCTAAAATTCGTATGTTAACATCCTAAGGAACCTGTGGTTCAAATTTCAAGTCGATAGGTCGAACAGCCACAAAGTTACCTGCACAGGGCACTCAGCTGATGTAACGATCACGTAAAACTCGTATTCTAAAATCCGCATGAAACCATCCCGAGGAAGCTGTGGTTCAAATTTCAAGTCGATAGGTCGACCAGCAACAAAGTTATAAATTTTTTCATATTTCACCCTGCCTCTAAACTACCCTTAATAGTGGTCCGATCTTCAGCAACTAGATTCCAAACGGAGCCTTCATAAAAAATTTCATCACTAGCACCCCGGGAAGGGTTTCATTCAAAAACCGTTGCATTTTTTTCGTCACACAGATTTTAGAATGAACCCCAGCCCTAAAGACATATCCATGTCAAAATAACCTAATGCTAACCAAAGGCAAAAGAAGCAGTCTGCAATCCTCAGAAACTATTCGATCATTCAAGTAAGTGCGTTAATTCGAAAATTCGCTAATATGCTGAATGACTTTGTTTTATAATACCCGAAACTCACCGAGCGATAAATTAAGTTTTCACTGGCTCAGTGGTACGTAGTAGCGGAGGTTTCACGATGAGGGTTTCTCATTGCCACAGCCGACGAGTGATTAGTTGGGATCCGAGAGCTTATTTTGTTAGGAGCGTTATGATCACTCTCAACAACTTCGCCCCTTTTTATTTCAGGTCTTTTTATAATCATCTGGCTTGTTTCTCAACCATACTAATTCTCAGAGTCGATCCCTGATTCTGTAACTCGCTTACACACTTGCCACCAGTAGTCATGTGTTTTTAAATCACATACCTACCAACAGGATTTTTTCGTCTGCGCAATATCATGGAACGCCCAAATTTGTATTAGAAATCCCGTGGGTCTGAAATCGGATGATAAGCTCGGGTCTTAAATTAAGGGCATGGTATGGTTCCACTATCTAGGAGACAGGAAAACCTAACGTCATAAGACATTATTAAAACCGGGCCATTTTAAAATCAAATCCGTGGACACTGGTGTGCATCTGTTTGTCACAAAAGTGTGCGATCTGTAGGCGACAAATTCAGTTTTCACGTTTTTTTTTTGACATGGATATGTCTTATGGTTGGGGGTCATTCCAAAATTTGCGTGATACAAAAAATGTGACGTTTTTTGGTGCAATTCCCGTGGTGGTAGAAACTTGAAATTTGGCATGTCGCCTCCTTAGGACTTACACTTTAAGCAGCATAGCTCCTGAAGCTAATTTCTATGCTATTCACTGTATGAAGCTGTAATTTGGTATGCAGTCTCCTTAGGACTTCAACTTGACGCTGCCTAGGCCCCGGTTCAGCTGATTTTAAAGCTATTTCTATGCTAAAGCTAATATTGATCTCAAGAGCAATGACGGTGTGAAGTTTCTTGAGTTTATGAAGGAAACATTCAACCTTGAACTGAATAGCGATCCAGAAATTTCAACAACAAGGAGTAACACGTGTATTGATGCTGTTTTCACACGCCACATCGAGTATATACAGACTAGTATAATATATTACTGATGCATCAATCCATACATGTAGTGCATGTAGTTAGAATAAAAAAAATAATATTTTGTCAGTTTAGTTTATTTTTTTCCGACTTTAATCATCTATCACTCTATGAAAATTACTCAGTTTCTCCCTTACTGCGAAAAACAGACATATCCATGATCAGATGTTTTTCCCAATAAGGGAGACATTTGGAGTTGAAAAGGCTTCTTAGCGTGGACAAAAACGTTTAAAGTTTCTGTCCACGCTAAGAAGCCTTTTGGTTTATTATTTTCAATAATGAACCATTGGAATCGAGCATGAAAAAAAAAATTCTTACCCCCCCTCAAAATTTGATGGTTTACGTTTCAAGGTATGTAGAATCCAAAACTGCAATAAAAATATTTCTGTCTGTCCGCCGTACGCCCTACGGGCCACTTTTCTTAGTTACCATGAAAGAAAATTGATGAAATTCGGGTTATAGGTTCCGTTCGGCGTCTAGTTGGTCCTCGAAGCTCGACGTTACTGTCAGTCATCTCTAAGGGGTTCAAAATAGGGGTTGAAATTTTCAAAACGCCTATACCATTTTTTTACGTGAATTTTTTTACGGTTTTAAATAGTTCTTGAACTTGCGAGTTTTTTAAGACCATCCGGAGCGTCGTACGTCCAGCCGTTCGTTCACAGTAAGGCCCCGAAGTTTGCACCGACAGGCATTTTCGACTCCAGTGTGAATGAAATTGTATACAATTCAAACCAAATCTCGTAACCAGAGACGCGCCCACAATAGGAAATTTGGCGGAGATGAAATCATTGCTAGGGATCACCTGATTATATTGGCGGAGTATGAAGTCGAGTTGGTTGTTCTGTATGGCACTTTTGGAGTTTGTTGGTAGGTAGTGAAACTTGAACAAACGTTGAAGTATTATTGATGGGTAAATTATTACTACGGTAAATCATTACTCAACGGTAAATTATTACACAACGGTTCATTATACCATCTACGTAGAAGGGGCTGGAGTTTGTTGGTAGGTACTTTTGCAACTTTTTTCACTCCTCATCAACAATTTCTTTTCAGAACTTCATTATGTGTGTTTCTTTTTGTTAGGTACTGTTTGTCATCGGCAGAATTATTTTAGCAACATTTAACTCGTGATTTAGGTAGGTACCTAGTAACGAGTATGGGGTTAGGTACTAACCTACGGAGGGTCTGCGATCTACATTATATGTATAGAATAGTACATATCATATAGACGGGTTATCTATACATAGAGCTGTGATCTGTAACGGAAGGGTATTCTATACAAAATAATAAACCGTTGTGCAGGGATTTGCAGCGTTTTTAAATCCAAATGTCTCCCTTATTGGGAAAAACTTCAGATTAGGAAAAATATCATCATAAATTGTTGTATTAATAAATTAACTACTTTTTTTTGCAATTAACTCAGTTTGTCTGCTACAAACTTCGGAAGTGTCAATTTTATGAGGGGAGTAACATGAAGGGGATGACGGTCCTTCTTGAATCCTAGAGTGCCACACGGGCAAACTGGAAATATCACATTCAACTGCTACACCTCACAAATAGATCCGCAGCCAGGTGGTCGGTCTTAGATGCACTTGTTGCCTTAGTTACACATTTTGATGTAATTTGCAAGGGTTCGGTACTCCGCTGGAACCACATCAGTTTCATGTACTTATATCAGAATGGTGCTTCTCTTGCTCATGTGATCGTTGTAGTCGCTAAGAGCTTCGTACTACAACTTGGCTGAAGTTTCTGTTTTAGAACCACTCAACACTGATGACATCCTGCAGTATCGTCAGTTTTATCGCTGGTTCGATGGTAGTGGGTTTCTGTTATAGGTTTTACAAGGGAGAGTTCTCAATGCCGCTGCCGGGTGATTAGTTTGAATCCGTGTGCTTATTTTGTTGGAGCGCTCCGGTGAAGCGCATCCGAACGCGGATACGGAACGAAGGTACTTAGCGGTCTCACTGCCTTTTAGCTGAGCCCACCAGAGCGGCCACTCTCGACCACTCTGCCCCATTCCCTTTCAGCACCGACTTCCCGAGTCCCCTTTTAGAATCAACCCTCGGCCGATCCCCTTTGGTTTTCGAGAATACTAATTTTCATTCTAGTGACTGTGTAACTCACTTGTGGTACACTGTGCCACCAGCAGTCGCGAGTTATTCAGCCACATAAACTTCTGCTGTGCCTACAGAGTATGCCTCAGAGCCTACAGAGTGGTCCCGTACGACCTCCCGATGTCGAAAAGGGCACTTCCAGTCGGAGTATGTGGTAGGTCCGTATGTGCCCTCGAATTTTTAAATTTTATAATTATCAGTGTGGGAGGGGGATAGGGACTGATCGACAAAAGCAGCTGAAGAATAGGCCTAGAGGTTTCCAAAACGCTAATCAGGTCATTTTTTGGTGGAACAACGACTGACTTTGACGAGTTTGAAAGTGAGGGCACGTAGGGAATTACATCCCGTAGGACGCGTGGGTTTGTCATTTTCTTCTTCTGATGACATATTCATTAGCTACTAGAAGTAGTTTAAATCATTTTTGGCTTTGTAACCAAAGTTATTATAGAGACAGCCAGTTTAAATCATTTGGCTTTGTAACCGAAGCTTATTATAGAGACAGCCACAAAAACTGCGGTAGCGCTACACAGCCTTCGTCCACTCTTCATGTAACCGCAAGGTAATTTTGTACCTGACTCAGAAACAATTCAATCGTGGATGAATATTCATTTTAAAGGGTGAACGAAGGACGGAAAGAACACCTGAAAATCAGAACGAGCCCTGTCTGAGTATAAACATGGATCTGATATGAAGATGTTGAGTCAGTTCTTTAATTAACACGATTTTATGTACATGGATGAATCCTTGAATCAAAATATTAAGAGTTGAACTTATTGCGGATCTTGACTCAGAATGTTCACTCACAGAATCAGGACGTTGATGTCGGGCTGTAATTGAAATTCGTGCTAGATTTGAAATCCTCGTACGTGGCCCACGGCGCGGCATGTTGTCACAGCTCGTCCCTATATCAACGTTCTCACGCTGCGTTCCCTATAATAGTTCTCTATGATGCTTATGACAAATTTCAGCATCGATGTGATTAAGAAGGAAATTAGCGTTCACTACGTCTTTCGTCGGGTGGGTCAGAGCAAAAGAGTGTACCTGCTAGTTACACATGGTTTTTATGAATTTAATGATTGTCCAAGACCTTTGGATAGTACCTAGTTGAAATTCTTTTTATTTTATCCTTTCTGTTTCGTTCATGCATTAGCAGTGAGAGACTTTTAAAGACCATTTCATCGGTCCTGCCGTGTACTCATCGTGTGACACCTCAGGTAGTTTGACCATCGTCCATTTTCCGTTGACCAATCGTCGGTCGGATTACCTACGAGAAAATTTGCTGGAAAAATCAGCATTTCCTGGACAGTCGGTCACTCTCGATAGTATCTCTCAATGCCTTTTAAAAGTTAATCACTGAGCTCCGTATAGAAATCGATGTTGCGCCAACGTGTTCACCACAAGGAAAATTGAATCGCACTTTTGGTTTATTATTTTCAATAATGAACCATTGGAATCGAGCATGAAAAAAAAAATTCTTACCCCCCCTCAAAATTTGATGGTTTACGTTTCAAGGTATGTAGAATCCAAAACTGCAATAAAAATATTTCTGTCTGTCCGCCGTACGCCGTACGCCGTACGGGCCACTTTTCTTAGTTACCATGAAAAAAAATTGATGAAATTCGGGTTATAGGTTCCGTTCGGCGTCTAGTTGGTCCTCGAAGCTCGACGTTACTGTGAGTCATCTCTAAGGGGTTCAAAATAGGGGTTGAAATTTTCAAAACGCCTATACAATTTTTTTACGTAAATATTTTTACGGTTTTAAATAGTTCTTGAACTCGCGAGTTTTTTAAGACCATCCGGAGCGTCGTACGTCCAGCCGTTCGTTCACAGTAAGGCCCCGAAGTTTGCACCGACAGGCATTTTCGACTCCAGTGTGAATGAAATTGTATACAATCCAAACCAAATCTCGTAACCAGAGACGCGCCCACAATAGGAATTTGTGAATACGGCCAATCATTGGTAGGGATCACCTGATTATATTGGCGGAGTATGAAGTCGAGTTGGTTGTTCTGTGATATTATCTAATTTGAAAAATGATGGCTCTATTGGAGTTTGTTGGTAGGTAGTGAAACTTGAACAAACGTTGAAGTATTATTGATGGGTAAATTATTACTACGGTAAATCATTACTCAACGGTAAATTATTACACAACGGTTCATTATACCATCTACGTAGAAGGGGCTGGAGTTTGTTGGTAGGTACTTTTGCAACTTTTTTCACTCCTCATCAACAATTTCTTTTCAGAACTTCATTATGTGTGTTTCTTTTTGTTAGGTACTGTTTGTCATCGGCAGAATTATTTTAGCAACATTTAACTCGTGATTTAGGTAGGTACCTAGTGACGAGTACGGGGTTAGGTACTAACCTACGGAGGGTCTGCGATCTACATAATATGCATATAATAGAATAGTACATATCATATTATATAGACGGGTTATCTATACATAGAGCTGTGATCTGTAACAGAAGGGTATTCTATACAAAATAATAAACCGTTGTGCAGGGATTTGCAGCGTTTTACAATTCTGTCCCTCTGAGATAGTTTGTTTCTGTCTTCACCGGCTGTGTGCAGCATATTTTTGCCTGCCGCCTCGATTATGATCGAACACGATTCGAGGTTAAATTCAGTTGATACCCTCCTGTCAGCTCATTCCTTTGAAATCAGCCCTCCCTTCTTTGTCAGCGGCTGTAGGCCTCCATCTCGTCGTGGAGTAAGACCGGACGTATCTAACTATAATCCGCCCAATGATCGCGTCATTATTTCCTACAAAACCCTTTTTTGTTACGGTTTATAGTGTTGTTAATGGCTGTTTTTATGGTGCTCCTTTTAGATACAATTATTGTACACTGGCCGCCTTATAAATATGCCACTGAATAATCGAAGTTTCACTGTGTGCCTAGTTCAGTTTTGTGTTCCTCATTCAGTTGATATCCTACAATGTACCTAGAGAATTGTTGTTTGATATTATTCAGAATTTAATTTAGTAATTCCACTCAGTAAAGTATGAAATCTGAAATCCGTTTATTTCTCTGAATTTAAAAAATATGTACACAATGAAAAAATATTATAGAACCCCCCCTTCCCATATGGCCCGTGGTAGGGAAAGAGTGGTCTGGACTCTAGATCAAGATTTCACATAGAGAGAAATAGTGGGTGCATAAGAGAAAAATGTGTGTAAAGTGTATTATATATAACAAAATAATAAGTTTTACCTATGTAAAATACACATAAATTAAAGAAAATATTGCTATAAACATTACAGCATAGTTTTTCCAACCGTCTACCGTAGGTTCGGGATGTATATCTTCTGGGCTAAACTCAAAAACTGAACTTTTCAACTAGGAATTTTCTATAACGCCGTACCGACTTACAGAAATTGATCAACCCCCATTTAGCGTAAAGACGGCTCTGTCCCGGAAGATGGGGCCACAGACAATCGCCGATCACCTAAATTTATTTAGTATGAAGACTAAGTAAATAAAAAATGAATCATAAGGAATGAAGCTGGTAGGTGTCGCTAGTTAGTTCCAAGGAATCTATACCCTCCCTACGTACATTGGATGATGCCATAAAATCAACACCCGATTGTACATTCGCTGTTGCTTTGGATTCTCACTTCCAGCTGTCACTCTCTAAATTCTAAGCCACGCCCACCCATTGAGAACCCAGCTGTGAATCGCCTTCCCAAAGTGCTGTCGACACAAATCATAAACTTCGAAGAGCGTCTCATATAGTTGCGTTCTCACTCGTTTACGGTTGTTTCAGTTTCCGCAAAACCCGTATCGAGGAAGTCCAATCCGTAGACCTCAATTCCTCTCTTTCCCAGGTCGTCCTTTGAAGGATGAAATAGTTCCGACCGAACCCCAACTCCCGGTGCTCGCCGCTATTTTTCCAATATACGGTCCCACTGACGATCGTTCTTCATCCTTATCCAACTTGCATAGCCGGAGCGTATCAACACTTTCCGAGAGGAGAACAAATATTTCTTTTGCTTCACATAAATCGCATGCACTGCCGGCGTTAGCAGATAAACGATTCATTGTTCTATTTTTCTACTTGGAAACAAGAAAAAGAAGAAGATATTATAAGTATTATGGATGTGAAATGATCAATTCCTAAATAACCGCGTGATGACCATTATTTGCATCAGATATCTTTCTCGCAAAGTTGGATCCAGGGAGCCTGAACAAAACTTAGCGATGTGTCTGGTGCAGTTCATTTCGAATTTTTGAGAAGAAAATTGATGAATTGGCTATTGTAGCCGGATAAATGGTGTGAAATAGGTAAACAAAACAACGCTTTTTTTAAAGTTGAAAATGTGGGCGTGACTTAGTCGATAAAACCCCGGTTTTGCGCATGTTTGGGACGGGGAACCGAAGTATGAAGTTAATTTTGAATGAAAAATTTGAGGTTTACACGAATGTTTTTCTCACAGATTTTACAAAAGTGAGGTTGAGCGTGCTATCAAGCATTTGAAATCTTAGGAAAGTTCTGGACCGGAGCTGATCAGCAACTCCATTCTGGATCTCCTGGTGAAATTGCTTAATCACGGGTATACTTCACTAGGAGATTTCCAAGAGACTGTCTACCTCCATTCCGATTCCCAAGAAGCCCCATTCCCGCCAGTATAATGATTTCAAAATCTTGCTCATTGTGACCCCCACTGGTCGTCTGTCCCGATGTGAGAGCAGCTTGGCGTCAGGAAGAGTATGGGTGCTACGGAGGCTCTTTTTATCCTCCAAGTTTTAGGTTATAGAAACGTATGGATCAACAGAAGATATTGTTGTACCTCTGTTTTATTTACTTTGAAAAAGCTTTTGACTAAGCACCTCGTACCGTGAGACTTAAAAGCTACGAGACATTGTGATCTGCTTGAACCCAGTTTGAGACGTCTCTGAGGCATTCTCTGTTGTGCGGGTATGGATTTACATAATTTTCGTCAAAATCCAGGGTTGGATTCAGAATGATCTGAAATGGACTGTGCCGGAAAATTTATCAACAATTCATCTCAAATTAGCCAAAAATATTGTTAAATTGGGCGTTGAGCAACGAAGCTGGGGTTTTGTAATAACTCACCCGGACGAAGCGCAACATCTGTTACTCTGAAGGTGACACAGTGTCACCCCTCGTAATAAATTTCCCCTCCCCTTCCGTTGCCCTTCCTGTAAAAAACGAGAAAAGAAAAAAACGTTTAAGCACAGAAACAGAGTTTGGTTTGGCACGTGGCTGACAATGATAAAAATTGATTTTCTAATAGGATTACACAACGGCAGGACCCGGGAGCAATCTCCCGCAAGTTTTGGAGGGATCCCCCCCATCTACTGCCCCTGGCCCTGCCCTCTAATTTCGCCTCCCCCCCCCCCTCTCATGGTTCGATCGATAATCCTGCACCCCCTTCCACCATCGCTACTACCATCATACGGGATTTCCCTCTTACGGTACCCCCCCTCCCCACCCACATCTCCAGAAAAAATAAATAAATTACTAAAAAAACCTCGTAAATATATCGGGGGTTAATGAGTTTTTTCGCCTGTATAGCCTCCTTCCCTGCCAGTATAGCCCCCCTTCGACCGCCCCCTCCTCTCCGACACTCTAATACCGTCTTATTCTACTTAACCCCACTCGCCCCCTCACAATCCTACCATCCAATTTGCTTTCAACGTTGGATGTGGTTGGTACTGAATACTGTAATAAGCGAGGTTTTTACCAAATTTTCGTTGAGATGATGCAATGGTTCCAAACTTCTTAGAACAAACCAACTAAAACTATTTCAATCCTTTCCGATACAGAGGGTTCTAAATCCAACCTTAATTTTCAACGGTTACTTATTTGTTTATGTCAGCCATGTTTTCAATGGCGAACCGAAGGATGAGTTCGAAGATGAGCAATTTGCGAACGTAAATGTGTGGATAAAATTTGAATTTTCATGGTTCAAGCTTGGCCCAACCAACTCGAAAGCAGTCCCCGCATCCGGCTGATCAACTTTGCGTGAACGTTTCCATACGAAACCGAATAGGTAAAATAGCTTACAATCATTTAATGTCCGGAAATGTTGAGCTTCATCGTTTGCTAGCCTAACGCACATGGTCTGGTAGACCTCTCCGCTACCTAGGATTACGGTGTGACATGGCCATACTTTTGGTTTAGTACTATTTTCACTACTGAAACTTCGGAGTCGAGCATGGGATAAAACCTCTGAAAATGTGATGGTTTGCTTTCATGGTACACGTAGGTAGAACCCGGAAATGGGATAAAAAAGTTTCGAAAACATTCAATAGGTTCAATGTGGTTTTTATGACGTTTTTAAATTGGTTCCGAACTTTTAGAGACCTCCGGAGCTCTCCAGCCGTTTGTTTACAGAAGGGGTTCTTAACCTTTTTTGAAGTGGCGGACCACTAACAAGGACCAAAAGTTTCCGGACGGTTTTTAAATAGGTAATGAGAGTGACATAGAAGTTTCAAGATGATCTTGTTCGACAGTTTCATTCAAAGATATTTACTCGTAAAAGCTTCGACAGCAAACTTTTTAATGCGATGGTTGCGATTGCATGTTTTTGACCAGTTTATCGATGCTGTTTGTTGATACTTTTCGCCAGTCGTAGATCAAACTGAGAGTTCACAGGCTTCGAACGTTGCTTGGATCGCGAGAACAGTTGAAAATCCTTGCTCGTATGATAAGTTTCAGCGCAATATCACGAAGCTTCCAGAACTTTAAATCATCCACTGAACCTACTCAGAATAATCCATATTTCCAAATCGAATTGACAACTTCCGAAATCAAATTACGATTTGGCAAAAACCTGTTTCTACCACTTCACTGTTCCCTGAAACTGGCGATGAGTCGACCTAAGTATGACAGTACGAACTGAAGCTAAAAACGCTGCAGTCTTTTTAGATGCAAAGGTTTTTATATTATTTTCTGTATAGCCCTTCGGTCTCGATCACTGATTCATACGTACCAACAGTTTGTGGAAGCTATACTGCCCAGTCACTTGGCGGACGTTTTTATCCTATCGCTAATGTGCGTAGGGAATGCTGAAGCCGTTGCGTAGGAATTCGCAGCGTTTCTTCGATTCTCCTGAAATGATCTAATTGCCAAGCTACTTGATGTTTCATTCGCAATATTCTCTTGGTAACTACCCAGCTTCGGGCTCTTTATTAATTTTGATGTACATACGACGATAATATTTGCCGTAAATTACTGATATGACTTCCCCTCTCAATTTGAAAATGGAATGAATAAACGAATATTCACGAATGCCAGTCCGAGGTTCGCATTAGTTAAATACACGGAATTTAATATTACGACCGACGAAACGTTAACGGCTGCTGTTTGGATTTACTCAAATAATAACGTCCGTTGATGATACGCTCCAGTGCCGAGGAGAAATGAATACTGTTTGCCGAGTCTGATGTAAATTACAAATGCATAATATTTAAAATAATATCTCGGTGGTGGAATGCGACGGAAATGAGCTTGACATTAGGAAATTGAGATCGGCGAGAAACAACTTATTAAACAACGTTCTGTCAGTTTGAAGGGTTGTTTTGCTATTCCGCATCACCAGGTGACTACGATATCCGTAATAGGAAATATTCAGCAGTCATTTATGGGCTTGGTAATTTAGCGAAATAAGGGATATTGTAAACTTAGAGATTTTGACTACGTTTAGACCCCATGTTCATCTACTTAGGAAACAAATAAATAAGCTAGGTAAATGAAATGGTGAAATGTAACTCTCACCATTCAATTGACCGTAAATTATAACTCCATGAAGGAAGCTGAAAATGGTCTGTATAATGGAAAACTGTGTTGGTACCCATAACTCGACAAATTATTGACAAATAACTTCTTGTTACACATAGTAGTGTCCAGATAGGATCACAATTCCCTGTAAATGAACGGTTACCGTCCTTGTAAACGAGTAAACATTTTCAGTCCGTTAGGAACTACGAATATCTTAAAAATGAGAAATACGGAGGCGAATATGAGAGGGTGTGGGAAACGATTGCCGAATATCCCGACACATAAATATCATCTTTCTAATCGTACGATCAGAAAGTGCGTTCACTTGACTCGTCCTATTTCCCGTCTCGATTTCAGTTTCATCATCACTTGCAGAAAATTGTATCCTGAGTTATTAGAGTTAGAGGGATGAATCTGAATTTGAGGTCAAAAATTCAAAACGCTGCAAATCCCTGGACAACGATTTATTATTTTGTACAGAATACCCTTCTGTTACAGATCACAGCTCTCTGTATAGATAACCCGTCTGTATAATATGTATAATAATGAACTACTCTATACATATTATGTGAATCGCAGACCCTCCGTAGGTTAGTACCTAACCCCGTACTCGTTACTACGTACCTACCTAAATCACGAGTTAAATGTTGCTAAAATAATACAGCCGATGACAAACAGTAACTATAACGGCAAAAAGAAACGCAAATAATGAAGTTCTATAGGGAAATTGTTGATGTGGAGTGAAATAGATGCCCCTTCTGCGTAGATCACTGTTTTCTATGCTCAATACCTATCGTGAACCGTTGTGTAATAATATTCCCATCAATAATACTTCAACGGTTGTTCAAGTTGCAAAAGTACCGATCAACAAAATCCAACCCGTTTTTGGTAGATGAACCATTGTGTAATAATTTGTCCTTGTGTAATAATTTACCGTTATGTAATTATTTACCGTCGTGTAATAATTCGCCGTTGTGTAATAACTTACCATTGTGCAATAATTTACCCATCAATAATACTTCAACGTTTGTTCAAGTTTCAGAAGTACCTACCAACAAAATCCAATAGTCCATCACTTATCAAATTAAATAATATCGCAGAACAACCTACTCGGCTTCATACAGCCATCCTTGATTATAATCAAGGACATATCCGGGCATATCTGGGCCGGATTTATACCGTTTGATTGACGATCGTGTTGTCGAAGCTTTTTGCACACGAACGGCTGAACGTACAATGCTCCGGGTGGCCTCAAAAAATTGTTTAGCTCAAGACAAATTTAATAACGTAAAAAAACCATACCCTTCAATTGTGAAGATTTCAAACCCTATTTTGAACCCCTTAGAGATGGCTGAGAGTAACGCCGAACTTCGAGGACCAACTAGACCCCGAACGGAACCTATAACCCGAATTTCATCAATTTTGTTTCATGGTAACTAAGAAAAGTGGTCAGTACGGCGGACAGACAGAAATATTTTTATTGCAGTTTTGGATTCTACATACCTTGAAACGTAAACCATCAAATTTTGAGGGGGGGTAAGAATTTTTTTTCTTGCTCGATTCCAATGGTTCATTATTGAAAGTAATAAACCAAAAATTGGACACATGCGCATAGTAATATACTCATAAAAAAAACCATTTTTGTATTTATGAAATGTGATAAATTTATATTTGAATACTTTTTTGTGCACCGAAATTGTTTTCATTCATTCAATCGTTCAAACCTCTTGCTAAAATATAAATCAACACTACCTACCCTTTGTTGGCAAGTTCAAACGTTTTTGCCATTGATGTTGAACACTTACAGCCGAATTCAACCATCTGGACTGTCTCTTCAGCTCACAGTTTCACCGAATTTTCTAGGATAATTCCGCTATAATTGCAGTAGCTATGAAAGTTGAAGAGCACCTTCTTGAATTCGCTTCACCTCGAAATCCGTTTGAGTGCACGCTGAATCGATTTCTGAAGTTCATCACCTTGTCATTTATCAGTTTTTTGTTTGTTTTTTATTCTCCAATTATAGTTAATTATAACTATAATTGGGTTTTTGCCCGTAAAAATATAAATAAATAAATAAATAGTGTAGATAATTCATCTATTTCCGAACATCACAGACTTGCAATGTGACTCATGGGTTTCTCACCCCCTTGTTGCATGGGTTAGCATACCTTCCATCGCATGTCGATCGATCCGAGCCCATACTTATAAAATGCCTAGACGCAGTGGTGTGCAATCGCAGCCGTTGACATCCACCGAAAATACATATTTAATGCGCTCTGCACGGCTCACCCCTACGGATATGATTATTGTAACTTTATAACTTATTGTCTTGTGAACTAGACCCCACATGTCCCTGGATGTATATTATCAAAATCCTATTGCTGCTGCAGATTGTTGGGTAGGAATCAGCATCCTACACAATTTTGAATTTAGTAGATTTTTGACCAAAAAGAGGTCAAAGTTGGCCCATTTGTTGTAATCCGATGTTCCCCAAAATTCTCTAAAGATGTATCCTTACCAGATTATTAAATGAATGCAGACTTAGCCTGTTCGGGTAGCAGGAACTGGCAAAGTTGGGTAGTAGGATCCAAAGCAGGCAGGCAACAAAGTAAATGAATGTTTTTAGTTAGGAAGAAATTCGCTAGAAGTGTTGAAATTGCGTAATTTAGAGGAAGATAAGTACAATCGTGTGGATAGAAAACAATATCTGAAGCGGGATTTGGAATTTCTTATCTCAAGAACCTTGTGAGAAAAGGGAGTCGAGAAGGAAGAGGGAATTACACGGCGCGACGAGTTCCCTTCACGAAAACGAATTATTCCAGCTAATAAACGGCAACAAAGATGGTGGAGGAAGATAGTGGAAGGAGAAAACTCGCGATGAAGAGAGCGAAAGAGAGTGAGAGGTTGAAGGAGAGGAAGCCAGTGTCGGAGGGGGTTATCCAATTGTGCGTAGGAACCATCGGGTAGAGGAAGCTTGTAATAAAACACGAACGAGATGAAAGACGAATGGAACAAAGCGAGAAACAAAAGCGCAATTGTTGAAGGTTCCCGACGCTGGTAGACGGCGGCCATTCATAGCTTGAACCTACCGCAAGCTCTCGCCCCACTGTCAATAAAGGGCTATTGTCCGGCCGGAGATTTATTTTTTAACTTGGTTCAATTTTGTAGCGAGTTGTTTCGTGGGAGAGAGTGAGGGACGGAGCAAGGGTGGCCGACTTTCCGTGGGTTCCGCCTATTAGTCTGCCCAGGCCTCATCGACAGCTAGTTAAGCGGAAGACAAAAGGTGGAGCTCCCTCGTTTATCAACAGAGGTTTTTCCAACAGGCCGATATATAATTCGATAAGCAATAAATTAATGAACCGTTTCTCGTTAGGTACCTATGTATTAGATTTATGTTTTGTTAATATCGAGAAATGCATGTCTAATCCATGTTAGAAGAAGAACATGCAATCCCATCGGTGAGTAATTGCTCAGCGTTATATACAAATACCCTTAATTTGATTCTACCGGCCTGTTCCAAGACTTTTTGATTTTTGATTCCAAGACCTTAGGAGGGGTTTTTATGTCGGTAACTATTTAGGCTGTCAGAATTTGATGAAGTTATAGTTTTCAATGCTATATCGTTACTACTCTAGTTCTACCAGGAAAGTTTATTTGTAGAAAATAAATCGTTCAGGGAAATCCCGTGTTGGAGTTCTGCACATAACTCAAGCCTTAGTCATTACCTAGCTGGACGGACGGTGCTGGAAAGTGCAAGAACACTAATTTTGGGCCTTTTAACGGGACATTTTTGGGTTTACTTAGCTTTGATTGTATTTGCTGCATAGTTTTCGGTGCCATGATTTGCGGAGAAAATGTTTGCCATCGAAAGGGCCTCAATCGAATATGCACCGCATCGAACATTGTGTTAACTACTGCAAGGCCTATATTTATATATAGCAGTTCCCAGTTACGTACATATCATTGGCGGGCAGGATATGGCGAGATATACACAAAAAGTTGATTGTTCGAATAGGATTTCAAGTTTACGCATGAGCAAATCCACCGTTGCTCCAATCGGATGGACATTTCAGAGGCTACACACACGTTACTTTATCCATTGCAAACTAAGTAACTCTCGATGTATGTGAAACGAAAAATGCAATTGGATGTATTAATGTTGGAGACATAAATTGTGTCAATGAATGCTTCCTGCTGTATATGGACGCTAAATTATCACTGAACTGCTGCAACGCTGACGGTAGCTGAACCTATGCAGGACCCTCAACATATCCCAAAATGTTCACCAAATTTGGATGATTTGTTCAGCTGAGAGCACCAGACTTGTACCTATCAACAAATAGGTAAAAACGCTACGCACAATGGTTTATTATTTACCTGTATAGATTCCCCTTCTACCCTCTTGCTCCCCCCAGGAAAGCACTGAATCGAGTTACTGGAGCCGGCCAGGGAATTAAAGTTTCATAAATAATATGCGGTAGATTCAAGAATTCTATAATTCATAATTTATCGTTATTCATTAAGCATGACGTTAATAGAAGTGTCGTGTTAACCTTATTCATATACCACTCCTGTACTAGCTATAAGATTTTCACCAATAAAGAAGCCGAGCTACGCATTACAAGGGACGCAGGTACCTCTTCCTCCAACAGTCTCCAAGGGTCATTCCGATGGGACCTGAGGAGGGTAGATGGACCTATAAATACGCCCATATGCCTATCTCGGCTTTATTCATCATATTTCTGTCAAACGACTACTTTCTCTCTCAAACCTTGCCTTCTCACTCATCCAAACTCTTCCCTCCTTAAGTTCCTGAGTGTAGTAGTGGTGGAGGGAAGATCTTTCAACGAGGTGAAAACCGGGAGAAAGCATCGTTTCAAAATACTCCTCGAGGTGCAAACCGGATGAATATTTTCCCAGACATTCAACGAGGTCAAAACCGGGCGAATATCTTCCTCACCTTTCAAATATTCAAAGTGATCCAAACCGAGCGAATATTTCACCTAAATTCTTGGACGCGTATCCAAGCAGGTGGACACTTTGCGGATACAACTCCTCTCATTCCTACCTTACTCTAAATCTTATCCACAGCTCTTATCCAATCAACCTCATTCAAGTTCGAAATGCTCACATCAAATTTTATTTCCCATAAAATTTTATATTTCAAACCAGAGCCATCACAAGAAGGGTATGGTTTTTTACGTTTTTAAATTGTTATCAAACTAATTAATTTTTTGAGATCACCCGGAGTATTGTTCAACATGATGGTGAATGAAACGATGGTGATTATAACACGGATGGCTGTATGAAGTCGAGATGGTTGTTCAGTGATATTATATCATTTGAAGAATGATTACTCTTTTGGATCTTGTTGATAAGTACTTTTGTAATTTAACGTTATACTTCATTAGCAACAATCAATTAATGACTGAGCTATTGAATCCTGCCATTTTTATGAACTGTAATTCCCAGGCCGGCTCCAGTATTCGATGTAGGGCTTTCCTGGGGGGACCACGAGGATAGGTAGTTGTTGACCACCGAAAACACCGATTACGCAGAAGTGGCAGCTATACAGGTAAATAATAAACCGTTGTGTAATAATTTGCAGCGTTTTGGGATTCTACCTGCCTTGAAACGGAAACCATCAAATTGTTAGGGGGGTTCAACAAGTTTTCTTCATGCTCCATTCCAAAGGTTCATTATTGAAAATAATAAACCAAAAGTGCCTATCAACAGAATCGAAAACAACCATATTTCTTCAAATGAAATAATATCATGGGACAACCAAATCGATTCCATAAAGCCAAGCGTGATTATAATCAGCCGTTCCGCAGCAATGATATTTGGGCTGTTGTTATGTATACCGTGTGATTCACAGTCATGTTGACGAAGCTTTTCGGTTCAGACTTCGGGATTTTACTGTGAAGAACGGCTGGACGTTCAATGCACTGGGTGGGGTGGTCCCAAAAAATCCTAAGATTCGGAATCAATTTCGGATTCGGAAACGTCATAAAAACCATACCCTTCCATTGAAAGTCTTCGAGCTAGGGTGTTTGGAAAACGTCAACTACTATTTTTCAGATTAGATGATTTTTCAGAGATGACTGCGGCAGTTAACGCCGAGCTTCGAGGAGTAACTAGATCCCAAATGAGGCTCGCAATCGAAATTCCATTAATTTTTGTTCATGGTAACTAAGGAACGGGGGAAGAACGGTTAACGGAGAAATTTTGTATTCCATTTCCGGTTTCCAAGTTCGTTTGTACTAGGCAAACAAACAAACTATTAAACAAACGACCTACTAAATTAACAAACTGCTAAACAAATTACAAGCAATTTACAAACAAACTATTAAGTTTGGGAGGGGTTAAACAATTTTTTTTTCCTGCTCGATTCCTATGTTTTTGATTGAATATAATGTTTAATAAATGCGTGACGTCATAGAAGAAGGCACCAAGTTGTTTGATCAGCAGGTACCGTCTCATGCCATAGAGGTATCAGGCGGGAGCCGTGACGTGTTACCGTAGTTCCAGACAGCTTTTTTGGGATATTTTTGCTGGTTGAGTACCCTTCATATTGTACATTTTTGAACAGCTCTCCTCACGATCTTTCATTAAAAAATAATCATCGTGCAAGGCCCCAGTGTCTCTATGGCCAGTTTTCGAAAAGGCTATAAAGATTATGATTGTTCGTCAGAAGTTGAATGTTTGAGTGCACACTGCTCCCCATTGCTCCCCAAGGGTTCCAGCCAAGTCCATTCAATTGAGTAAATAGAATTTGTTCCGATAGAGTTAAGTAATGGTTATTATCATGCAGTCTGTCCATCATTGTTCCAGTTTGTATGGTGGAGGATGTTGAAAGGAGGGTGAATAGTAAGTTTAGTGATGGGAAGGAAAAAGGAGGTCATGGTGAGGGCAGAGTAACAATGGGAAGTGAAAGATTGTTTGTGAATTAGTCACATGGTAAGTAATTGAAAGAAATCGGCTGGTTTTTATTCAGTTTTCGAAGAGGCTGCAAAAATGACAATATTGTCCATCACAAATCCAAAGTTTGAGTGCACGCCAGTTCGCCATTGCTCCCCAATTTTTCCCCAGCTCGTCCATTCAACAGAGTAAATTGAAGTTAAGTTGTACCGGCAGCGTGAGGTCTCTGTACAGTGTTGCGAGTCTTCGGAACGGCGAGAGGAAAACTTGGTTAGTTGTAATTGTTTCGGGGAATGGCGAAGGAACGACTGGAAAGTTGTGCCTTCTTTCTGGATCGCCCTCCTCTGCCGCGACCCACTTTGATCCGAGTCGTCATTAAATTAGTGGAGACCGGGTGGGAGAGGAATGAAGAGAAGAAAAGGGCTTCATAGCTTCGTTTAACCGTACCTATTGGTTGTCTGGAAATAATCAGGAATGAAAAGAATGGAATCGTGATAGCTCCAGATCTTGGCTGTGTGTTCAGACTGTTGACAGACGTTTTTTATTTAATTAAACTCTTCAGTGTTACAATAATAACCAGATTTCGTAATGTGGGCTAATCGACCTAATTAATTAACAGACATAAAAACAGGTATAGTACACTTAAGATTTTCCCAACCATATCGAATGCTTTTGCTTGGCAAGCATTCAGCCAAGTCAGATAAAAGTGATTGGCGACACCATCACCTGGCTTTGTAAACGGCACGGCGGGCTGCAGAGCTTGTGTGGGCCATTCCCGAATGGTACTCGAGTGGGTGACCACAAGAGTCGTTACAGGAGTGGCGTTTATATAGTCGACGTTCAATGCAAGGCGACTGCTGATGGGCGTGTGGTGGGCTGGGGCTAAGAAGAGCCCCAAACCTCCCTCATTCAACTGGTGGCAAGTCAATTTAGGTAATGGATTCAGCAGCACGGTCCTCATGGGGACAGTTCATAGTTTCAGTATTATCATGGTGAATGTTTGTTTTGAATGTTTGTGAATGGTTGTTTACTACACCAGGAAACATGGACAAACCTCGCCGAAGTTGGACGGGGAAATCTACTGGCTATTCCACCCATTACTGTAGAGCTCACAAGGAACAATTTGAGACCCTACAGGCATATATTTGAAATAAGCCGAATCCAGTCGAAGAGACACGTGTTGAGAGGATTTTTTGTTGTTCGCTCTAAGGTGGGCTCACAAAGTTTACCCCTCGGGGGGGGGGGGGGGGGGGGGGGGCTCGTTGAGTTACACGTACTCGTACTTTTTTTAGAAAAAAAAGAAAAGAAAAAAAGACTTAGTCGTAAATATACGACTTTGTAGATCATTCGGAAGTCTTATTTGACGATCCTCAATGCCCATTGAAATTAGCGACATAAATTGGAGTAAAACTGGTATGACTATGGGCAAGAGACCTTGGATTTGTGTAGTGCTTGGTGCAGGAGGGGCCTGACCCAGCACCCGGAGCGGCGGTATGACATTTATCCTTGCTCCGTAGTCTACCAACGTTTCTTCAGCTCCTCTTTTATCGATGCACCAAACTCCCTGGAGCCATCACTGCCTATTCTTACTATAATATACCTGGATGTGTGGCGGCAGCAGACTGTCAGTGGCCAGTCGACGTAGACTGATCGATCCCGGTTGAACACCGCAATGGAAACAACTGTTAAACAACAACAACAACAACTGTTTCAACTTCGCGGTCGACGCCTTTGTTACACTAACATCGTTCAACCGCCGTCGATTAGTGTTTTTCTTGCTACACTGAAATTTCAGCTACTTTGTACGTCGCGTTGTGGTCGGTGTAGTTAATTCTCCTACAGTTTATCGTGAATTTCACCGAGTTTAATTTTGGATTCGTCGCTCAAGATCCCTTCTGTTTCGAGGCCCCCAAAAATAGGAGGAACCCATTTTGTGGTCGAGAGCCCGCAAATGAGGCCCTCGACTTATCGACCCGCAGAACAACGTTGACGCGGTGGTACTAATACTCGACCGTTTCGAAAACCGCTTTCCACATCTTCATTTCCATCAGCTCTTCGAGTGAGCACTGCCACTGGCAGTGATATATAAGTATGGTAAAAACGATAAATACAGAAGTTGTTGTCAGGAAGGGGGCAGTTGCGGAGGGTCGTGGACGGTTTTGGCGCAGAATGTGGGAGCAAAAATGTCTGCTGACACTCAAGAGGGACTAGATGAATCAAAAGAAACTGCCGTGGTGGTTTTCGATCCTGTACACGTCCATGCATGTTTCATGCATTTTATTGTTTTTGACTGTTGTGGCTTTAATATTAATCATACGAAATACATTCACCTCTTGTTTGAAAGCTGGCAATTAATTGAAACCTCAAGTCCTCAAGTTTCCAGGGAAGCTAGTTGGACCCGTGTGGTGTGGGATGAATAGTTTTAAATATGATGATGGACGAAATTATTTCTGGACTATATAACATACAAAAAGGCAGATTTGAGCCTCCCCATGATACCTACCATAAGTACCTACTGGTACCGTGGGTACCTTCTTGTAGGTACAATAGGTAGGTAGGTATTATCTGATATGGTACCATGAAGCATTGGTTTCTAGCGGGGCCATAATTTATTCTTGTTATCTAGCGGTTCCATAGGTATGTGGTATCATACGTACCCATTTGAAACAACGAATGATTATTTATAAAGGGCGTTCAAACTTCCTATAGGTACCATCGATGTATCAATGTAGGGCAGGTAACACCATAAATTATGCGCATCGCGCCTATTCTAGGTTCTTATTTTGAAAATATATTACTTCGTAAACGATTTTTTAAAGTGTTAGTTTTGGAGTAGACGAGGTTTGACAATTTGAAGGTAGATACAGATTCATCCAAAATCTTCTTTCTATTTACCTCATTCTTCTTTGTTTTGTTTCAGGTATGTGAATGCGACTCACTATTAATCCGCCTATGAAGTTTTGTTTTCCTTGGCCCAGGGCGAAAGGATGACAACGACGAGGTTTGAAAAACCTATCCAAACTACCCGTTTTCGAACGAAGCTGTCTCAAATACGAACTGAGCGAAAAATTATTCGGTTCAGTTCGAATAAAGGTCGAGGTAGGCGGAGTCCGCGGAGGTCCAGGTGGAGTCACCGAGATAAGATCCTACTCTTATCTCTGTGGGTGAAGTCCGCCAGTGAGCCGATCCAACTCCAAGCGCTACTATTTAAATTTATTATTACCTTCTCAAATTTTCATTTACAACCATTTACCAATGAAAATAACTTAACCTTGACGGCGATAGAATGAACTCCTCCACTCCTGCCCGCTCACCGGTTTACCTTCTCTATCCGCTCTGCGCCATGAAGGGGATATCTTCTAACCTCTTTGGCTGAAGCCTGTCAGTGCTGTGATACGTCCATGTAAAACAACAAAAATCTCCCTTACAGGGAGACCTTTTAGATCATGGATATGTCTTCTCAAAATCATACCGGTGTAAACAACGGCTAGGTACTTACTTATCTGTTGCGAGGCAAACAATAGGTCGTTTAATATTCAACTTCAGATAAGAGAGATGATTATTTTTATAAAGAGAGGTTTATTTGTTATAAAAATGAAAATATGGTTTGTTGTTAATAGAAACGAAACATAATAAAATATTCCTTCAAGGAGTTCAAGGCAAATGTTCCTTCAAGGAGTTCAATAAAGTTTGCGCGGAACGCTGCATTTGGAGGCTCGGAGCCCTTAACTGCCTTTGTTTGGAGAGGGAGGCGCACAAAGATGCAATACGTTCATCACGATATTTTACACTTTGCTCGGCCTCCCTTCTCTGGTTGTTGAGGTTATTCTTATTGTCCTCCATCAAAGAATTCTTCACGAGCTGTGGGGTCGAAGTTATTGTTTAGTATACGTATACAAAACGTTACCCCCACTTCTTACACCACTGAACTAATAATACAGAACGTAACAATAATTCAACTTCATAATTAGTAATTAATAATACCAAATTACTCACTTTCTTATTGACCCACGTAGATTGGTCTAACGCATCCAAGAAGAAACTTGAATCTCCCTCCGAACCAAACTGCCCAATCGCTTCCTGTGGCAGTGGAGTGTCTTGTATTGTTGCATTTGGTTGAACAGATGGACCGTCCTCCCTACACCTTTTGGTTTTGCGCGAAGTTGGTTTAATGTTCGACATTTTTCCAAAATTGGACAATTTTGCAAATGGTTGTATGGTGTCTGTATTCATCACATGTTGTACCACATAAGTACCAGGACTAGTAATGAATGGCAGGAGTAAAATCATCAGTCTCGATAATAGGCCTGGTGCAAGGCGATAATAGGCGCATACAGAGCAAGCAAAGCCGAAAGGATTCTCGCACAAACGTTTTGAGAATTCTACATCGGCTAAAACATCTTCGGTTATGATTTGTTTGATCGGAGGAGTTTCAACGGATTCTTCATTACGAGATTCGACTACTTCAATTTGATTACTCAATGATTCTACCTTTCTCTTGAGACGATATTTTTTACTTGCATTGGCTGCTTGGAGTTTACGTTTTTCGGCTTGTTCTTTCTTTCGACTTTCGGCTACTTTCTTCCGAATTTCGGCTTGTTCTTTCTTTCGACTTTCGGCTTCTTTCTTTCGAATTTCAGTTTGTTCCTGTTTCCTGGTTGTGATCATTTGGTTATACCGGAAAATTTTCTCCTCGTCAGTCATAGAAGAGGTACCCGGTAACGAATGGATAAACGCGTCAACCTGCTGTTGAAAGTTCCTCTGGCGGTATATTTGTACACGTTCAGCGGATGTCTTGGACTTTAAATTAGCCATCACCGAAATTATTTTTGATGAAATATCAATATCTATATCCAACGATATCGGTGTAAACAACTGCTAGGTACCTACTTATTTGTTGCGAGGCTAACAATAGGTCGTTTAATATTCACTACAAGCACTTTTAGTTAGGTTTAGGAGCCATCCGAAACCGTAACGAAAATTGGCTTCAATGAAGATCCCCTAAAAAAAACGCTGCAAATCCCTGCACAACGGTTTATTATTTTGTATAGAATACCCTTCTGTTACAGATCACAGCTCTATGTATAGATAACCCGTCTATATAATATGATAATATGTACTATTCTATACATATTATGTAGATCGCAGACCCTCCGTAGGTTGGTACCTAACCCCGTACTCGTTACTAGGTACCTACCTAAATCACGAGTTAAATGTTGCTAAAATAATTCTGCCGATGACAAACAGTACCTAACAAAAAGAAACACACATAATGAAGTTCTGAAAAGAAATTGTTGATGAGGAGTGAAAAAAGTTGCGAAAGTACCTACCAACAAACTCCAGCCCCTTCTACGTAGATGGTATAATGAACCGTTGTGTAATAATTTACCGTTGAGTAATGATTTACCGTAGTAATAATTTACCCATCAATAATACTTCAACTTTTGTTCAAGTTTCACTACCTACCAACAAACTCCAAAAGAGCCATCATTTTTCAAATGAAATAATATCACAGAACAACCAACTCGACTTCATACTCCGCCAATATAATCAGGTGATCCCTACCAATGATTTTATCTCCGCCAAATTTCCTATTGTGGGCGCGTCTCTGGTTACGAGATTTGGTTTGAATTGTATACAATTTCATTCACACTGGAGTCGAAAATGCCTGTCGGTGCAAACTTCGGGGCCTTACTGTGAACGAACGGCTGGACGTACGACGCTCCGGATGGTCTTAAAAAACTCGCAAGTTCAAGAACTATTTAAAACCGTAAAAATATTTACGTAAAAAAATGGTATAGGCGTTTTGAAAATTTCAACCCCTATTTTGAACCCCTTAGAGATGACTCACAGTAACTTCGAGCTTCGAGGACCAACTAGACGCCGAACGGAACCTATAACCCGAATTTCATCAATTTTTTTTCATGGTAACTAAGAAAAGTGGCCCGTACGGCGTACGGCGGACAGACAGAAATATTTTTATTGCAGTTTTGGATTCTACATACCTTGATACGTAAACCATCAAATTTTGAGGGGGGGTAAGAATTTTTTTTTTCATGCTCGATTCCAATGGTTCATTATTGAAAATAATAAACCAAAAGTAACACGAATTAATCGTGTAACATATCCCAAGGTTTAGAAATTGTTGGAAAAAACACAGACACACGGTCAAGCAAAACACAAACGGTACGTACAGCTTCCGTACAAGTACGCAACCACGAGGGACATTTTATGTCTTAGCGCCCCCTCCCGCACCCACACCAACTACTTCGTACTTAATTGTTTTGGTCAAGATTTCCAACGAATGGTACCTAGTCCGAACAGCCTTCAGTCCCAATTAGTTCGGATTAGCCGGACTCCACAGTATTATGTACGTAAACATTCATTTAAACAATCACGCTCATACCGCAGCTTGTTGGCCACGCAGTCCGCAGTGGTTAACGTAGTATGGTTAGGTAAATCGAGAGCTATCCAACGAGTGGTGAACGATTTTTATACGATGATAACTGGCGAAGATAAAGTTCCGTAGCAACGAATCGGTTGTAAGCGAAAATCATCAGAAATATTTTCGTGACGTTGTTTCCGTTGCATGTCCCGCGTTTCATTTTCGAGTTTATGTAGCAAAGTAAATTTCTTATGATGTCAATGTCAAAATTCTTATGATTTTCACGTACAACCAAGCCGTTGGTAGGGAAATGGAACTTCCGTAGTGTTCATCGCACAGAAATCTTTCACCACTCGTTGGAATCGTCTGCTTTTGACATTTTATGTCTTTACTTTGCTACATAAACTCGAAAATGAAACGCGGGACATGCAACGGAGACATGCAACGGAAACAACGTCACGAAAATATTTCTGATGATTTTCGCTTACAACCGATTCGTTGCTACGGAACTTTATCTTCGCCAGTTATCATCGTACAAAAATCGTTCACCACTCGTTGGATAGCTCTCGATTTACCTAACCATACTACGTTAACCACTGCGGACTGCGTGGCCAACAAGCTGCGGTATGAGCGTGATTGTTTAAATGAATGTTTACGTACATAATACTGTGGAGTCCGGCTAATCCGAACTAATTGGGACTGAAGGCTGTTCGGACTAGGTGATAGTTCTGCGACAATTAAGTACGAAGTACTTGTTTTTAAATTGAAACGTGATTATTTGTCATTTGTGACCGCCCAAGGACAGAGTTTACCATTCGTTGGAAATCTTGACCAAAACAATTAAGTACGAAGCACTTAGTGTGGGTGCGGGAGGGGGCGCTAAGACATAAAATGTCCCTCGTGGTTGCGTACTTGTACGGAAGCTGTACCCACCGTTTGTGTTTCATCAGTTCACATTGTTTACCCTCACTTTCAAATTATCTTTGATCATTGGTAGTGCCAATCGTCTTGATCCACGTTTTAGAAAACTTTCATGATACTCGCTACCCTCTCCAACCACCGGAGGTGTCCCAAAAAACGTTACAATATTTTTTTTAATTTTGTTTTGATGACGCAAAATTTGCTGACGGAAATTTTTGACTGACCCCCAGATAATAGACATATCCATGTCAAAAAGAACATCGGTACACTTACAGAGCCATTCCCCGACACGCTACCGATGTTCGTACTGTGACGCCACTGGTTTACCTAGGTAATAGTGGAAGGTAGGCTCATCCCAATTGTGGCCAAATTATTGTGCGCGACCTCACCTACATAAACTGTCAAATTGCTTTTTACGTTTTAGAGCTTCCTGAACAACTTTGGTTCGGTGTCTATCCGTCTATCTCCGCAAATCCTGCCATCGACGCATAACTTCGTCAATTCAAATTCGGGTTTGCCGAAAATTTTAGGGATTATAAGTGTTAGACCCTACTCCGTTTCTCAAGTATCAATGCCCCGATTTTGCTCAGATTCGGTAGGTAGTTGGGGTAGAGCTTCCACGTAGTTCCCTACGAATTTCAGAACGATCTGATCATCGGAATGGCCACCGCTCTTGCGCAAACATGAAATCGGAGGTAAGTACTTAATTGCTCGCGAATCAATTGCCCGATTTCGCTCACCTTCGGCGGGTAGTTGAGATGTAGCTTCCATATGGACCCCTATGAATTTCATCGCAATGGGCTGGTTGGTATTGCCACTGCGCATCCGCAAACCAAATCCGCGGTATCAAATCGTCCCCACACGCACCAAAGGCTCTAATTTGCTGGGTTATTTTTCTCCGAAAAAATGAATAAATTACGTAATCTCACGAGTCGTAGCCACTGCGCATGCGCAATCCTTTAGTCCGTTCATCTATACAATTTCCCCTTTTATTTCACTTTCACGTGATCGTGGTGGAAGGTAAACTAAACGATCATGTTATCGATACGAGGATGCATGTGCCATTCAGTTTGGCAGTTTTTTTTTTTTGTATATTTTCATCCACAAAAACTCAAATTTGACCCACTTTTTCTCGAAAATATATATTTGGCTCTTGAAAGAGTTACCTTTTTCTGAACAAAACCCCTTTCTTTACCATTTATAGTAAAATTATACCTATCTACTTTCGGTGATGTTCGTAATTTTCAACGAGTTTTGACCACCAAAAACCACAAAACTGGCCTACGGTTTCCGATCTTCGACATCATCCTGTTAATTGCCATTAATTGGGTGCCTGGTAGAATTTTTGAAAATTGTTAAATTTGTTATATATTCTCTTGGTCAGTGACCGATACCGTCCGATAGGACACAGACTTCAGAATATAAGATTCTATTCATATTGTCGTAAACGGAGAAGAATCGAAACAGTTCTTCAAATATTCAGGAAGGTACTAACAATTTTGAACTCAGAAAAATATGTTCTCCTCGTGCATTTGTCACCCCTCTGTCCCCCTTTCTGCTGATCCCTCTCACCGCCCTTGAGTGATGGCGAAACCAGAAGGCTAGAAAATATCGATTTCCCCGCGGGTTTTGGTTCCGTTTTCCAATTTGCTTACAAAACTGAACGCTCTGACCCCGTTGAAGAAATTGGAGAGGAGGCGCAGTCGTGGGTGTATGTAATCTAGCACCATCCATTGTACTTGTCCAGAGTAGTAGAGCCCATGTATGTGTGCCTGGTATGGGTCGATAATTGGAAGAAGTCTGCGGGACGTGACGGGCCTGGTGGTGGTGGTGGGGGGTGGGGGTGGATAATTACCTATCTCTCCGTAAATAAACTTGAAAAACATGGAAAACGAAATATCACAAGCTCATGTTGACTAAAACCTCACAAATCCCTCGAAAACCCCTATTTTTACACTCGTTTCTCTCCCACATCACCCCTGGGTGTATGCCGATCGGCTGCCGTACAACTAGGACCCAAATGGGGACCCGAACGGTGTGCGGAAAAGCGACGATTTTAGACCAAAATTTAACGTAAATTTAAGGCTGAATGTTCCTTAGAACCTCAGTTTTCCACTCTTTGGTCAAAATCGACTTCATATTCGGTCTTCTCGTCCCCAAAACATGGAAAAAGATACTTCAGAAGCTCATGTTACCAACATGTTACTAAAACACAAAAAGTACCTATTTTTATATACCTTATCACTCATAACAACCATCGGTATATTCCGATCGGGCTGCAAAGTTTCGGGACACAACTAAGGCCCAAACAGAGCCTGTGTGCGAAAGAACGACTTTTTTAGACCAAAAATGAGGCCGGTACACGTGATACGGCGTACGGCGGACGGACATTGCATTTTTGGAACCTACTCACCTTGAAACGTAAAAGAACAAATTTTGAAGGGGTGTTACAATAATTTTTTGCTGAGCGATTACATAGGTGTATTATTCACAGAATAATAAACCAAAACGAACAGTACAGCGTGTTTGTGGGCTAGGAAGATGGAATATGTCCGCGTGTGAGCTGAGTTCACAAAGAAGAGATTGTGGGTCCATTATCCTTGCAGTAAACCAGTTGCGGGCGGTTGCGGGACCCGGTCAACTAATGTGCTTCACCCTTCCGCCGCCTTGGGGACTTGGCCTACTGTTCTCCATAATCCTGTTCGCTGCCTGGGGATTATTACTGGGGGATTTTCGACGAGTCCATGAAACAATTGTGTCCTAGTGTTCTCTTTTGCGTATAAAATTTGCAAAGCCTTGTTCTATTGTTAAGAAAGTTCTACTGAGGGAATTTATATCGGTCTTATGAGAGAAGAAGTATATTATTGATCGGAATACGCAGCGTAATCATATGAGCGAATTCTTGTAGTTGATGCACAGTTGAAACGCAAGGAGTTGACCTGAATGGATCAAGGTGCGTGGGAGACAGGCTGAATCCGTGGAGTTGGTGCCGTTGTCTTCAGTTCGATGACGCGTAACCGTGACTTCTGTTCATATTTTTAAAATGAATGCAGGTTTCATTCTGAGAATTTTGAGACCCACCGCACTCCCTTATGATGAACACTTAGTCCCTCTTTCTATGAGCTTTCAAAGTTTCGGCAACAAGTGACGTCACACTGGGCAAGGGGATCCCGCTCAGGCAGGAGGAGTGCAGTGACGTCACTTGTTGCCGAAACTTTGAATGCTTATAGAAAGAGAACTAGGTATTCATCGTAGGAGAGTGCGGTTGGTCCCAAAATTCGTAGAATGGAACCTGCTTTTATTTTAAAATCGGAAAGTAATATAAACGTAAGTCATGAGTATCTACTCATAATTATCTCAATTACTGGGGCCTAATTTTGGTTTATTTTCAGTAATAAACCTTGAGAATCGAGCATTGAAAAAAAATCAACACCCCCCCCTCTCAAATAACTGTGAATCATACCCAGATATCATCCAGCCCAGATATCATTGCTACGGAACAGCTGATTAAAACAACGCATGGCTGTTTGAAATCGAGTTGGTTATTCCGAGACATTATAAGAATGATGTTATTTCGGATTTTGTTGATAGGTACTTTTTTAATTTGAACAAACTTTATGCTTCATGAATATCAACAAATAATTACACACTGATCTTCGCAGATGGGGCATCTGTAAAGGTAAATAATAAACCGTTGCGTAATAGTTTGCAACGTTTTTTAATCTCTCACCCACAACAACAGAAACGTTAGGTATACCTCGTTTTCCTAGAAAAAATATTTTTGGCTTGATAGTCATTTAGTGTATCAAGGTCAGTGAATCAGCTGTTGCTGGGTTTAGTGGAGCCATTGCCGGGGGCTCCGTGGTGCCGTTCCCAGAAACGGTCGGAACACCAAAAACTATGCAGACAATTTCGATGGCCTAATGAGTTATATCACGCAATTTCATATTTTTCACAGTACTATCAGACGAGACAAATGCCGCCAAAGTATAAAACGCAAACGTTTGGAAACAAAATGTAAGTTGGGATGTCATGAAATTGAACACAAGTCGTCTTATCATTCAAATCAGAACTTTCCGCGTGGTAAGGCTGTTCATGTTCTACGATGTAGCGTAACCAAAAGGTCAAACTCAGGTCTATAGTCCCATAGCACATGCTATAGGTTATCGCTTAGATACTGGACCTTTAGATTCTGGACCTCCGTCCAGTATCTAAAAATCCCACAGGAACTTCATTCTTCATTTGACAAGCGATAATCTTCTCTCATCGTCATCCTTGAACGTCCTTGGACTATCTCCCAAACATTCAGGATTAGTTTTCACCTAAATATTACTTCCCCTTTTCACTAATCCTACCTCCCCTACACTCATTTTGACGAGAAAATGATATTCTCGTATAAAATGCCGTATAAAATGCTTGCAGTCTGAAGTAAGTTTATGAGCACTTATTTTTATGGTCATCAGCTCTACAAAAAAGGTAGGTAACTACAGTTTATGACATTTAAAATGTCGGTCTTATAAAGACCTTGGAGGATGAATTGGTTGAATGTATTCCTTATGTGGTATTCCATGATCTGTACTACATATCCCACACGGAGGTTTGGCGATGTTTGCTATGGTTTCTGCCGTATTTCGTGTGAAAAGCCCCACCTCGATGGAATGAGAAATATTCGTGGGAGCAATAGCACGAAAAATAGAGGGGGGTAGAGGGTTTCGAGCCACATCTTTCCCCGAGAAAGTCGTGTGCCGGCTTATTACACACTCGACCCCCCTCGGTCGTTGGTCTTGACAAATCTGAGAGGCCTCCCCTAACCCGCCATCGTCTGCCCTGGCGGATGGTTACGCATACACGCACCACCCGCCGCAGCCTCATTCCCGCGTTTTCACACCCTTGGAATACCTTCGCGATGAGGGAGACCCCACTTGTGACACGTGGAAGGTATAGGAGGTGGGGGGGTTAACCACCACGGCAGTTATACCTACCCTTTTTACTCGAGTTCTGGGATTTTACAGCTTCGAAGGGCTCTCCCTTTTGTGGTGGCTTCCTTTGAATTTTGATGAGAAATCGAGGGCCCTTCGGGGTGTAGCGATATTTAGGAATATCGTCCCTACACGAAAACAAAGCTATTGGTCTCTTGAGATCTAACCACTGTTTTTTCCGAACAAATCGTTTGAATCGGCGGAGGTCCATCTATTGACATCATACGGGCCAAGCCCTATTAAATTACACGGGACAACATAGAGGGAAAACATTTCACATACCTTTTCATAAGGAAACCTATACCACGCTGACCCGACAATGTGCGACCATCGCAATTTGAAAACACTGCAAATTCTCCCACAAATGCTTACCATTTTCTACGTTGTCCCTACGTTGTACCTTTTGTCTAGGTCACTGTTGGCATGGGCGATTGCAGACTGGACCCCAATCCTCGCCCCCTACTGTAGACTGGGCCCACCCATCTCACCACCTAATCCCTTCCTCAGTACGGGGATGTAAGCTGGGCCCACCCTCGAAACGAGGGGTTCTCGCCTACTTAGCGATATGTGAGAAATGTGGAAAAAGTGAAAGCATACATCGCATACATTTATTGCGTAGTGAGAGATCACAAGCACCAGTCAGCTAGGTAGGTACCACGTGCATGTATATCATATCACAGCAAGCATAACTATTATAAAAACTATATATAAATATCACAAAGAGTTTGGTCGTCGGTAAAACATCAAAGTATCAAAATTACAAAGGACTGTAGTGATTGCTGACTATGGATGTATGTAATGGTTTTGGAATTTGATTGTGATGAAAAGACTGTTCTAAAATAAGAAACTCTTGGTAAATGAAATATATATAAACGCTACAAGTTCAATTTACCCATGGTTTTCTCTCTCCCTACAATGTCTTCTCTCTCTCTACAAACTAGACATTTTAGAAAAATTTCAAAATCCCGTATCTTTGAAACTACTTGATAAAGTTTGCGCCCATTTCAGGATCTTTCATGGGGGACCACAAAAAGGAAATATATGAAAGAAAAAACGCAAAAATTGAAACATGAATTTTGTAGAACAGCTGAGCCCAAAATAACCCCAAATTATGAAATGACCCATACAAAGCCACGGCTAGATAGGCCATCAGAGAGGTATTTTTGGAGGTGTTGGTCTATGAACTGCTGTCTTTTTTGGATGTGTGAGTTCTTGGGACGGTGTTGATTCATTACTATGGGTGAACGTGAAAATATTGGGGTGTGGGCTTGAGAACTGTTGATTAAAATGGGCATGAAATGACTCGCAGGCGAGGATGGTGAAGCCCACGTAGGTGGGGGGAATTTTGATTTTGTGGTTGCGCGATACTCGCGTAGGTAAGCCGTGAACAAGTTCAGAGGCTTAGTCCTACGAGGCCGTTCGGCAATAATAATTATTGTAAAGCAGGGTTCGGCGTCTTCTGGCTTCAGGAACACCAAGCCGAAAAACGTCTTGAGCCGTTTCCCATTGTCGTCATGTTCTTTGTAGTCTGCTGCCAAACCTAGGTTTCGAATTTTTCGCCACCAAGATTGGCATAAATGGAAGCGGCAGCAGAGGCCATGCGGCTCGACAGGCGTTCCTCAAGCCTACTTCCAGATCGGAGACGACGGTCGTCGGTAGGAACATCAACGAATGTTCATTGCAGTTGTCCACTAACAAGAGGAATATAATGCCCGCTGAAATAACCGTGTATCGTCAGCAACTGATAGAAAAACTTAGGGCAATACAAGTACCATCTAAGTAAACCGCCGATGCACTTATGAGAGCTTTGAATTTGGTTAAGCACGAAAAAATTAAAAGTTCATTATCAGCGTCGTTCACGAGCACGAAGTCCTCTTCGTTAACCGTTTTCAGATTTGAAGATCGAATCACGTCAAACACATCTTGAGCGGTCTCTGGCGATTTCTTTCGGACTATGGCTCGTGGTGACCGCCAGGAACGGTGGTCGCCATGATGCTGCAAAGCGAGCAGCATTGGAATCAGGTGGCAGAATATGTAGAAAAGATCCTGAAGAAGAAGATGCAGCTCGAACGAGAGCGGCAAAGAACAGAGGGTGCGGACCTACAGAGCGAGGACTGAAGAGATCTCCTTAGGACTCAGCCTGAAGTAATGTGTTAAACAGTTCCAGGTTTAGTTCCAACGTGGGAGAAGGTAGGTGAGGTTTTAGTGCGGTTTGAGTCACACATAACCTGGTGGTGCGGTCCCCTTCAGGTATCTTACGAGGTCCAAATCCCACCTATGGACCCCAAAGATTTCCTCACCACCCTACGCAAAAAAAAGAGAGAGAAAAAAAAAACAGATCGTGGTTGTGAATGAAATTGGTGTCCGTGATGACGTGGTTGGCCCCGGTTGTTTTGACTGATGCAACGCACAAGTTTTTACAGCAACTACAACGAAAAACAATAAAAATTACTCAGTTACGCAGCATGGAAGTGAGAGCGAATTTTCAATGAAATTCGTAAATGTATTAAGAAAATTCGCTAAAATCCTTCATCAATTCCTTCCTTCAATGATCACGAATGAATGATGTATACAACAGAATGAATGACGAGAGAAACTCACCGCCACCTCGTTTCTCCAGTAACCAATTCTCGATGTCTTATATTTGAAGCCGTCGATCAACAATACGTGGCGTCGCTGCCCGAACATAACGTTGGCCCGTGCCATGTTGTGAACTGATTGCAGGTGTCCAGTCCACATTGCGAGAAGGCTCGCGGATTACGACAGGAGGAGTGGTGGGCCCGGCCTACACACCGGCTTATCTCCTTACCCTCTGCCACACGGGCTCGGGGCCCACTCTACACCCGCCCGTTGGCATGAGGAAAAATGTAGAGGTTAGCTGCAGGTCTGTTCCAAATACAGGGCATACCGCCCGCTAAAACGTCAGGAGTCGACTGTACAGCTAATCTCAACGAGAAGTTCCTCCTAGACTTTTTTTAACCCCCTTTATTCTGGGAGATTTTACTTTTGGTTTATGTTTATTATTTTCATTAATGAACCATTGGAATCGAGCATGAAAAAAAAATTCTAACCCCCCTCAAAATTTGATTGTCTACGTTTCAAGGTATGTAGAATCCGAAAATGCAATAAAAATATTTCTATCTGTCCGCAGTACGCCGTACGCCGTACTGGCCACTTTTCTTAGTTACGATGAAACAAAATTGATGAAATTCGGGTTGTAGGTTCCGTTCGGGGTCTAGTTGGTCCTCGAAGCTCGGCGTTACTGTCAGTCAACCCTAAGGGGTTGACATTTTCAGAACGCCGTATCTCGAAAACTTTCGATAGAAGGATATGGTTTTTTTACGTTATTAAATTTGACGAGCTAAACAATTTTTTGAGACCACCCGGAGCATTGTACGTCTAGCCGTTCGTGTGCACCGAAAACCTTCGTCAACACGATCGTGAATCAAAAGGGTATCATCGCTAGGGAGCTAGGGCTGTACGAAGTCGAGTTGGTTGTTCTGCGATATTATTTAATTCGATAAGTGATGGACTATTGGATTTTGTTGGTAGGTACCTACTTGTGGAACTGGAACAAACGTTTAAGTATTATTGATGGGTCAATTATTACACAATGGTAAATTATTACGCAACGGCAAATTATTACACAACGGTAAATTATTACATAACGGTAAATTATTACACAACGGCTCATCTACCAAGAAGGGGCTCGATTTTGTTGATCGGTACTTTTGCAACTTGAGCAACCGTTGAAGTATTATTGATGGAAGTTATTACACAACGGTTCATTATATGGGTATTGACCACAGAAAACAGTGATCTTCGTAGAAGGGGCACCTATTCCACTCCACATCAACAAGTTTCCTTTAGAACTTCATTATTTGCGTTTCTTTTTGCCGTTTTAGTTACTGCTTGTCATCGGCAGAATTATTTGAGCAACATTAACTCGTGGTTTAGGTTGGTACCTAGTAACGAGTACGGGGTTAGGTACTAACCTACGGAGGGTCTGCGATCTACATAATATGTATAGAGTACACCCATATATATAGAGGACCCGTATGTTCCTTGAGCACCATACCGATGACTTTGGAGAAGATAATGGTGGCGCAGATTGGGCCTTCTGCCCGGCCATACCTCTCTGCGGATCAGCACGGTTTTGTTTCGGGGAGGTCTTGCTCTTCGAATCTATTGGTGATGCAACACGCAATTCTGTCAGCCTTTGAGGTGGAGGAGCAGGTACACCGATGTCTACACCGATTTCGCGAAGGGATTTGACCAGGTGTCACATGTTATTCTTATGAGAAAGCTGGAGAGATTTGGGTTCCACAGTTCTTTGTTGCGTTGGTTCACGAGCTATTTGTCGGGCCGCAAGTTATCCGTCCGGGTGCGAAATACCCTGTCTCGACCATTCTTCGCATCTTCTGGAGTTCCACAGGGGTCCCACTTGGGACTATGGATGTTTCTTGTATTTATGGATGATGTCGGGTCGGTTTTTGGGGATGGGGTGCGGCATTTGCTGTTTGCTGATGATCTCAAGGTCTTTGCTGTGGTGAGATCGATGGAGGACTGCGAGCGGCTTCAGTCATCCCTGTCGGCTGTTGACGAATGGTGTAAGAGGAATGAGTTGTCCCTGAATATTGGCAAATGTTCAGTTATATCGTTCTCCCGCTCGTCCTCGCCAATCGCCATTAACTATTCTATTGCGGGACAGGTACTGAACCGAAACACAGTTGTTAGGGACCTGGGTGTCCTGTTTGACAGCCACCTCTGCTTCTCCGACCATATCGATGACATCTGCTCAAGGGCCATGAAGACACTTGGATTCATCAAGAGAAACACCAGGGAGTTTAATGATCCGTCGGCCTTGACGATGCTGTACACTGCCTTGGTTCGCCCTATTCTGGAGTTTGCATCTATTGTATGGTCTCCACACTATCTCAATGCGATAGAATCGATTGAGAGGGTTCAGCGTCGTTTCCTGAGATGCGTATCATACAAGCTGGGGAACAGCTGGGACGATTTCGACGCCTCGGAGATGCTGAGATTGACGGGCCTGGAGACTCTCAGGGGGGGGGGGGGGGGAACTGGCCGATGTGGTGTTTGTGCGCCGCTTGTTTGACGGCAAGGTGCCGGGGTGCGGGTGGCTTGTTTCACGTTCCGCCGTATGCGACACGTTTTACGCCGACCTTCTTCCTCCGGACGGTTCCCACCAACTATCTGCTCGGTGGGCCCCTGATCAGAAGCCAGCGGGAGTTCAACCGTCTGGCAAGTATGTCAGAAGTGGACCTACTCTGTGTAAGTGGAAGTGTGTTCAAGAGACAGGCCAAGTTATTATTCTTTTGAACGAAAATTTTCTTTTCCTTTTATATTGTTTTCTTTTATGTTAAGTTGCTAATTATCAATCCTTGTAAATTGGGCAATGTTTGCCCGTATAATAAAAATAAATAAATAGAGTAGTACAATTATATAGACGGGTTATCTATATAGAGAGCTGTGATCTGTAACAGAAGGGTATTCTGTACAATATAATAAACCGTTGTGCAGGGATTTGCAGCGTTTTTTACTTGTGAGGTTTTTTACATTTCTTCGATCTTATACCACTAAAATGGTCGTAACTCCCTTAAATTACATAGTAAAATTAAAAATAAGGTCACCGTTGGTAAGAACGTTGAATTTCATATCAGAATATGGCCCTAACATAAATTCAAGAGTACATTCAGTGGGCAAAGATTTGGGCTGAAATGAAAATTTTCTTAAATTTTCAAAATCACTATTTTCTCAAATGTCTCAGCGTCTCGAAGACAATGGGTGCTTGAACGTGTACTTGGTGGAAAAACTTCTCCAGAATCTCGGCTTTCCAACGGTATTGTTATTTTTCATTCTGCTGCACTAATTAGGGGAGAAAATCACGTTTGAATACAAAACAAAAGTTTGTTTTTAGTCATGGAAATGGAGTGTTTTAGGGTATTCATGACTTGACTCGACTTGACCATGATTAGAGAATTAGGTGTCGTTTCTACATTATTTTTCCCGCTGAATCAAATGGTGACACTCCCGAATCTCCCCGACCGTTAAAAAAACTGTTAAAAAACAGTTACAACGTAAGCCAATTATTTGTAAACAACCAGTTTTAACACAGTATGTGTTTTAGCCATGGACTAACTAGCCAAAAAAGGTAACGAAATTTCGTTAGGAAATTTCGTAACGAAATCTGGGACGCTGTTATGAAAAATTTCTAATGATTTTCACGTACAACCGATTCGTTGCTACGGAACTTTAACTTCGCCAGTTATCATCGTACAAAAATCGTTCACCACTCGTTGGATAGCTCTCGATTTACCTAACCATATTACGTTAACCAATGCGGAGTGCGTGGCCGACAAGCTGCGGTATGAGCGTGATCTTGGTTTTGGTAGAAAAATGTACCAGGCTATACCTACCTACAAACATGATACTTATGATACTTCACTACTCAGTGGCTAATGAAACATATGCTTTGAGTTTGAGAACTTTGTTAATGCACTTGTGTTTGTATCAAACACGTTCAGAATTCAGGCCTCTTCGAATTTTCTTCCCACTCCATCAAACTTGGTTCGCCAGGCTGGTTCTCGATGTGGAATGTTGCCCGGAGGCACTTACTTCGAAACACGTAAGAAATTATGCATAAGCCAAAGTACACGTTCTCTCCACTTGAAGGCTTGAAGGGTGAATATTTTGTGGAGCCGCAGCGCAATCTAATCCGCAGAGCACAGTGAGACGAGGGTGAGGTTACCTACCTCCACAGACTGGGCTCCCACCGCTTATATTGTCATGTGTGCTTATGGGTTTCATGACAATGAAGTTTATGCAACACAGCATAGCTCCACAGAGGGATAAATCCGACAGTAGTCACTCCATCCTAGCAACGTAGGTACCTACCTGCATTTTACGCAGATTTCTTCTTTAGACGCTTGAACACAAATATTCACCCCCCCCCCCCCCTTCACCCCAATTTTACAGAGACCTCTGAAATTTCCTGAATTCCTATAACTTTGTTGTAAATATCAGTACCAATAATCCCCACGACCACTGGTTCAATTTTGTTTTTTATTATCAATATTGGACCTCTGAACTCTAGCAAGAAAAAACAACTTTGTGTGTGGTGAAGAGTAGGGGACACAATTCTCATAAGTCCCAAGCTCGAAACAGTCAAAAGAAAGGTTGTGTTTTGCTAACGATTCTAAATAGTAGGTATTCAATTTTCTGGATCGAATGGGAGAGCACCGTGAAACCAGCCGTTCATTATCGGTGAGGCCCTGGCGTTTGAAACTAAATCTAATGGTATTTATCAGTGACAGGGATCACCCATGTTCTGAGATTCTCTTTGAGCTCAGGTAAAGAAACAGGGACCGTGAAAAAACGGGGTTTCGAACTATTAATACTAACAAGAAGTGCAAAATAGCCTCTCTCCAACACCGTCTTTAGATCTATTAAAGAATACGGTTATTTTAGATTGACGGGATTTTTAATGTGAACCGTACCGTTTTTAAGGTAAAACTCGGCGCTCCGCGCCTCGCCAGGGGGCAAGCCCCCTGGACCCCCGGTTACCTCTATTTACATACTTCGGACGAAATTATAGAAACACAGAATGTGTTTTAGCTCACGCGTTTCACATAAACCTTTTTCGACTGATATATTGACTGCTCATAGGTTACACCAGGTTACACGATCCTTAGTTCCGTATCATCGGTACTTATATAAAGCTTGCAATCGTGTTCACAATATAAATTATTGAGAATGATCACCTGTGTGTAAACAATTATTATTTAAACAATCACGCTCATACCGCAGCTTGTCGGCCACGCACTCCGCATTGGTTAACGTAATATGGTTAGGTAAATCGAGAGCTATCCAACGAGTGGTGAACGATTTTTGTACGATGATAACTGGCGAAGTTAAAGTTCCGTAGCAACGAATCGGTTGTACGTGAAAATCATTAGAAATTTTTCATAACAGCGTCCCAGATTTCGTTACGAAATTTCGTTACCTTTTTTGGCTAGTAGTTAGTCCATGGCTAAAACACATTCTGTGTTAAAATAATATGCCCACCAAAAAGGGTCTCCTCCATCTCCACTTATACCATCGCTTTCATAATAAAATGAACCAGGGCCGTGAAGTTCGTAGGAAAGGAGGTCGTGAGCTTGACGGCTATCCGTTGCAGGGATAACAAATCTAATGCTAACATAATATAGAACACTGCAGATTAACCGTCCGCGTCCGTTACAGAGATTTTCCGTTAGACAGAAGTATTACATTAAAACCAATGAAGGACAGTCGGGGAATCTGAAAATATAGAGATGTCCTTTAGAGAGAAGTGTCCGTTGGGAAAAGTTTCACTATACTAAATAAAAATGAGGTTGTTGAAACGTTATCTCTTTTGACTAATAACAAAATGGTCTGTCGTACCAGTTTTTCGGTGATCAACTGGTATAACAGCTCAATTGTTCTTCGTGGGAATAGACAACGTTTCCATTACTCCGTTTTTATTTGAAAATATCAGGAATTCCCGTTGTACTAAATTAATGCAACGGGCTCTAGAGCCGTATGTATATAGTGACTGAGATAGCATGAGGGGGAAAAAAAAGATGAAGAAGTTATGAAAACTGTGGGTCCACTAATACTCCGAGCGATTTGTCTGACGATTAATCTCGTGCTACCCAGTAACCCTTCAACTCCGCTTCTAACAAATAATCACCCCAGCCACTCCAATCTCAAGATTGGACATTATTATGAATCACAATCACATGGGACGGTAAGAAACATGAGGGAAACCACCACCTGTGAACCACGAGATTATTCTGACGATGAAATCACGATCGTCGAATAAATCCTGGACGACATGTTACAGAAAAATCGTTTTAATACCGTTGAAACCACCGTGAAACTTCTTTCCGACAGCACCCACCGTGTTCTGATTTGGGGTTGAAATTGATCCGTGACATGGGCTTGTCCGTAGCAACCAAAAGCACGAACTCGTATGCTGTCTTTAGGGACGGCCTGGAATACGATCAAAGAGAAGGTCAGGAGGATCGAGCGATAGCCTAAAACCTGGCCCGGAACTCCGTGATCACAATGATACAACCCCCATGAAAATCCGTCCAGCCATTCGGCCCTGTTGGCGTCCCACACGCGCAAACACGCGACTGATTAGTTTGCATAATACTAACACTACACGCGAGTGATTTAGTTTGCATGATATAATAAGTTCATTAACAGTGACAGAGAAACAGCACATAATGTTGAACGATGAAATAGCTGTAGGTACCTTTCATGACAAATCCATGCAATGTTCGCAACTGTGTTTACCTCGTTGACCATGGTCATCCAAGATTTTTCTTGACTTTTTTTTTCTCTAGGTAAAGTGGGGATCTTCCCCTATTTCGACTTAATTGTTTGACAAAAATGAAAATAAACCAACAGTCTCCTAGATGTTAAGGAAATCTGGTTGATACAATTGCATTCCTATCGACCTGCTTGCTCAATCTCAACCATTGCTAAGATCCTGGAAAAAGTAATTGTGGAGCAGAACCACTCTTCTAAGCCTGCATCGTTCCCGAGCAGCACGTATTCACTCGAGGCAGATCAAGGGTTACCAGCTTGTTGGAATTCCAGGATTTTACTATCCTGGCTTTCAGGTTCTGGCAGCAGGTTGACCTAATCTCTACCGATTTCTCAAAAGCGTTTGACCGACTTTCGCCCCAGACTATCCTGTCAGTGTTGAGCTCGCTTGGAGTTTTTGGGGGTCTGCTTGAGTGAATAGGAAGCTATCTGTCCAATCGTACCATGATGGAGCGGTTGAGAGCTGTAACGTCGAGGCCCTTTCCTGCCACCTCGGGGGTTCCTCAGGGCCTCTGCTCTTCCTGCTGGTCATCAATGATGCCTGCACCGCTCTCAATGGAGCGCGATTCCTTTTATTTGCGGATGACCTCAAAATCTACCGTGCTGTGGAGACGGCAATTGATTGTGGGACCTTGCAGGATTGCATTGATGGCCTGCTTCTCTGGTGTCCACGAAACAGCCTGGCGCTCAACCCGTCTAAGTGCTCAGTAATGACGTTTCATCGATCACAGGATCCATATCTTCATCACTGTACTATTGGAGACGAAGGCCTGAAATGATTAGTTTGTTGCGGGATTGGGAGTTGCTCCTGGATTGCCAGCTCTCTTTGTCCGGGCACATATCTGCCGTTTCCAGCGGGGCGATGCGTGTCCTGGGGTTTTTCAAACGCAATACCCAGCCATCCAGCCATTACTACTCTCTATAAAACGCTTGTCCTCCCTATTTTGGAGTATGCCTCTGTGGTCTGGAGTTCATATTATGAGTGCCATATCGACCAGATTGATCGAGTCCATTTCTGGTTTCTACGATACGTGGGGTTCAAGCTTTGTATTAACCTGGTGGCCATAAGCTTTGATGAGCTCAACAAAAGATGCAACACCCTCAATCCTGTGGACCGTAGACTTTTGGCCGACTCATCTTTCTTCCACAAGTTGGTTCTGGGTAAGATGGACTCACCCACACTGTTATCATGGCGCGTTTCCTGGTTCCTCGACATGGTTCACGTTCTGGAAGCCTCTTTTGGGTTCCGTTTTCAGCGACAAACTATGCCTACCATCGCCCGATGTGCAGGTTACCGCGTGGGATGAACCAAGTGATGGATGTGTGCCCTGACATGGATTTATTTTTTCAATCTCCTGAGGTTGTTAGGAGGAGGAGGGTTGGGAGGAGGGTTATTCTACGGATTAATGACAGTCATTAACAGTATCAAATAAATACACAGTCATATGCGGAAATTTTACCTGTTTTTTTCTAATTATTATAATATTATATTTTGTACGTATTTAGTGGGCTCGCCCGTATTATTATAAATAAATAAATAAATTCCTAGGGTTGGAAATTCTCGATTTTCAACTTTATAGAACTTCGTAGAAATCAACTTTGTAGAACTCTATAATTGTGATGAATTATGATGGTACACTGGTTTATGTTCTACTCCTTTCACACAATCGATTCCATCCCATCTCTGAGTGTTTTTCGTCAATACAGCTGTAAGTTGTCTTACTTCGAACTCCATTCCGATTCCATAGGTAATTGAAGAAGAATCACAGACAACAGTCACACGGTTTGCCTTTGATACTCCATCTCTCAAGTTTTGTACCTTGTGTGATTTCATTTAAAACTTAAATGTTGCTAATATTATTGTGTAACCAGAATACCTTCAGTTCAATCAAAATACGAAAATTCACTATGGAATTTTGGAGTAAGACCTATAATGTATTGCGGAAGAACATCAGCGATGGCTCGGGAAAGGTTGAAATATATCGTTTGACTGACTTGTCTGGATCATTTCTCAACGTCCACAGTGTGGTCCCCATCATGAAACCATAAATTCATGAAATAGCCACTTCCGGCACCTTGTAGAATTTGTTGGGATTTCCGACTGGAATTTCCTTGTTTTCGACTATGTTTCAGAAGAATCTGCTAGCTTTTTGTGTGTACATGTCAGTGCCGTTTGAGATTAGATATCACCCTTCAGGAAAGATATGACGTCTGGATTGCCGCATTTCTATTAACTTTGTACGAACTAATCATCATTCCATTCGTTACGAGACGTGTGAACTCTAAGAACCGCATTCGCTACTTGTTGCCGTTATAAAAGATGAAGACACAGATTATGAAAGCTAAACAACCTTCCTCCACTTTTGTTCGAGGGTACTCCAACCGGCGATCCTCTTCATTAACGACCTGAGAAAATGTTTTTTTCCCCCCTCATCCTTTCAGACTTCTTTTCAACTTTTCTCCACAACCAACTAAGGGGAACTGGGTATAAACCTCGCCGCTTCTTGAAAGACCACAATCAAAGCTACTTTGTACTTCTTATCATTCCACCATGCTACTGCTTTAGTTGAGTCTGCCCACACACTTTGTTCATAATGATTCAAAAATTGTATTTTTATTCCTTTATGCATCGTCTTTTTGTTTTTCTTTTTGTTCTTCATTTTTTCATACTTATTTTTATACTCTCTGGATTATCCCAGCGTTGTACAGGACAGGAACATTTGTAGTCACCTCGTAACAAACAAGCAAATTGCCTTCTGTGCACTATTTTTTTTTCCTACTTCACCAGTATTAAACTGTTTGTGTATCCGGAATGCTCCAAAACTGAATGCCTACAATATTAGTTTTCTCGGAGTTTCTTTCAAATTGGGCCCTCAGGACCATACCGACCATATAGATAGGACCAAGCCGATTATCCGGGCATTGCGCGACCTGGGAATAGGCAATACGCCTATTTCGCAACAAAAAGAAATCAAAGCAAACGAATAGGATTCGGTTCATTGCCTTGAGTGTACTACAATCTTTACCCAGTATTAATTGTGTACTACAATTAATACTGTACTACAATTGACCAGTATTAATCTGTTTTCGGAATGTTCCAAAATTGAATGCCTGCAGTGTTAGCTCTTCGTAGTTTCTCGAATCGAACTTTCAAGACCCCACCGACCATTAGGTAAATTAAACGTTTTGGGAAGGTCTAGGTAAAGCATACCGTTTCCCCCCATCCCCCCCACCATTAAAACCCAGATGCTTCGTTTCTCACGATTCTGACTCTCAGATTTCAAATCGGGCCGCCGCCCTACGACATGAAATTTCATTAATATTATATTTTTAATGTATTGACCAACAGAATTACTACTTACGGATATAGATATGTAAGAATTCCATAAGATTCCTCGATTGTTGACTTCGGTTAATAGTAACATACGTTTGTATAACGCTATTTTGCTTGCTTCTCCACTATCTTTCTTCAGGATCAGTATTGAAGTAGATGGACGAGCAAATATTATTTTCCCGGGGAGAGTTGTGCGCCAGGGCTCTACTTTCTCTGGAAAGCTGACGTTGAGCAGGGTAGTCGAATGTAGTTCATATTGCTTCCGAGTCTGCGAAGCAGCGGAAGCCTTGTGTTCACTTTCGTGAGCCAAAAAATTTTTGTCTTCAGAAATCAAAATTTCCACTTGCATTTTGCGTTTCAAAGCCTACTGAACAAATTTGGTTCCGTGTCTGTCGGTCTGTGAGTCTGTGAGTCTGTGAGTCTGTGAGTCTGTGAGTCTGTGAGTCTGTGAATCTGTGAGTCTGTGAGTCTGTGAGTCTGTGAGTCTGTCCGCATTTCCTTGTTACAGCCATAACTTCCACGATTTTGAATTGATTCAGCTCAAATTTTGAGGGATGGTGCGGATAAGGCCCCTTGAGGTCCCATACAAATTTCAACATGATTGATCCAGCGGTACGCCCTGCGCATGCGCTAACGTTAAATTCAACAAACACTCATAACTTTCACAATTTTGATTCAATTTCGCTCAAATTTTCAAGGGTTGTTTGGACAAGGCCTAGTGAGTTCCAGTATGAATTTCAGCATGATCGGACCCTCGGTGCGCTCTGCGCATGCGCTGGCGTGAAATAGATTCAATTTCCTTGTTACAGCCGTAGTAACCAAAGATTTCACCCAATTTCAATGTAATTCTCAGGGATTAAGCGGGTAGGGCCCATTGAGGTCCCATATAAATTTCAACATGATAGAGCCAGCGGTTCGCCCTGCGCATGCGCTCTGTCTGTCTGTCTGTCCTTCCATGCACGGCCAAACGGCTCGACGGATATCGACCAAATTTGGCACGAATATCCAGTAGGCTCCCAAGTTGTGCAACGTCGCATTTTCAATTCCCTGACCATAGCGGAACTATGGTCGACCATGGTCAACTCCTGAATGGCTTGACGGATATCGACCAAATTTGGCACGAATATCCAGTAGGCTCCCAAGTTGTGCAACGTCGCATTTTTAATTCCCTGACCTTAGCGGAACTATGGTCGACCATGGTCAACTCCTGAATGGCTTGATGGATATCGACCAAATTTGGCACGAGTATCCAGTAGGCTCCCAAGTTGTGCAACGTCGCATTTTTAATTCCCTGACCATAGCGGAACTATGGTCGACCATGGTCAACTTCGTTAATTGAAAAGGTAACCCCTATTTTTTATCGCGTATTCGTAATCTACGTGAAATTCTATCTACGATCGACCCTTCGGACTACCCCCGCGGTCGACCTTAGCGCATCCATGGGCCCCTCCATGGTCGAATCCCGAATTGCTCAACGGATATCGACCAAATTTGGCACCAATATCCAGTAGGCTCCCAAGTTGTGCAACGTCGCATTTTTAATTCCCTGACCATAGCGGAAATATGGTCGACCATGGTCAACTCCTGAATGGCTTGACGGATTTTGATAAAATTGGGCACAAATACCCGGTAGGGTAAGGGATTTTTCCGTCGTTTGTTGGTCCCACGATACTGCGTACAGCGAATCTCGGATAGCGAGCGAAGCGAGCGGTCAGGCTAGTTATGTATAATGGACGTAATGTATTATGGAAGTCATGTTATGTATAATATGTATATTTCATGTAATGTTATGTAATGTTATGTTATGTAATGTAATGTTATGTAATATGTATATTTAACGTTATGTAATGTTATGTAATGTAATGTAATGTTATGTTATTTTGCTTCCGAGTCTGTTCTATTTTATAATGGGTCACTCTGATTGTGACGAGGAAGCTCCTGTGCCATCACCTTGGCAGTGTATTTTTTTCTTCTCTCCATTCCTCCATGAACCATATTCAGATTTTCCTTTCGGATTCCAACAATGGTGAACTCACATACTTGGCAGAAACGCAGAGTTGAATAAATCCCCGAAACAATTCATTAGTCACCGGCGAAATTGCTAGAGGAATGATAATTATATACCACCCTTACTTTCTTTTTTCTCACAGGTAGAATTAATTTAGTGGAAACGGCATTCTCATCGATGAAAGTTTATCTTGCTGGAACGAGAGAAAAATGTTCCATTTATGCAATCGCGCATGACCTAATGGGCGAATTTTCAAAGCAACGTCGGTGCTTGGCCTACATTGCATTAACTTTTTCTCCGGTTTTAACCTCTGAAAATCCAAATTCGAAGAAGTATGTTGTTACTACAAAATAAATTTTTCTCTGGCTAGAGACCAAGGAACTGGAAGCCTTGTGATCACTTTCGGCAGGGAAAAATTTTCATCTTCCTTTCTAAGCAGCGACTGTGTCCCTCTCTCATGATGGGTGTAAACCTGGCCCTCCTTTTGTCCAGACCCAAAATTATGGTCGTAATTAGATGAAACTCGAAGGGGTGGTGCGGGTTAGGCCTTAGGTGGTCCCATATAAATTTTATCGAAATCACATAGAAATAATAGTTTGCGCACACGCGAACGTGAAATCCACTTCAAACTACCCAGATTATTATATAAATGTTACAGTAAAAACCCGAAATCCGTCAAAACTAGTTTTAATTGGTCTTCAACTAGTCGAAACTAGTTTCAGCTGGCGAAAGGCCATTGTGGTAACTAGTACTGACTAGTTGAAACTAGTTTTAACGAATTTCGGGTTCTCACTGCAATATAAATATATTATATAAGTACCAAATACCGCATTTTCCTTCCTTGGCGTTGTACTTTGGTTGTTAAAGATTACACACACAAAACGTCGAGTAATACCTAAGACCCAAAACTAGCTGATATTAGCCCAGGTTTGGAAACTTGATACAATTATTATAATAAAGATAATGGAGGCTAATCTTTGGGTTAGGAAGTATATTATTCTTCTTTGAGATAGGAAATTATTTTTGGATTTGTATATTAAAGGGATAAATGATAGCACCCGTCACTCCCACGACTACACGGCTTTGCCATGACACCAAAAGCTATGCATCAAAATGAGGAATGGACGCGCATTTTTAAATTTATTATTTCAAATTCTAGGTCTTACGGAGAGCTTTCCAAAAATGTGCTATATGGCGGGTCGGAAAATGAACGGTAGTGAGTGAAAAACGCTGCAAATCCCTGCACAACGGTTTATTATTTTGTATAGAATACCCTTCTGTTACAGATCACAGCTCTATGTATAGATAACCCGTCTATATAATATGATATGCACTATTCTATACATATTATGTAGATCGCAGACCATCCGTAGGTTAGTACCTAACCCCGTACTCGTTACTAGGTACCTACCTAAATCACGAGTTAAATGTTGCTAAAATAATTCTGCCGATGACAAACAGTACCTAACAAAAAGAAACACACATAATGAAGTTCTGAAAAGAAATTGTTGATGAGGAGTGAAAAAAGTTGCAAAAGTACCTACCAACAAACTCCAGCCCCTTCTACGTAGATGGTATAATGAACCGTTGTGTAATAATTTACCGTTGAATAATGATTTACCGTAGTAATAATTTACCCATCAATAATACTTCAACGTTTGTTCAAGTTTCACTACCTACCAACAAACTGCAAAAGAGCCATCATTTTTCAAATGAAATAATATCACAGAACAACCAACTCGACTTCCTACTCCGCCAATATAATCAGGTGATCCCTAGCAATGATTCTATCTCCGCCAAATTTCCTATTGTGGGCGCGTCTCTGGTTACGAGATTTGGTTTGAATTGTATACAATTTCATTCACACTGGAGTCGAAAATGCCTGTCGGTGCAAACTTCGGGGCCTTACTGTGAACGAACGGCTGGACGTACGATGCTCCAGATGGTCTTAAAAAACTCGCGAGTTCAAGAACTATTTAAAACCGTAAAAATATTTACGTAAAAAAATGGTATAGGCGTTTTGAAAATTTCAACCCCTATTTTGAACCCCTTAGAGATGACTGACAGTAACGTCGAGCTTCGAGGACCAACTAGACGCCGAACGGAACCTATAACCCGAATTTCATCAATTTTTTTTCACGGTAACTAAGAAAAGTGGCCCGTACGGCGTACGGCGTACGGCGGACAGACAGAAATATTTTTATTGCAGTTTTGGATTCTACATACCTTGAAACGTAAACCATCAAATTTTGAGGGGGGGTAAGAATTTTTTTTTCATGCTCGATTCCAATGGTTCATTATTGAAAATAATAAACCAAAAGCGGAAGGAAAAAACATGCGACGTCATTTGGTATTCCTCTCACTCTCGCACGTGAGAACCGAGCGTTGTTTCTTCAGCATATTCCCGCCAAACTACTCGGATTTCGGAGCAGAAAATTGGGATAGATTGGTTTTCGAGGGTAATATTGCGATTCTGAGGTCAAAAGCAGCAGTCGACATCCATTTCTCTTTCGGTTGGTCTAACGAGTACCTACCCTACTCTACGTTTCAGATCATAAAACCCAATCAAGTCTTTTTCATCAGAACATACCGAAGGATGTACAGGTCGAAAGACAGATAAGTAGATAGATTACACGCAAAGATCTGCAGAGTCAGACTATACGCCCCTTTTTAGCTTCGGTAATTGGAGGTTAGTCACCCATTCATGACACTTCATTATTCATATCCCTTTGACTAGGAAGGAAGGTAAGAATATGCGATTGAAATTTATGTACGTAGACGGGCATATACCTACATTTATACGGGGGTTGCGAAAATGGTGTAGAGAGGACGATTTCTGTTCAGGGCTCACCTGATATCACTCGCTGGGCGGCACAGAAATGCTGTAAAGGCCGCTAATTTAAATATTACAATGCGGCCATAGGAGTCGAGCTATGTAAGTTATATCCCGTCCTAAGAAAGGCGGAATGAATGCGGAGATCTTGAGTTTCCCTCTCGTCTCGGCGGATAGTGCGTATGAATAAGGAGCCGTTGAATATCCTAAAGCCCTTTGAATAAAACATCCGTTGACTCTTTCTTTTCGCGAAACACTAAGTTGTAATCTCATAAACATGTTTTCGTCCCCCAGTTTCCTAAGCTTCTAAAAGCCCAACCGTGAACCTATTAGGGGATGTGGAGGCTGAGTGAATTGTGATCGCAATGGATATAAGTAAGAGGTTCGGTAGGTCGTCGTATTTGGGGACTATCATTGGTGCCAAGTTTGAAATTTATATTGGAAGCCACCGGTTATATGAACCGGCAGTATTATTGTGGTGTCTATCGTATGCAGCCAGCTCGTTGCCTGAGGAAATCTCGTTGTAGGACTCAGTTTTACAGAAAAAAAAAAAAAAAAAATGAACAGGCTTTTGCCCTGATACGTTTGTTTTCAAAAAGTGTCAAATTACCACGCTCACATTTTTCTATTAATTTGACGAATTTATTAATTTTGGGCAATTTTTACTCGAAATAAAAACTCAATATTCGATATTCTCAGCGGAAAAATACAAATTTGTGGCTATTGCAATAGGTACAGTAAATAAACTTTTTATCGGCTGGTTCGGCATAACCACGGTCACGAATTGAGGACATTGAAATCAAGGAAGCTGTAAAATTGTAATTTTTGATTTGAAGCAAAAAATTTTAATTCTTGGCCAATTCATAATTTACATTGATTATAATGTACTTCAATAATTACCTAACTTCTTATTAATTTTTTTTAATAATTGCATTTATTCAGAGAATAAATGCAATTATTGCTGGCATTTGTTCAAACCTTCATCGGTAGCGATTTGGAAGGGGGAATCTCCGAACGATCAACGACGTAGTCCACTCCGCCAAGCTGATCCCTTGTACTATTATCAATTTTTGACCCTCATATCAATTCTCGAACTGATCTTAATTGAAACGGTTTTGTTTCTTAGAGTATTTATACTATAGTTCAAAAGAGTACTAGGTCCAGTGCTGGTGCACTATCAAGAACTACGCCAAGATGGCCATGAGGATTTTTCATGCACATCCCAAGTTATTATTTTGATTTCTTCCTAACGTCAAACTAATAAATAAACAAATAAACATTTGTTTCAATTTTCATTTTAGCTATTGCAATTGGCCTTTCAGTATGTGAGTATCAATTGAGTCAGCCCGCTAACCCCCCTCCCCATCAGAGTTTTCCTTCTGTTATTTTAGTCAACAGGAACATGGAGCGATCGAGCTACCAACTCAGATTCGTCAGTAACTTTCAACCATGAGCTACGTACTACCTCGACACTCGCTTGCGTATCAAAACAAATCGAATTATCTTCTATGAGGGCGACCGCACAGAAATATCATCAAGATAGCAAAAAATCAACAACTGGTACTGCACAAATGGAATACGCTTATAAACCGCTGATTAAACATAAAACGGGACGAGTGGTCTCAAAAGCCCCTTCACGGCTCGGTAAACATCGGAGAATACGCTGTACGAATCTCCCTCGTATCCGGTAGTAAAAAATTTTTTTCTGGACCGTTTGGTGCAGGTCTTGTTGCGTTTGTTATCCCACTGCAGGGGGTGGGGGGGATGGGCTCTTCAAATTGTGAGGATGGTAAACAGTGCTGAATTGAAAATTCTCCGGCGCCACGCCCACGCAAGCTCTCGGCTCTCTTTCAATTACTCAGTTGATTTTCAGCGGGCAGGTCTAGCGAGCTAAGTGGTGGCCGCTCCGGTAATGGAATGTCCAATATAATTTTTTCCACGGCTCTCGCTCCTTCTGGGTGGAAAACAGGTCGGAACTCCTGTTTATTGCGAGCGCCCCACACAAAATGTGATGATTGTGGTCTTGAGTGCAGTGTGATACCGTTAAATGGTAATAAGCGTTAGGAGTTCCGTGAAGCGGCGCACCCAAATCCTTTGAGGGTAAATGACGTGGATTTTACCGAGCAGTTTCCCCATTAGATGCTCCACTAATGGTGAATGTTACTTGGTGGTAAAACTAATTTTGGTCTTCTTCCGCTATCGCTCAATGTAATTACACAAACCCACCCGATTAAAATGTTCAAGAATATTCAACCTTGTGCCTACTTCTTTGGCTTTTTAACCCAAACAACGAGGTCTACGCTGACATCAGTGGCACCGATGAGCGTCAAAAACCACTTTCTCCGATCTGATATTGTGATTTCTTCCTCGAATATTTCTTCACGCCGTTGGCTGCTGAGGAAATTCCTGTTGGTTCAGAGAAATCACGAATATTTGCTTGGTTTCAAAAATTGCCTCTAACATCCACGTGACGTACTCGTAGTATGCGAAGTTAACGCGGCATTTCCCTTAGTTACCATGAACCTAAATTGGCGAAATTTGATTGTAGGCCTCATTTGGGGTCAGTTGGTTCGCGAAGGTCGGCGTTACTGTCAGTCATCTCTGTGTTGAAAAATAGGGGTTGTTATTTTCAAAATTCCTTAGCTCGAAAACTTTTGATAGAGTTTTCATGATGAAGTTTTGAAATTGATTACGAACTTTAGGATTTTTTGGTTTTTTGGATACTGTATACTTGAGTCCAGTGTAGGTAAATTCAAAAGAAAACAGCTTATTATTGATGCATCGCTTTATGAACTCGAGTTGTGGTTCCGGGATAATTATATTTCATTATTATTATTTTTGTTGTTGTTATTTTGGATTTTTGGTTATTATTTTAGGTAATGGACCTTTGGAATCGAGCATAAAAAAAACCTTCCTCAAAATTTGATGGTTTTCGTTTCAAGGCACGTAGAAAAAGAAATGGAACAAAAAAATTTCTATCGGTCCGCCATAAGCCGTACTTCGCACTTTCCTTAGTTACCTTGAACCAAAATTAATCAAATTTGTTTCTAGATTCCATTTGGGGTCTACTTCGTACGCGAAGCTCGGCGTTACTGTCAGTCATCTCCATGGGATGAAAAACAGGGGTTGAAATGCCGTAGCTCGAAACTTTCAATAGAAGGGTATGGTTTTTTGTTAACGTTTTTAAATTTACCCCTAGATTGAGCATTTTTTGAGACCATCGGGAGCATCGTACGACCACCAGTTCGTTTGTACCGCAGAGCTTCGTCAACATGATCGTGAATGAAACGATATAGGTACATCCAGCCCAAATAATATCATTGATATCATTGATGGAGAACACCTGGTTGTAATCGCGCATGGCTTTATGAAATCGACTTGGTTGTTCCGCGAATCATTTTATTTAAAGATTGGTGGTTATTTTGAATTTTGTTAATAGGTATTTTAACTTGAACAAACGTTGTGCTTCATGAATAACAATAAACAATATTAACGATTCAATTCTTGAATAGAATCCACCGCATATTTATGCAGCTGTAATTCCTCGGCCGGCTCCAGTTCTCAATTTAGGGCTTTCCTGGGGGGAGCACGAGGGTAGGTATTATTCACAGAAAACAGTGATCTACGCAGAATTGGCATCTATGTAGGTGAATAACAAACATTTGTGTAATAATTGCAGTTTTTGGTTTATTATTTTCAATAATGAACCATTGGAATCGAGCAAGAAAAAAAAAATTCTTACCCCCCTCAAAATTGGATGGTTTACGTTTCAAGGTATGTAGAATCCAAAACTGCAATAAAAAAATTTCTGTCTGTCCGCCGTACGCCGTATTTTTTTAAATAGCTTGTTACGACTCCCGAAAGTACCTATATTTTTGGTAAATTAAATTTTAACCAATATCAGGGATAGGCTAAGTGAACACAGTGAGCGTGTTTACTGTCGGCATAGGTACAGTTCTATAACAAAATCATACGGTTTTTGTTTACCATAAAATAACCACGAATGTCCAGTGCAAACGTGTCTGTGTCCTCTTAAGGGTTCCAAAAGTCAGGCCATGCGCGTATTCTTTCTTATTGCACCGTGGCTGACACCAGTGTCTTTGCGAAGCTCCCCATGACTTTGTAAACTTTACAGGTAATTCCCAACGTCTAATGTACCTACTTATATCAGTATATATATCTAGTGTACTTAAATATGACACATATATTTATATATACTACGGATATAATAATACTCGTAGGTATCCTTGAAATTCCGAATCTTTTGGGAGTGTCTTTTTCGCGGAACAAGCAGTCACACCGTGTGACGAATCCCGCCCGAGTCTTAGTATAAGCCTTTCTTATCTTGGGCAACTGAGCCAGGAGAAAACACCCTTTCTTTTGGTTTAATGAAGTAAATTTTTACAATATGGTAAAGGAGTGATGAGTGAAAGACTGGTGATGAGAACGATTTTGATTTTTGGTGAGAGGCATGATTAGATGATCCAACTCAATGTAGGGGAATAGATCATTCTGTTGATGGTGCCCATATAAATATACGGTCGTCTTTCTCTTTGGAGGCAATTTTCATCCTGAATCAGCACAAATTTTAGCTTTCCTAACAATATATACTTCCCATGGAAAGGGCATATCAGGACGCCTTCACCTAAATTCTTCTGGCATCAAGATAATCCTTAGCCCGAGTCGGAAATTGTATTTTTCGATTGATTCCAGTCTACAATATAACACCATTTAGGTACTGGGACATGGTCTTCTCCTGTACTTGTTACTGGAACAGGCAAGCATTTTCTCGAGCGTTTGCATTCATTGCAGGAGAAATACTTATGAAGAGGTTTTAAGCTATAAATGTCACTGCCCCACCCTATTTGTTTCTATCGTCAGTTCCATTTGGACGTATCAGTTGACTGAATAAATTAAGTCGAGCGAAAACAATCAGTCTAGTCGTAGTAATGATGGAAAGAAAAAGCGTATAGCACGGTGAAATGGAGAGATGAGGGAACGATTTTGAAACTCTTAAGGGCGTAAATAGATGCAGAGGCGTCGCTTTGTTGATGGAGCTCATGAACGCCCCGGGGCCATCTTTCTCCTTGGAGGCTGTTTCCATCCTAAATAAGTCCCCAGCTCATCGTCCGGAGGCTTCACAATAATTGGAGCGGAAACGCGGTCTAGGGTGGAAAGCAGAGACCACTGGAAGGCAGCGTTGGGCTCAACCAAGTATGACATTGAGCCTGTTAATGAATGCCAGTCAATTAATTCAGTCTCTATTACCCGTTGACCTCAGTTTCTCTCGATGTGAAGAAATAAAAGCCACGGACGACCTCTTATTCTATCTAAGAGACAATTAACACTAACGTATCTACACGTTACGTACATTTGATAGTGACTAGATCACCAATATGGAACAGTCATACATATTCAGGATTCGGTAAATTGATTCATTTCTCGAGCATCGCCATTTCTTTTGGGGTCGCCTTGAAATAATTAAGAGTCGATTTGCGACAACTCAGAAACCGAGGGGCCTTTGCAAAATTCGAATTACTTAGTTTGTTTATTGAATAATTACATATAAGATGGGTAGATAAAAACGTAAATGAACGAGATTATTTTTAAAAGAAACTTATGTTATGGAGTATACCTACCGGGTCGAATCACAGTTTTTTTTGTCATGTTGTTCAAATACACCAAAAGTGGGCGGAATAAATAGTGGATAGACATATTTACTTGCAATACAAAAACTCGCTGAATTCCGGTAGAGTCCATGTTAACGAATTCTGGTTGCCTGCCCTCGAAAAACGTCGAACTATTGAGTGAACGTTGAACCATTTCGATTACCAGGAGTTTTTCAATAGACAGCGATTAGTTCGTATCATCATGGGACGACTAGACCTAAAACAAGGTCCAAAACATGGGTGTTCCTGGGATTCACAGTACTCAAAGTGGTGCAAAATACTACCCACAACTCTAACTATATACAGATGAAAACACCAGTAGGAGTTTTCTGATGTTATTATTGGAAGTATTACTTAATGTGCGAGATTGAACCTGGGCTGTACAGTGTAACTAAATATTTGAAGAGCGCTACGTTTGCTAAAGGGGCTAAGTGCCATTCTAGAAAATTTCGAATCTTGAGGAACTAAAAAACAATGCACACCGCCTAATTTCATTGGGGGAAGAAAATTATACACCCATGTTGAGGAATGCAATCAAGCAATACCTATATTTTGGTACACATGTATTGCGTACATTTTTCAATTATTTTAAAGTTTTTTATCAAAAGGGTCTAAGTACTACCGTGAATACCGGCAAATGGCACTCTTCATTTATTAACACGTATTAATTCCATGTAGTGCAACGCACGGGTCATCCAGATGATAGCTGATATTTTGCTTGTGTAGGTAGCAGCGTTTGTCTTCAATTTGTTTAGAAAGGGAAAAGTCTATACGATGTTCAGATTTGTTCGAATACCTACCTGTGTTGTTTACGAAGTAATAAAGGACATACCTAACCATCGTTATCAACAACGAGGTCGGGAGAAAATAAACAACTCCATTCGGTAGATATGTTGTTTGTGGATTCAAAATTTAAACAAATGGCCTCCCAAGGTGGAGTTTTGGTGTCGGGCGGCCGCCTCCATGCATCCAGGGTGTTTTGAGTTAATCACCCGCCATTTCACAAAACCTCTCATCCCACACTTCCTGTTGAAAACGCGGCAAAACAACTAGCGCCCTGAGATGATCTATGTTCCCACCTCCAAACTGTTAACCGCGTTTCAAACAACATCCGTCTAATGTATGCGGGCGCTGAATAATTTCCACGCAAGATATCACAGTGTAGGTGAATGCTAAGTAGAGCTCTAACTGAGTTTTCCACTCGTGTTTCGACGCAGCACTGCTTACCTAATGCTCACAGCGTTGTACTCATGTTTTATGATTCAGGCGCCACTCCTGAGTAACGAAATTTGGGCGCTTATGCGCCCAATTCATGTCATTTATGTTTGTTCCTCGTCAGTTGAAGCTATGTCGGAATTTCACATCATTGACATCAAACACGAGTTCATACCCACAAAAATCCTTTGCCAATTACTTCCTCTTCCTTCCGAGTACGAGTGAGAAGCATTCAGCTGAGGGGTGTGCTCGACTTCACCAACAACCATTTCCGAAACTGTTTCTGAAATATACCGTTATTTTCGTTCATCTAATTTATAGATTATTTTAATAGATTATACAAGCTTATAATTTTTGAAATTTTAGCATATAATTTTAGAACACTGATGAAATAAAGGGAATGGGCCAGAGAAAGTGTGGTTGTAGTGGGTGGAGAGGGGAAACAACGCGCAAGTGCCTAGGGCACCTCCGAAAGATAATAGAGCAGTCACAATTCCATGGGATCGCCTCATTTATTTTTTTGTGAATTGACATCAGTGTTGAACAAGGTTGGGAAAAACTTGATTCTGGAAGTTGAAACTCATTAGCTTGCAAGGGGAACGAAGACATCTTGATGCTGTTTCTCTTCCTGGAACGTTTCCAGCTTTAAGAAGAAGGAAATCCTCAGCTTCTGGGACTCGCTTGTACTTCGGGACACCCGTGCAATAGACTATTGTATCGCACATCGACATTCTTCTTCCGCCCTCGGCATCTACAAGCTCTCTACTTCCCTCCCCTCGGTATCCACCCATCTCATACATTACTGCGAACGGTTCGAGTTGAATTAACCGTCGAGGTCTGTACCAACACCCAGCCGAACAACTTTCCTCTTCAGCACTTGCTAGCTTCTGAGTTAGAGCCTCATGTATAAATTCGATATCAACAAAAAGGAAGAAACCTCCATCCACTGTTCCTCTGATCTCTGCTCAATCTCTATGAGTCCAGTCTATGGTTTTTCACCCTAAGGAGTTGCGGAAATAATGTGGACAACTATGGAGCAACAGGTTATAACTTATATATATTTACTCGTGAATTATATGATAGGATACTCTATAGACAAGTTGGAATCAAGAGCGAGAATTATGATGCCAAAGAATTTATCGGATTCGGGACAAATTACCCAATTAATAGTATCGTTACTGTCGAAATACAACCCTTCTTTATATAATGTGGTAATCTATCATTTATAAATAAATAAATAAACCTGATGAACGAATAGTTCTCTTTAGAGTGGTAACAGTTCCACTCTGCCAAACGTTCTGCGTCATATTTGAAGGAAACTCTTCATTCTTTAATTATTATAGTTTATTAGCCGCTCAACACTTATATATTTTGTTTTCACTGGGCTTTTCATGATTACATTTTCTTCATTTTTGTCATTCGTATTTCCATCTTTCCACACATGGGGAGATGGAAAGTCCCATCTGAAAGCCCATCGGACGTCCATCTATCGGATGTCTAATCGTATATACATACAACTTATTGAGAAACTTTAGTGCAACAAATTGAGAAACTGAGTCACCATCACGTTTCCAACAGTTTTCCGATTCGTTGTTACGAACGCGAGCTGGATTTGTTACACGATTACACGTAGAAGTAGTGAACGGCAGAGTGGAATATTTGAAGGGGTTACCGATGTTGGCCTCAAGCAAAATACCCTCTTCCCACGCAAAATCTCTTATTATTATGCAGAATTGTACAACCTCTCTCTCGCCTAGTTTATATGGTACTTCAGGATACTAATCGATCTCTACAGTGTACTTATCGATTCTGTAGAAAAATGAGGTAGGTACCATCTCACCCTCGAGTTTCCTTCATTCGTAAGTTTTATTATGCACCCTGAAAGTGTTTGTCAGGAAAAATCGTCTGCTGCGAGTTTGTTACTCTCTTCAAAATGACGTTTCCTTCGTCGGCTCGCGACTTCATCAAAGATTCAAATTTCCTACTCTGTTCAAATAAACTGTAGAGGACAATAATTCGTTCTTTCCCAAATGTGACAACAACTCTTCCACTGCGTAGTAGACGAAACCATTTGTACACAGTGAATGAAAAGTCCTACTCTTTCAGCTTGACTTCATCAAGCATAGCCGTCATTCAAAAGCTGAGTGATTGCCAATCAGCTCCAATACATATGTATAAATCTGATACTTCCCTCGTCCAATCTACTCAGACTATTCGAAAGAAACAAACTCGTGTAGTTTAGCTGAACACTTAAATATATTTTTTCAACACTTTGGAAACTTCAAAACGAAGTGGTGTTAACAGTAGAGAAACAATAAACTTCAGCCTAAGGAAAACGGTTTTCTCGCCACAACTCCTACTATGACTGAACTAAAAACTACAACTCAGGTGACGAGTCTCCACTAGCGCTTTCCCCAATGAAACTCACATATTCATGGTTAGGTGGTCTTCATTTTCAAAGCTTTTTCCCCAATGAACACATTGAAGGTTTAATGAGTTCGGGTATTGCAGCATGATCTCTTCAAGTAGGGAATACATTCGAATGCCGAGTGATTGCCAATCAACTCTAACGAAATACTGTGCCCGGAAATCAGAGGCATTCCTGACCCATAGGAATATTGTCTTGTCCCGAAGGATATTATTTTTGTACTATACTTCATTGGGAAGTTTTAGCGTATATCGTCCGCTGGGAGTTGAGTGCATATACTTCAAATTATTCCCGGTCTCTCCATCGTCTTGCAGGTTCATCCAAGATTCAGATTTTCTTCCCGGTTCAAATAAGTGTGTTTGATAGTCTCTGAGAAGTTTGCTTCGGATTATAACGCCAAAACCGTCGTCGGTGTAAAAGTCTGCGTCGGATAAGTTTTCATTACTCCTGAACCCCGTTTCCTTCCCTTGAACACAATCTACGGAGCAAACACTTTTAATACTTCCATTATCCGAAGGGAAGGCACCAGGAAAAGGTAGACTCCTCTGAATTTCATGGAAAGGAAAACCTGAGAATAATTTTAGAGCGAAAGACGTAGGAGACCTCGGTCTTGGTGGTGGTGGTGGTGGGGAGGGGGGGGGGGCAGAGGGGTGAAAAAAGTTGAGAAGAAAAGACATGCTTTAAAGTTGGATGCCGACCTGACGGTCCTGTATAATATCAAAACTTTTTTCCTGCAGACCGCCCTCCCAGAAAACTTTGATGTATTTATTCAACTTGAGAATATCGGTCTAATTAATGAGGTGTGCTTTTCACTTTTCTCTGGAGCAGCTGCTGGAACGGATCCGAGTATTTTCCCTAATTGGGACTCGCTTAATACTTGATTCTTTCCCGTCGAATCCACCTTTTCTCTTCTTTTATTCTTCTTCATGGGCTAATTCAAGAACACCCCAGAAAAGGCCGTCGACGAAACGGAAGTAAACTTATTACTTTTGTTTTTTCAGCGAGGTATTTTTCCGTCCGAAATAAGACGTCTATAAGTTATAAATAAAATTGAAAGGGCTGCTCGTTTCATAACGACTATTTATTGTGATTGTTTATTCCGGCAGATCAGAAACCATTAATAGGTAACTTGCAGGACTTTACTTGTTTTTGCCACATGCCTTCAGGCGAAAAACGTAACGGAAGTGAATCTCCAGAGTGCATCACGAAATGCGCACTCAGGCTCATTTCCTTCCCGTTCAGCTTTGTTCCTGAGAGTTGATGTCTACATGGTGCCATCATCATAGCTTACTCCTTCAGGCACCCGTCTTCAGTTCCGATGCTAATTTTCGGAAACTGGTATTTTGGAAGCCTCAGGATCTCAACGACGAAGATAATCGTCTAAAATATCTGGCAGTCTTAAAACCCACAAAAAATGGTTGAGGTTGTTGATTTGAGATAGAAATTATAGACGTGGAACGCTTCAGTAGGTGCAACCTTGTGATATCACTTGTCGCCTCCCGAAAAAATACCAACAAAGTGTCATGCCAAATAGAAGGTCAAAAATGGCGTTTTTGTAATTTCAAGTTGCTCAAAATTTGAATTAATAAGCTTTTTAATTTAATCATAATATATTTACAGAGGCATTGAAAACATTATTTCCGAACAGGACAGGAATAGGTTACCAACTGGTCGGGCGCCTTCATCAAAACAAGGAGGAGATATGTAGTCGTAATCGATTCCACGAGCAGATCTTAATTGTAGTGAATCAGTGAAAGTAACATGAATGGACGAATAGGTGTGGTAGGATTTTGAATAACAAAAATGTTTGGGTCTGAAGAGCGGTCACATTTTTGTGTTCAAAATAATGGAATGTGTTCGGTTTGCAGGTGCGTTTCTTCAAATCTTGGCTCACACGGTCACGCTGTCTGACGACTCGGGCGCTTCAGGTGCTTGCAGATATTCCGTCGGATCGTAATGTAGTGATAAGGTTAAATTCTCTTGTAAAGGTTGACTCTACGTTATACAGAGAGAAAAAGAGCGCCATTAGAGATCGTCGGTACCTCAGCTTGAGTCGGTTCTGATGGGCAGAGAAAGGTCTTTGAGTCTGGAAGAGGAATATGATCCTTCTGAGTGGGGGGAGGCCACCGCCGGAGTGGGATGCTGTTTCTTATTGACTGGGATTAAATGGAACAATTGGAAGCCTCGAGAGAGGTCAGCCGTCGAGGCTCTTATCAGGGATTAGTTGGTTGATGGGAGCTCTGGTTGCCAAAGAGGCCCGGAGCATCGGCGCCTTGGGCTCTTGATGATCACTTCTACTGTTCAGAAAAACCTTAAATTGGAGTCGGGCAACTCGGTACACACGTGTCGATGATCGAGGCCATTGCGTTAAACTAGAACCTTCCTGAGTCTAAACTCATACTATTACACTTCTTCTTACTACTTTCTTGAGTAACTACAGGTATTATAATATACTGTTACTACAGCTAGTTCTTCTGTATACAACTCTAAATGTTTGCGTGTGCTGCCTCGTCACGTCTAAACTGCTTGACCGATTTTAATGAGGGTGGTCTCAACGTGATCAGCGAGTTCCAGAAACGGAATTAGGCTATGGTAAACGCGCCAAAACTCCTCTTTCGACGTGATTTTGTGCTTTCTACGAATCACCGAGTAACCTGAATGCGAATGGACTACTTTTACTCATCCGGGCATAGCCGGCTATGAATGCTAAATATAAAATAAAATAAATTGCGTAAATGAAACAAAGTTCCGGTCATGCAGCATGACTAAATGAGCAAATGTTCAGAGTAACATAACCACATAGAATATCGATGATTCTCCATGGTTTGTCGAAAAATTTGAACACTTCTCGTTCGACATGGTTTTTTATTAAAAATGTTTTATTGGTGTCGAATTACCACCTTCACCCGTTTTTTGTTCATTTTACTTCTTGCTGTATGGCCGTACGAGCGAATTTGTGAAGTATGTAATAAGTACGAACTTGAACTAGGTATCACCCGTTTTCCAAACATTTTGACTTCCTTTAGCCCAAACTTGTCTGCACTCGCCCGTTATATCTACCCCCCAAAACAACCCTGTTGTAAAAATTCACCCGCCAACAGCACCTCCTCAGCCGCAAAGAGGATTGATATCCATTTTGCCCGCCGAAGTAGCATGCTCGGTGCTTCGCACCTCGGTCTTGGATGTGCATATTTTATAGAAAACCTGTTCCTTCCTTCTCTGTTGGATTTGAGTGAAGAAACCTGTTCCTTCCCCCCAAACCTTGAATTTTCTTCCAACGCTGCTTGGCGGCGCTTCTTTCCTGCCGGGGCAAAAGTGGAACAACGTTGTTTCAAGTGCAACAACGGAGAAAATGATGCTTATATAATTTTATCTACTTCTGACTAATATTGGTATTTCCATTGATTTTCGATGGAATGGTCATTTCGATTGTGACTTGATGGTAACGTCAATATTATTGTGTTAGTGAAAGGCAATGAACCATAATCCAGAATGCTTACGTTCCCAATGTTGTTTGCTCATATATATTATTATCACAAACGTCTAGTATCCTGTGCAACACGCGGAACATCAATATACTATTAGGTGTGAATCAATAATATAATACTATTATGAATCAATAATATCATTATGTATTGATTCCGAATACACTTGCTTTGCCCATTGTCATTCAGTTCATTTTCTACTTGGGATAACTCGGTATTTCTACCGTAATTCTTCTCTATGAGATTCAGCTTGGAGGTTTGGTGGCCATTTGGCCAAAAATAGTGTTACAAAACCCGATTGGAAGGTTCCGGTAATTCGTTGGGAAAAGAAGTAGATGGCTCGGTGGGAGGAGGAGGGTGTTACGGGCAGAAGATAGTAACACCACCCGGAAGTAATGGAGTCGTTGGCCGTGAATTGAGAGAAAATATGGGACACACAGGGTAAGAGAAGAGGATTCGGGGGTAAAAAAGACACCGGCACTCGCCCAAAAGGGTCCAGGGAGGTTGGGACGTGTAGTAATGGGACATCAGGAGCGGGTGGTCGGATAACGGTCTTACCAGAGAAACACTAAGGTCCCTCGAGGGGCCAAGAGTCTGAATTTATGGCTGTGAGCATAGAACGGCTATGAGCAACTTGTGCTGTAGTGCAGCTGCCACGATGAGGGGGCGTGTCGTGAGGTGTAGAATGTGTTTATTGTGACATCAGAAAGATGATGAGTTTCGATTATGAACAACGAAAAAGTAGCGATCGAGCACCATGTTTCGTCGGTACCTACAAGAAAAGAAAAAAACCCTCCAAATTCTTCCACCAATGTTCAGTATTTTCTGTGCAGATTAGGTCCAGCTTAGGGGTGTAGACTAGTTGAGAGCAAAGCCAGAAAATATGCACCAGTTGAGCGCCGTTCTCCCGTTTTCGTTCTACCAGTTGAGCGCAGGAATGGGTGTCTTCTCTATACCAGTTGAGCGCGAAGCATAAGGGAATAAAATATAAACTAGAATGAAGTAATGTAGATAGTAATAGTAACGTTTATATTTCTATACCCAAACACCATTTAAAAAATCATAATCGATAAAAATCATCACATAAATCAATAATAATATTAATAAAATCCCATCAAATCATTTTTGTTTATTATTTGCGATAAGAACGTTTGGAATCGAGCATGAAAAAATATACATAGATATACCTGTATGGATTTTTATTGTTTTTGGTCAGATATATTCACGGGAAAAGCCCAATTGTTATGAAACGATAATTGATAAGGCAACTTAATTAGACAACGATTATATATGTCAATTTACTGTTTTTAAATTGACCTCGAGCCCACCTGGAGCATTGTACGTCCAGCCATTCGTTGCGTCGAAAAGCTTCGTCAAATCCGGCCCAGATACCCCTGCTAGGGAACACCTGATTATAAACGCGCATGGCTGTATGAAGCGAACTTGACTGTTCTGTGATATTATTTCATTTGAAGAATGATGGCTCTTTTGAATTTTTTTTATAGGTACTCTTGTAACTTGAACAAACGTATGCTTCATGAATAACAACAAATAATTATTAATCATTTAATTATTGAATCCCGAGCATTTTTATGAAACTGTAGTTCCCGTGACGGTTCTAGTACTCGATTTAGAGCTTTCCGGGAGGGGGGGGGGTCGAGGGTAGGTATTGACAACAGAAAACAGCGATCTACACAGAAAGGGCATCTGTACAGGTAAGTAATAAACCGTTGTGTGACAATTTCCAGCGTTTTAAAAACTGGTTAAAACAAAGTTGACAGAAAAATTGCGTGCACCGGTCAAAAGTTCTATCAAACAAAACTTTGTTGGGGGAGTTAGCGAGTTTCTATCGCGGATTAATTTTTGCAGCTTCGTGGTTGTGTTCTGGATGTTCACTTAATAACACATTTCCTTCAACGTTCGTCTGAATGCGAGCACAAGAGGCCGCTTTGACACAAAGCCATGATGTACCTCATTGTACCTCATGCTCACGTCGAAATTTGAAAAATCCATTTACTTTTAGCACCTGTCCTTTTTCTCCCTTTTCAACCACGAATGATTCCATCTCACAATGACAACTAAATAACTGAGCCACTAAGCCATAGCGACAGGCTGATACTGAGTAATTACATGATTCATGTTCTACTACACCCAGTTGATTATTAGTCGTCTCGTTACAGTAAACAAACAGCACACCGATTGTGAGGTTTGCCGTACTTTGCACATTGACATAATGTTTACTTTCCTTCGCGCTCAACTGGCAGCTGGTGAAAGGGGGTTCAGCTGTGCTCACTTGGTGCGTGACTTACTGCTCAATCCAGCTTTGCGCTCAACTGGTGTATCCCCGTACTCTGTAGGTTATATTCTCTTGAAGTGCTCATAACCAGTAGAAATAAAGTTACTCGATAATATTTTATAAGTCGAGGGTAAGTACGGATTGTTCCCCAGTTTTATATTGATCCAGGGGGATGGGTTTACTAACGGGACACCGGTTAAGCTGGGAGGAGGCCTTGCATCCTGCAAACTTGAATGTTACGCTCTCAGGATTATAGATTACAGAACGGTTATAAATTGATAATTGAATTTAAATACTGTAAGGACTGGAGGCTCGGGCATGATTAGGCCGTATAAAGTTAGGCGCGATTACACAAACAGAGCCTCGTTGACCCATCAATAGAACTAATTTCGGGAAGTGTAGTGGACTTGAGCGTAAGCGGTAAGCATCAGGAAATTGATATCAGTTATTTTCTTGAAGAATTTATATAGCAAGTTGGAAACCGATATCAACACCAAGATCAGTACTAATATATTACCTATTTGTTAAACATTGACAGAGAAGTGGAAACGGCTTCTTATCCAGAACCGCTCGGCGAGGTCACCCATAGCTTAGGTCTGCAGATCCATAAAGTAACATCCATAATCAAGCAAAGCAAAATCGAAAGGAAAGTCGTAGAGCTGTTTTGCTCAAGTGAATGTGCTCCAACACGGTTCGGTATACTGAAACGGTGGCTTTTATGTGAGCCTTCCAGTTCAGTCTTTTAGTGTGAACAGCTCCTAAGAATTAGGAGCAGTTAAGTAGTTTTAACATGCTTTACAATTTCGGCATACATTTACGATCTTTAACAAACATGACATGCTTATGAATGAGCCGAAGTTCACCGGATTTAGTACATGGCTTTGTAACATTCGGCCAAAATTTTTTTTTTTTTTTTTTCACTTGTAATATACATGCATCGTTATTTTACCCATCGATATTTACATATGAATTAGGAGTGATATGCAATTGAGTAATTTCATCTTTCATGAAATGGAAATATCGACCGAAAAGCTTTGGTAATGATCTCTTCCAATTCAGAGGGTAAAAAAACATTAAATGGTTGTTTTGATTAGAATTGTTTACTAGGTGTTTGGAATTTTGACAAGGAAATCGGTGTTTCTGGGTGATAGCTCTTTGGTCAGCCAGCTCCGAATCGACGACCATTTTGCGGCTGGCGGGAGAAGTGTGAGGTCTACAATTACTCGAGAAGTCGCAATCCCAAACCCTCAAAGTGGTTCTCTTTTCCAACGCCCTGATGTGTTTACCCAGCTGCCCGGTCAACACTTCACCTTCCGTCAATGGGGCTAATGCCGTTTGCTAGTCACACCCTCCTTTTTTCCTCTTTTAATTTAGAATCTTTTTCTTATATGGGTGGGTCGGCACGTCCAAATCCTTTTTTCATCACTCGACGTTGGTAGCGACGGAAAAAGTTGTTTTTTTCCATCTCCCCCTCAGTCACCCATTTTACTTGTTAAAGAGTTGAATCAATATTCATCAATCAGGCCGTGGTGTTTTAATGAGTTGGATGCGGGAACACCCCCCCCCCCCCCCCCCCCACCAAACCGCTACATTCGTAAAACCAGAGAAAAAAGGAGCGTGCTCAAGTTTGAGTTACTATGTAAATTAAAGCAGGTTGGCTATAATGAGCGAAACGGGGCTGACCTGGTGCTTTTCGAATCAGGCGGTTGGCGGCTTGCAGCCAATTCCAGGTGAAATCGGGCTGTTTTACCTGCCAAGCGAATTTCCGAGGGCACAACAGCGGTCTTTCACATTGTATCGGTAACGACCTTTGTTGATTCAAACCCACCTGTAGCCTACACCACCCAATGTCGCATTAGCAATTTCAAATAAAATAAAAGCATCTGAGTCATGTTCGTTTCGCGAAAAACCCGTCCTTCGGATTTTCCGCCCTCCGCCATCTCAATTAGGGCCCCACGAAATCTACACAACCGACAAACTTGTATGTATACAACTAAACCAGTCTTTGGGTAGTCTCTAAAAGTCACTTTACAAACAACATAGTCATAAACCTTATCCTTCTATTGAAAGTTTTCGAGCTACGGCGTTCTGATATTGTTTTCACCCCTTAGAAATTACTGGCAGTAACGCTTAGCTCTGCGGACCAACTAGACCCCAAAAGGGACCTACAAACCAAATTTTATTTATTTTTTCTTGGTAATTAAGAAAAATACCGCGGACAGTAGACGAGCAGAAATTTTTTATTTCGTTTTCAGATTCTACGTACTACCTTGAAACGCAAAACATTAAATTTTGAGTGGGGTAGAATGCCATACATAATAGGCGGATGGGCCACAAAAGCGGTTTGTGTTATTTTTTAGTGAAACTAGATTCCATTCGGAGAACTTTGACACCAACCGCACTGTACTACGTTAAGCAGTTCTTTTCCTATGATTTTTCGAAGTTTCAACTAATTCTCAGGTCACAGTTGGCAGGGGGGTCCCGCCCAGGCGATATGGGTGCAATGACGTCAGAGTTGGTGGAAATTCTGAAAAATCACAGAAAAATAACTACCTGTCGTGGGACAGTGCGGTTGGTGTCAAAATTCTCTGGATGGAATCTGCTTTTAGTTAAAAAATAAAATAAATACTTGCACATAACCGATTGGTTTGGTTTTTCATGCTCGATTTCGAAAGTTTATTATTGAAAATAGTAAACCATTATGGAAGTATTTGCTTAGTTTTGAACTTTATTGTTAACACCTTTACTGAACACATGTGCAACGCACGGATCATCCAGTAAATACAAAATATTCCTTTCCCACACATAACAGAGGGAAGCGACTGCAGCTGATGACGAAGTGAAAGCGTAAGCAGAGGATCGTCGTGGTGCGAGCAAAAGAGTTCGCAGATAAAGATTTCCTTCCCAGAGCTCCCTCGATCGCTTTAAATTGTTCTTCCTGAACTCCCAGGTAATCGGAGTCTTCAAACCAGATCTCTTTAACCATAGAAAGAAACACGCAATGGTGAGGGGGAAGGGGACGTCTAAAGAGAAGTATTTGAGTAAGAAAACGCTCAAGTCGTCTTTATAAATGGGGATCTCTCCTTGAGACGACCGATTATCGTCGGATTTTACTTCTTTTATTTACCCCCACTTTCTTCGCCCTTTCTCAATTTCCCTCTCTCGCCCAGGTATTTTTTCCTTATTCTTCTCTTCTTTCAAGATTTTTTTCTTATCGTGAAGGGCGGCGGGGTGGGATCTCGAGAACTTTCGGATATTGCGGGGAGGGCAATACCTTCTATGAGGTCGGTAAGTTCTTTTTCTCTTTATTTGTTTTCGGTGAAAAAGAAACAAAAAAAAAGATTGAGACGTCAGAACGCTGAAAGGTTCCGAATCCAAAAAGGCAACTCCCTCTCCGCCATCCTTCTCCACTTAAGCGGCAAAATAACATTACGGGAAATAATGAAAGAAAACGAGGATTTACCGTAAGTAATTTAGCGAGCGACCCTAATAAAGTTCAAGTACGTGGACAGGCCGAGCCTTGATGTCGGGTACGCTTGATGTGACGTGTTCGTGCAGGATGCTGGTGGGCGGGTCTTATCGCGTTTTCTGACCGACTTAGGGATTTCAGAAAAACAGTCTTGTAACGGTTCCATTAGACCGTTTCAAGTTCCGTAAACCGTTCCTTGCCTAATATCTATATACCATCATATCGACATCAGTATGAGGAATGAAGACACCGTTATGCGGTGGTTGTCAAAAGCGCGAGGTGGTCCAAAAACACCTAAACTTTTTGGTATTAAAAGCGCGATTTCGAGAAGAAAGATTAGGTTCATAAGCGCCACTGCTTCCTGTGTCAAAGGCGCGAGCTGGAGCCGTTAATTTTACTTACATAGGCACTTTTACTGTTACTTTTACCAACTACCTATCTACTACCTACTACTGTACCTACCTGAATCAAGGAAACAGGAATAAAAAAAATCAGAAATGTGAAAAAAATGATATATTAACAACTTTTTGTCATGTTTTTACCCTATCAAATATAAAGTTGTTATAATATAATGAAAGAAATTTGAAATATCAAAAGTATCAAAAATTGCGCATGGCAGGTTTGCGTAGGTACTCCATGGTAGTCAGTGCTCCTCCGTGGTACTCTTCCCAGCAGATCTTCACGAAGGCCTCCACTTTCTTTTGAGTGTTATTACGTTTTTGAGTAATGGAAGAGGTGTTCAGGAGGACATATATGTTTCTGCTTGGACCTTTTTTAAAATTTCGATGGCAACATGAACCGAAGGATGGGGAGCGTTAAATAATTGTTCCTTCAAATGCCGATGGTAGGATTCCGGACCATTGGTGGAGCGTAGCTTCTGCGTACATCTCCAAGCTACCAACCCATCCTGTAATATGCGAGCTTTCCGATATTCAAAATCACCTGTAATCAGGCAAGGGACACCTTTATTCGTCGTACACTGAAGCACACCGCACATAATTTTACTTGAGAGCGAACGCACTGAGGGGAGGGTGAATACTAAACGGTAAACCTCAGGAACAATGACAGTGTGAGTGTAAGTGGGGGTTAAGTAAATAAACTGAGTAGGTAAACATTTCAGTGAACAGAGGCCTGGGTCTTGGTCAAAAGTCGCGACTCCTCAGTTCGGCGACGATCAGCGATAGGAGCCTAGGAAAGGCGTTATCTGCTTCAAGAACTGTTACTTTATTCTGTTATAGTGGCTCGCGCTTTTAAATCAAAATACTAGCAGGGAACCTCGCGCTTTTAAACATGAAAAACGCTGCAAATCCCTGCACAACGGTTTATTATTTTTGTATAGAATACCCTTCTGTTACAGATCACAGCTCTATGTATAGATAACCCATCTATATAATATGATATGTACTATTCTATACATATTATGTAGATCGCAGACCCTCCGTAGGTTAGTACCTAACCCCGTACTCGTTACTAGGTACCTACCTAAATCACGAGTTAAATGTTGCTAAAATAATTCTGCCGATGACAAACAGTACCTAACAAAAAGAAACACACATAATGAAGTTCTGAAAAGAAATTGTTGATGAGGAGTGAAAGAAGTTGCAAAAGTACCTACCAACAAACTCCAGCCCCTTCTACGTAGATGGTATAATGAACCGTTGTGTAATAATTTACCGTTGAGTAATGATTTACCGTAGTAATGATTTACCGTAGTAATAATTTACCCATCAATAATACTTCAACGTTTGTTCAAGTTTCACTACCTACCAACAAACTCCAAAAGAGCCATCATTTTTCAAATGAAATAATATCACAGAACAACCAACTCGACTTCATACTCCGCCAATATAATCAGGTGATCCCTAGCAATGATTGGCCGTATTCACAAATTCCTATTGTGGGCGCGTCTCTGGTTACGAGATTTGGTTTGAATGTATACAATTTCATTCACACTGGAGTCGAAAATGCTTGTCGGTGCAAACTTCGGGGCCTTACTGTGAACGAACGGCTGGACGTACGATGGTCTTAAAAAACTCGCAAGTTCAAGAACTATTTAAAACCGTAAAAATATTCACGTAAAAAAATGGTATAGGCGTTTTGAAAATTTCAACCCCTATTTTGAACCCCTTAGAGATGACTCACAGTAACGTCGAGCTTCGAGGACCAACTAGACGCCGAACGGAACCTATAACCCGAATTTCATCAATTTTTTTTCATGGTAACTAAGAAAAGTGGCCCGTACGGCGTACGGCGGACAGACAGAAATATTTGTATTGCAGTTTGGGATTCTACATACCTTGAAACGTAAACCATCAAATTTTGAGGGGGGGTAAGAATTTTTTTTTTTCATGCTCGATTCCAATGGTTCATTATTGAAAATAATAAACCAAAAATTCGCGCTTTTTAAACGCATTCCAAGGGGATTAGCGCTTATGATACCCACCCCCGTTATGGTTTCACAGTTGTTGTACCTTGTGCCCCATCACAGTCGTATGTTAGCCATGTTGACCCCATATGAAATAAGGGTTCTCATCACTCTTAATGAATCTTTTCAATTAATTTTTTTTTTTTTATACGTAGACTGGGCAAGAAAAAATAGGGCAGCGTGAATCCTCATCACACAAATTGAAAGAAATTAGAAATTGACTGAACAATTTGGTAACTTTATAACCCCGCCGCATTCATATTGTGTGCTTTAATGAACTATTCTCTTCTACTGACTTTGTTTTGTACAGTGCTCTCTCTACTCTTATGTTATTTTTCATAACTATATTGTTTCTACTCAAAAGGATTTTATTTTAGCTCATTTTTTTTCAGTTGTAAATTTTTTTTCTCGAAGACTGATGTATAGGATTTAATTATTGAAAAGGGATATTACTCCTTATATATATTATAAATAAGTTACAAGGGTAAATAAATGACCAGTCACACACAGATTTTTAACGGTGACGTCACATCTTGTGGCTTCACCATTGACAGCATCCTCCAGCGGGACGTTCAGTTTGAAACTTTTTACACAAATCTCAAAACTTGTATTAATAAAGGACGTTATCCGCCGTTTTAGCCATCCTGAATGCAAATCCAAACGAAAAGAAAAATCAAATTTCTCCACTCCACTTCACGAAAAATTTAATCAGTGATGTATTTCTGTTTTCATACAACTACTGAATATTGTATCATGATTATACAAATCCAGAGAGGCACTGTTATTATTGAAATTAACAAATTTTTATTGTAAAACAGCTGGTACAGACAATAATGTATGGGTATCGCGTGAAACGCAAAATCGGTCAACAGTGATTGTGTTTAATGGCGCAGTGACTTGGGGAGGTAGGATTTTGACAGCTTGAGATTTTACGGTAAATTATGAGCTTTCCAGCAAGTGATTAACGATGTTCGTGAGATGGAAACTGTGGAGTTACATTTACCTAGATACAGATTGGTTGTATGTGAAGACCATTAGAAAATTACGTCACGCATTTTCTGTCGTGACCCAAGACTCAACCAGAACCCCAGAAGAAAACGCTGCAAATTATTACACAAGGGATTATTATTTCCAGTATAGATGCCCCTTCTGGGTAGATCACTTTTTACTGTGGTCTACCCTCGTGGTTGATCCCGGAAAGCCCCAAATCGAATACTGGAGGCGGCCCGAGAATTAATAATAATTCAGCCATAAATTTAATTGTTGTTATTAACGAAGTATAACGTTTGTACAGGTTACGAACGCACCTATCAACAAAATCCAAAAGAGCCATCATTCTTCAAATGAAATGAGAACAACCAGCTCGACCATACAGCCATCCGTGATTATAATCAGGTGTTCCCTAGCCATGATATCTGGACCTGGTTCATACCGTTTCATTCACGATCATGTTGACGAAGCTTTTCGATGCAAACGAACGGCTGGGCGTACAATGCTCCGGGTTGCCTCAAAACATTCTTTAGTTCGAGATCAATTTAAAAACACACACAAAAAAAAACATGCAATTCTATCGAAAGTTAACGAGCTACGGCGTTCTGAAAATTGCAACCCATATTTTTCACCCCTTGGTATGACCGACAGTAACGCCGAGCTTCGCGGACCAACTAGACCCCAAATGGGACCTACAGACCAAATTTCATTAATTTTGGTTCATGGTAACTAAGAAAATTGCGAAGTACGGCGGACGGACAGAAATTTGTTTATTCCATTTTTAGATTTTACACACGGAAACCATAAAATGTTGAAGGGGGGTTGACTTTTTTTCACGCTCGATTCCAAGGGTTCATTATTCAAAATAGTAAACCAAAACATACCCCTCTATTGGAATTTTTGGAAGTTTCGACCTACGGTGTTCTGAAATGTCAACCCCTGTTTTTCACCACTTAGAGATGACTGACAGTAACGCCGAGCTTCGCGCACAGTTGCGGGGGAGGGGGGGGGGGGGGGGTTTAAATGCTCAATTCCAAAGATTCTTTATTGAAAATAATACGCCAAAACAATCCATGCAGTCCTTGTCACATGGGTTTATTAGTGTCGACTGAATACGGCACGGTGAAGAGACCCTCAAAGCTATATTTGACGGTTTTAAACTCGGATATTAGGTTGCTATTTCTGACAAATTATTCTCAATTAGTGACATTTTAATTTAATTGTCTCGATTAATCTGTTAATACTACCTTCTAATGCGAATTTCTGGTGATTATAGCCATTTTGACAGGTGTTTGAACCATAAATATTGAATTTGAGAGTGAACTTCGTTAGAACCTTAATCCTTTACTCAGTAAAAAAACTAAATAACCAAATAAACTTTATATTTGATCTCCTCGCCCTAAAAAAACCTAGAAAACGATACCTCACAAGCCCAAGTTCACTAAACAACAAACAACAACAAATTTTGCACTCTTTTTTCCACCCATAACACCCCTGGATGTTTTCCGATTGGGCTGCCGAGATAGGGGACAACTAGGGCCCAAATGGACCTTTTGGACGAATGATTTTTTTAAAAATTTTTTAGACCGAAAATTAAGTTAGATATCGATTTCACAGCGGATGGCGGGCGGTAATTTCATTTTCCGAATCTACACACTTTGAAACGTAAAAGAGAAAAATGTAAGGGGTGTTCAACAAAAAAATGCGTTGCTGTAGGGGGCGTCTAGCCGCCAGTGGTTTAAAGTTCATGATGGTACGTTTATTGTCGAATGAAATCTGGGGGACACCCCCAGACCCCCGGATTATACCAGTTTATATCAAGGATCAAAGCAAGGGAGCATGGAACTTTTTTTCGAATAAGTACATGATAGCAGAGGATATGGAGATATGTAGAAAAACGTCTGCCAATTCGAGTAGGCACTATATAGCTTCCTCACTTGAATCATATGAACGTATAGACTAGTTGGGTCGGTTCGATATGATACGGGACCATCTGCGATCCAACCCGCGTGTACCCTCAACATTTCATCTCTCTACGACCATTTTTCGCGTAGTTAGAAGCGTTATAAGGAAACAGTCAACATTTCATGTTAGCGCATGCGGAGAGGGAAATTACAGTAAGATTCCAATGAAGTTCATACGGAACCATCAAAGTATAATACTGATCAACCCTCCAAATGTGAACTCATTTCAACGATAATTAAGGTAGTTATGGGCACTCCAAGTATTTCACGTTTGCGCATGCGCAGACTAAACGATTTTCATGATTTTGAAACGAGACCATCTGCGATCCAACCCGCTCATACCCTCAGAATTTCAGCTCTCTACGTCTATATATCGCGTAGTTAGAAACGTTACAAGGAAATGGTCAACATTTCATGTTCGTGCATGCGGAGATCAAATTACATTACCATTCCAATGAAATTGATTTGGAACTACCAAAGTATTATTCCTGACCGACCCTCCAAGTTTGAATTGATTTCAACGATATTTAGGGTAGTTATGGGTGTTCCAATTATTTCATGTTTGCGCATGCGCAGACGAAAGTTACGGTACTTTTTCAATGATTTTGGTACGGGACCATCTGTGAGTCAACCCGCACCTACCCTCAAAATTTCGGCCCACTTCGACCTTTATTTCGGGTAGTTATGGGTGTTGCAAGGAATTACCGCAGACAGACAGGCACGGAACCAAACATGTTCCTCGATGTCTGAAACGGAAAATGGTATTGGAAATTTTCATTTTGGAGGACATGGACTTTTTTTACTCAATCACGAATCCAAGGCTTCCCTGTCTTCGGTAGTGAGGAAGCAAAAAAACGTCGTGGGGTTTCCAAGGCTCGGACCAGCGACCTAACGCAATGTCATGTAATACACGTCCTCAGCTGCTTTTGGCGTTTTCCGGGTAGGTAGAACCCTCTTGGCAGTTTTCGGCGGAGTGAGGTCTGTCTCGCCATGCTCTCCTAGGATTTGGGTGGCAGGCGTGGGGTAGAGGGAGAACCGTGTGGGCGACGGGGAGGGGAGAGTTCCCCCGGACTGGACGGGACGTTTTGCTGCCTGGTTTACTCTCGTAAAAACATGTTCCATGTTTAAAAAAATTTCCGAACCGAATACCGTATTCGGAAGAAACTTGGTTATATGCGACACTGACATACAAGGTGGCTCGCATTTATACATCGAAATGCAAACACGAGGGTCGAGGGCATTGTTGAGGAATTACAATAGAGGCGAATGAATTATTCGCGGTATGTGGGCGCACGGGAGACAAAACCCCACGGCGCAATTTCCGATTAATGAATGTTCCGTGTGAAGAGTTCAGGTGCACATTGTATAATGCTCCTTCAGCTGTGCCTACTTCCACATGCTCGTAATGTAAAGGATATTGAATCATTAACTCCAGACCTAATTTATTGTATTGTTCCCAGTCATACAGGATGTGTAAGAACTTATGCTTGCTTCATTACTTAATTGATATTGATTAGCGCGTTTGTGTGGGTGGGAGCAATTATTTTCAGTCCTACTCAATATTAGGTGACAGGCCTTATGGTTATAATTGACCATTGGAATAATTTTTGGTAGGTACATCGTTGTCAATAATGACCCTTAGGAATTCATCAAGAGGAGCAGATGTTTCAACCCTTCTCATAATTCGTTGGTTTACTTACGTTTCAAGATATAGAATCTGAAAATCGAAGAGTACTAACCTAGTACACGTGTTTGCCCTCCTAAAATGTGTGCAGTGTTCTACGGCTGATGATCGCAAAAACTTGCCAGCAGCCTAAAACAACGAGGGTAGCGGCTTGTTCCGCAATCGGTCTCATTCAAATCCGACCAAGTTTTGCCAGTGCAAGTGTGCAAGTTTCCTAGAAAATTCGGTGTCTCATCACCAAGCACCAAACACCATCAAATCATCAAACACCAAACACCTTATTAGGCAGTTACGCTAGGCAGGTAATATAACAGCTTAGGAGACCTACGTAGGAACTTTTTTTTCTTCTAAGTAGGATTTGTACACGTAAAATAGTAAGTGAGCAAAGTACCCATTTCAACCCATTTTTGAGAAACAAAATAATTTTAGTTAATGCAGATTTTGATTGTTTACAACTTTCGCTAACTAGTTTTCTTAGATGCAACGAATTATCTGGCGCTTGGATGGGCTCGAGTTGTTGTAGGTAGTGCGTTCAAACAGTAAAAATAATATCGACGCTGTCGCCGCAACATGTCGTATGACCATATATGGGCATATTGAGATAACACCGCTACGCTATGTAAAATGACGTGAGGAATCGATTGGTGAACTTATTTTTTCGATTGGTAGCCCTTAAAAGGCGCCAAATCGCAAAAAAGCAACACTGCCCATCAAAAGTTTGTCACCAACATGTCCTATGAAACACCATTTCCGCTTTAAAACGTGATTGACTCCTGCTTCTCCTCTGCTCAAGGTGAGTTGTCATTAATTTATGAGGTTTTTCATCAAACATACTGATAGTTTTTTAACCTGGAGATTCGTCTTTCAAAATGTGATGTATTTCATGTTGTTGAAGCATTTTTAGTAATGGTAATGATCGTGTGAAGCTAGGCCTTCTTTATAGGACATGTTGCATAACATTGTTTCTTGATAGGATGTGTTGCCACTCAAGAAATGATATTGATAAGACATGTTGTACGACACAAAAAAGCTTGATACGACTTGTTGTATCAATTTGAGGCCAAAAAATTCATGATGGCTTCATGGTGTGAGTTTTTTGGCTAAGATGTAGGTACTTAGGTCCTTTTCATTATTATTATTCAACATAATAATGTAAAATAAAAATTGCACCTAGGTACTGAAAATTATTATTGAACTCTTCGGTTTCCATTCTACGATGAATTCCTCTGAAGATGAAGATTCAGCCACTTCAGCTATTTCATCACCATCTCGTGGATCATCTCCCTTCATGTGTGAGCTTGATGAACTCATCTCATTCGCTAGAAGTGCTGAAGGATATTCTACGAGTTTCATGGTAAGATAGCAAACAGAAACTTACTTCTTTTCTTGGAAACAAGGGAAAGTTTTGTTTTACGGCTTGGATTTCATCAACTACTTTTTTGAACAGATTCCTGACCGAAATCCGATGATGCTGACGAAAGATGCCGGTGTAAAGAAGGACTCCAAGATCATTAGACTCCATCAACCAGCTCCCAAGTCTAACTTACATAAAGAACTTAATGACGTATGTACCTATTAGACCGTTGACAATATTGGGTAGGGTTGATTACAATTGAAAATTCCTTTCGTTTCTTATTCTATAAAAAATATAATTATACATTTCATAATAATTTATATCGTTTGTGACGCATTCTAACTGTTGTAAGTTGATCTTTTTTTTTCGCCCGGGCAGGTGGAACAGATTGATTCGACTGGGGCAACTGACGTGGGAGAAGAATCCAGAGAAGTGAATTGGACTGACGCACTGCATAATAATGAGAAAATGGAAGATCAGCTTGGCATGGAAATGGACGTAGAGGTAGGACAAGAAGTACCCCAATCCACTGAAATCACAAACAGCGAAGGCGACATCTTTGGTGAAATAAAAATACTGGATTTGACTGAAACCGCAATGGAGGAGACGGAAAACGACGAAGACAGGATGGGCAATCAGGCTCTTCTCATGGAATTTGATGCAGGAGAAGAAGAAGCACCGACTGAAGACAATAACTACAACGAATTGCTAGGAGATGAAGTGGTACTCCAATCTACCGAAACCACACCCAATGATGCAATGTTGCCTGAAGGAGAAGAAGTTACTGCGCTTGATGAGCCCAACATGGAGATGAATACCAAAGCCCACGACAAGAGACTCAAAGCTAAATTAGCTCGATTGAAAGGTGAAGCATACACAGGATTTCGGAGGGTAAATAAAAAAAAAACTACTGTCATTAAGCAGGACTGCTCGAAAAGTAAAAGAGTCATGGGAGTCGGTTGTGAGCAAAAAAAGTGTGCGCAGTGGCCAACCAGAAAGTGTCATGAAATCACCGAACAAGACAGAGAAGAAAATTTCAACATTTTTTGGAAGGAGTTGTCATGGGAGAAGAAGAAAATCATGGTTTGCTCGTTGGTAATCCGAAAAGTGCTTGAAGGCGAAGGACCAACATCACGACGAAAAATGTCATACTTCTACCACCTGAGAAGAGGAAAGAAGATTGTTCAGGTCTGTAGAAAAATGTTTTTAGATACTTTGGGTATCGGCGAAGGGATGCTAAAGCGCTGGCTTACCTGCCCAGGGAGAACTGTTGCTACAACTGTACCCGCGGCTTGCCCCGAACAAGAATCATCTACTTCAGGCTCAAAACATCTCTCCGTCAGAATAACTCACGCCCAGCAGTTCTTGAAGTCAATTCCAACTATACCATCTCATTATTGCCGAAAAACTTCGTCAAAGGTATATTTACAAGGCGACATTCCCTCAAAACAAAACCTGTACGATCTTTACAAGGGTGCTTGTATGAAGGATGGTCTGGTCCCACTAGGCCGTACCAAATTTGTCCAGCTGACTAACCAAGCAAATATCGGAATATTTAAGCCGAGGAAAGATCAATGTGATCTCTGCGTTATGTATCAGAACAAAAATGCTAGTGAGGAGATTTACTTGAAACACTTGGGCGAAAAAGACCTTGCGAGAAAGGAGAAAGAGGACGATAAGGCAGCAGCAGTAAACGATAAACAGTGCCATGTACTCACATGCGACGTAATGAACGTGCAGTGCGTCCCCTTCATTCGTGCTAGTGCTGCATATTACAAGCTTAAACTAACCACCCACAATTTCACGATTTACAATCTTGAAACTCGTGATGCTATGAACTTCTGGTGGGATGAGACAATGGCATCACTTGAAGCATCAACCTACGCCAGCTGCCTTACAATCTACATCGAAGAATTGGTTGAAAAAGAATACAGGCCTACCGTAATTGTGTTCTCCGATGGGTGCACAGCCCAAAATCGCAATGCAATTTTAGCCAACGCTCTCCTCCATCTTAGTGCCAGGCTCCACGTTAAAATAATTCAAAAGTACTTAATTAAGGGGCATACTCAGATGGAAGTAGATTCCGTTCATGCAACTGTGGAAGCTGCAATCCGAAAGCAAAACGTCTACCTGCCAAGTAGCATGTTGACGATAACCGAGCTGGCGAGGAAAGCCCCTCATGCTCCATACAGGGCCACCTATCTGGATCCTAACATGGTAAAAGATTTCAGCAAAGCCATGGTATATCCATCGATTCGTCCGGGCTCCAAGAAAGACGATCCAGTCCTGACCCATGTTCACTGGTTGGAGTATGACGGAGAAAAATCTCTGATCAAATACAAATTGAATTTCGACGATGAACTTCGGCCATTACCAAGAAGACCATTAATACGCATGGACCCCCAAAATCCGTTTTGCTTTCCTCCAAAACGTCTGAACAAAATCCCGATCGCGTACGACAAATGGCAAGATCTCCAGTCATTAATGCCGATGATTCCGCAAGACTGTCACCCCTTTTACACGAACTTGCCATTTTTGCCCGAAAGCATCAGACTTAAAAGAAGAACAGAGAGAAATAATGAAAACAAAAAGAAGGAACTCAAGGAAACCAAAACTAAAAAAAAATAAGTTACCTACCAATAAGGTATTACGATAGAGGTACTAATAATTAGCCCCTGACTTGTCTCAAGGAACCCGAAGTTCCTACCCCATTTATTTTTTTTAAGATTATTATGTGACAATAATTACTTTTAGTCATCGCTCTTTTGGAGAATAAGACTTAGGAACTACATTCCTGTTTAGCTACCTAGACCTACGTAGTAGGTACTATTCTGTGGGCTTAGCTACCTACAAAAAGTGTGATGGGCCTGAAGGCTCCAATTACTCGTGCCTTATCCACAAAATGTTCAGACTGATATAATGAACATACGTTCATAGTTACCCAATAAGAAATGATTCGTGATTTATTTTGGACTTTTAAATAAAAATGAAGTTTTTTTCAATTTTCAACGTGTTACCTTTATTTTTCTAACAGCTTACCTATTTACTATTTTTTCTTGCTCAGGTCTTATGGCGTCAACATTCCGCCTACAAGAGTTTATCGAGTTTTAAACGAAAGAAATTTGAATGATTTCAGTTTTTTCGACCAACAAAGTTAAATTATCTAAAATGTTTGCTCATTTGAGTGTTCCCACAACATGTCCTATGAAACTCGAAATATCAGGTAACATGTCCTATCATAGTTATTTTAACGTTAGATAAATGTATACTCTTGAAAATGATTCGACCTCATCTATAAGGTTGTCTAGTGCCTAGACATAGAAAAATCTTGAAGTTTTAATGAACATTTAGGGTTTCAGTAAGTTTTTTGCCTCTCCTGAAAAGTTACTCCAAACTTCATACGACATGTTGCGGCGACAGCGTCAAAATAGTTCTTTGTTTAGCCGAAATAGCGCTAATGTCGCAGTAGTTTTTGCGGCTGTCGTGCGCAGAGCCACCCCCCCCGTACTTATGTACTTGGTGTAGGTAGATGTATTCTGAAAGAGTGGTTTAATTCCTTTTCCATCTTGAACGTGTGTCAACTGGTGAACTGGTGAAAGTGTTTTTCTTGGCACAGTCCAGAGACGAAAATATTTGGCAGGAGTAAACCCACTCTCTTGTACGTAGGTAGCTACTTATCAGTTTAGCTCGCGGAGTGATTGGGTTTCTCGTTTCCGAAGAAGAAAAATGCTGCGATGAAAAATCCGATCCATTAACTCCGAATCAACGGTTATGGCTTCTTCAGGGAAAAGGTGTACACTTTGGTGGCAACGAGATAAATGAGAGGTAAAGGAGGTGACTTGTTCTTTCATTTTCTTGTCCTCAAAACCGATAAGGAAATAGGTCAGGAGTGAATCACCTCCCGCCCGATCGAAGTTCTAACAAGATTTCAACCAGATTTTTCTCCGCTATTCCATTTTCGTCGGGAACCTCAAGTGAGACCTGTATTTGAATTGTATCAGCCCGTTGTTGGAGGGGAACAGATCGTCAGGATTTATGAAGTGTTCAGAACCTAGGTTGACGCTCCCTCTGGGCATCTGACCAGAAAAACCGCTGAAAAAACATAACCATCTGACTTGGGTGTCCAGAACATTGTACTTTACGCAGTGTTTACCCTTAAAATTACCAAATCGATATTATCTTCGGTACAACGGTCGTGAGGAGCTGAAATATCGATGGTACATGTGGGTTGGCCCCCCTGTGGTCCCATATTGTTGATATGATATTCATCACAATCGGTCTACAAGTTTCGTCTGCTAGCTTTCGAAATTTTCCCCGAAAACCTTCAATATTTGGGCAAAGTGTAGAAGTTAGTAGGTATTAGTGAACTGGCCCAGTTTTGGGGTCACGAATTTCAAAACCAAGTTCCTGGCAGTAGGTAGGCTCGATCATTTTTGGCACTGGTGACACCAATCACTTCAGGATTCAAGGCATTCATTGACAACATTTACATCGAAAAACGAGCAATAAAAAAACGAGCAGCCTAGTTACAGTTAGAGAAAGAAAACATGATCCTGAAAATGGCATTAATTCAGTTCAATTTTATTCAAACTTTTAGGTTTATTATTTTCAACAATGAACCTTTGGAATCGAGCATGAAACATTTTTTAACCCCCCTCCCCCTTCCCATACTAATTTGACGGTTTAGGAACGTTTCAAGGTATGTAGAATCCGAAAATGCAATAAAAAAATTTCTGTCTGTCCGCCGTACGCCGTTCTTAGCACTTTTTTTAGTTACCATGAACAAAAATTGACAAAATTTGATTTATAGGCCCCGTTCGCGGTCTACTTGGTCCTCTCGGCGTTACTGCCAGTCATCTCTAAGGGGTCAAAAATAGGGGTTGGAATTTTCAGAACGCCGTACTCGAAAACTTTCAGTAGAAGGGTATGGCATTTTTACGTGTTTAAATTGATCTTGAACTATTTAATTTGTTGATACCACCCGGAGCATTGTACGACCAGCCGCTCGTTTGCACCGAAAAGCTTCGTCAATATACGATCGTGAATCAAACGGTATAAAGCCGGCCCAGATATCATCGCTAGGGAGCCCCTGATTATAATCGCGGATGGCTGTATTAAGTCGAGTTGGTTGTTCTGTGATATTATTTCATTTTAAAACTGATGGATCTTCTGGATTTTGTTGATAGGTAGTTCTGAAACTTGAACAAACGTTGAAGGATTATTTATGGTTAAATTATTACACAATGGTAAATGATTAAACAACGGTAAATTATTACACAACGGTAAATTATTACACAACGGTTCATTATACAATCTGCGTGGAAGGGGCTGGATTTTGTTGATAGGTAATTTTGCAACTTGAACAACCGCTGAAGTGTTATTGATGGGCAAAGTATTACACAGTGGTAAATTATTACACAGCGGTTCATAATACTATCTACGTAGAAGGGGCATCTATGCAGGTACACAACGGTTCATTATTTGCCTTATGCTTCATGAATAACTACAAATAATTAATTATTGAATCTCACGCATTTGTAGGAAACTATAATTCCGGGGCCGGCTCCAGTACTCGATTTAGGGCACAGAAAATAGTGATTACGCGGAAGGGGCATCTATACAGGTAAATAATAAACCTTTGTGTAATAATTTGCAGCGTTTTAAAAAAAATATCCTTAGAGGGAAAAATTGCAGGTTCATTAACCGGGATGTTAATGAACCGCGGTCCGGTCAGCTTCTGAGGAATCCCTCTGTTGATTTAGCCAGCGAAAATACAGAGCCACCAACGAAATTATGCCAACAAGAAACGAATGTACGAGAAATACGAGAGTTTGCACTCTAACACTTGTGTTACGAGTTTCAGTTGTGACTGATTTCAAAGGATGCATTAGGTACATTCGCCCCGAGAAGATAAACACGTTTTGGTTTATTATTTTCAATAATGAACCATTGGAATCGAGCATGAAAAAAAAAATTCTTACCCCCCCTCAAAATTTGATGGTTTACGTTTCAAGGTATGTAGAATCCAAAACTGCAATAAAAATATTTCTGTCTGTCCGCCGTACGCCGTACGCCGTACGGGCCACTTTTCTTAGTTACCATGAAAGAAAATTGATGAAATTCGGGTTATAGGTTCCGTTCGCTGTCTAGTTGGTCCTCGAAGCTCGACGTTACTGTGAGTCATCTCTAAGGGGTTCAAAATAGGGGTATTATTTTCAATAATAAACCATTGGAATCGAGCATGAAAAAAAAAATTCTTACCCCCCCTCAAAATTTGATGGTTTACGTTTCAAGGTATGTAGAATCCAAAACTGCAATAAAAATATTTCTGTCTGTCCGCCGTACGCCGTACGCCGTACGGGCCACTTTTCTTAGTTACCATGAAAGAAAATTGATGAAATTCGGGTTATAGGTTCCGTTCGCTGTCTAGTTGGTCCTCGAAGCTCGACGTTACTGTGAGTCATCTCTAAGGAGTTCAAAATAGGGGTTGAAATTTTCAAAATGCCTATACCATTTTTTTACGTGAATATTTTTACGGTTTTAAATAGTTCTTGAACTTGCGAGTTTTTTAAGACCATCCGGAGCGTCGTACGTCCAGCCGTTCGTTCACAGTAAGGCCCCGAAGTTTGCACCGACAGGCATTTTCGACTCCAGTGTGAATGAAACGCTGCAAATCCCTGCTCAACGGTTTATTATTTTGTATAGAACCCTTGTGTTCTCTACCCCCCGGGTTATCTATACAGCTCTATGTATAGATAACCCGTCTATATAATATGATATGTACTATTCTATACATATTATGTAGATCGCAGACCCTCCGTAGGTTAGTACCTAACCCCGTACTCGTTACTAGGTACCTACCTAAATCACGAGTTAAATGTTGCTAAAATAGTTCTGCCGATGACAAACAGTACCTAACAAAAAGAAACACACATACCTAATGAAGTTCTGAAAAGAAATTGTTGATGAGGAGTGAAAAAAGTTTCAAAAGTACCTACCAACAAACTCCAGCCCCTTCTACGTAGATGGTATAATGAACCGTTGTGTAATAATTTACCGTTGAGTAATGATTTACCGTAGTAATAATTTACCCATCAATAATACTTCAACGTTTGTTCATGTTTCACTACCTACCAACAAACTCCAAAAGAGCCATCATTTTTCAAATGAAATAATATCACAGAACAACCAACTTGACTTCACACTCCGCCAATATAATCAGGTGATCCCTACCAATGATTTTATCTCCGCCAAATTTCCTATTGTGGGCGCGTCTCTGGTTACGAGATTTGGTTTGAATTGTATACAATTTCATTCACACTGGAGTCGAAAATGCCTGTCGGTGCAAACTTCGGGGCCTTACTGTGAACGAACGGCTGGACGTACGATGCTCCGGATGGTCTTAAAAAACTCGCAAGTTCAAGAACTATTTAAAACCGTAAAAATATTTACGTAAAAAAATGGTATAGGCGTTTTGAAAATTTCAACCCCTATTTTGAACCCCTTAGAGATGACTCACAGTAACGTCGAGCTTCGAGGACCAACTAGACGCCGAACGGAACCTATAACCCGAATTTCATCAATTTTTTTTCATGGTAACTAAGAAAAGTGGCCCGTACGGCGTACGGCGGACAGACAGAAATATTTGTATTGCAGTTTTGGATTCTACATACCTTGAAACGTAAACCATCAAATTTTGAGGGGGGGTAAGAATTTTTTTTTCATGCTCGATTCCAATGGTTCATTATTGAAAATAATAAACCAAAATTGTATACAATTCAAACCAAATCTCGTAACCAGAGACCCGCCCACAATAGGAAATTTGGCGGAGATGAAATCATTGCTAGGGATCATGGGCGGAGTATGAAGTCAAGTTGGTTGTTCTGTGATATTATTTCATTTGAAAAATGATGGCTCTGTTGGAGTTTGTTGGTAGGTAGTGAAACTTGAACAAACGTTGAAGTATTATTGATGGGTAAATTATTACTACGGTAAATCATTACTCAACGGTAAATTATTACACAACGGTTCATTATACCATCTACGTAGAAGGGGCTGGAGTTTGTTGGTAGGTACTTTCGCAACTTTTTTCACTCCTCATCAACAATTTCTTTTCAGAACTTCATTATGTGTGTTTCTTTTTGTTAGGTAGTGTTTGTCATCGGCAGAATTATTTTAGCAACATTTAACTCGTGATTTAGGTAGGTACCTAGTAACGTGTACGGGGTTAGGTACTAACCTACGGAGGGTCTGCGATCTACATTATATGTATAGAGTAGTACATATCATAAATTATATAGACGGATTATCTATACATAGAGCTGTGATCTGTAACAGAAGGGTATTCTATACAAAATAATAAACCGTTGTGCAGGGATTTGCAGCGTTTTTCATCAATAAAATTAAACAAAATACAGGACATTTGAAGAGATCTGACCGGTGGCAATCGCTTGTACAAAACAGTGCGATCGCATTTGTTCCGGTTTGTTGCTTCCCGGATAATTGAGGGATACCTAGTCGATTTGTAGATTCAAAATAAATTATTGTGCTAGTTGCATATTATATGACGCGGGTGATTTTTCCCTAGGCGTTGTAGAGTTGGCGTAGAATAAGTTGCCCTACATGAACGAGCGGTGATGAGGCGAGAATCTCCTACTGCACCTCTTCATGTATTACTACTGATTCTGCACCAAATCTACTTATGTCTAGGGAAAAATCACCCGCAGCCGTGCATAATATTATAATAAATAAATATCGTCTAAAGCACTCTAAATATTACAATAGTCTATCATCGGTGGGAACGAGGGAAATATTTCTTACGTTCCCTAAAGGTATAGTAAATAAAATACATAAATAAACTCCATATACGTTAAGAGCTAATGAATGAAATCATGTATATAAAGATACATTTCCCCAACCTATGCCAAACCTCACCTGCCCCACCCACACTATGTGACATCCACCTAAAGTCCACTTAGGCAGCGTAAGACATTTTGCCTTGTTCCCACCGATGACTCACCAGAGTGAAGTTCAGAGCTCCTTAGAAGGAATTTTAGTAATATACACCCCCACACTGATACACACTAATACACTTTACACACTGATGCGCTTTAGCAGGTATTTTAGTAATATACACTCCCCATTGATGGATAGATTGATGAGGGGTACTAACGTTCTTTTAATTTTGAAGTGCGAGCAAGCGGCCTTGTGATACATAATACTTTAGGAGTATTTTGGTTTATTATTCTGTGAATTATACACCTATGTATTCGCTCAGCAAAAAATTTTTATAACACCCCCTCAAACTTTTTTCTTTTCCGTTTCAAGGTGCGTAGATTCCAAAAATGCAATGTCCGTCCGCCGTACGCCGTATCACGTGTACAGGCTTCATTTTCGGTCTAAAAAAATCGTTCTTTCGCACACATGCTCCATTTGGGCCCTAGTTGTGTCCCGAAACTTTTCAGCCCGATCGGAATATACCCAGGGGTGTTATGAGTGAAAATGTGTGTAAAAATAGGTACTTTTTGCGTTTTAGCAACATGTTGGTAACATGAGCTTTTAAGGTATCGTTTTTCGTGTTCTTGGGGACGAGAAGACCGAATATGAAGTCGATTTTGACCAAAGAGCAGAAAATTCAGGTTCTACCAGATGTTCAGCTCCCGAAATTGATTTTTTATGAGTAAAAAACATGGGAAATCGTCTAAAATCACCATCAGTTTGTAGAATAACACTGGAAAAAGTGTCAACAGGTGGATTAAAACGATTAAATGGTACTACCAGTGATCAGAGATAATTTATTTAAAAAAAATAATAAAAAAATAAAAAACGCTGCAAAGTCCTTGTCACATGGGTTTATTATTCTATTGGAGTTCTAGAGATTTTTGTTGGCTGTTAAATGTATTGTTTCTTTCATGTGGAATGATTGAAATAGCTATTTCTGATGATTTCCACCAATTTTGGCCCCCAAAACATGAAATAGGTACGATTTTTTTTTTAAGATCATCTTTGATCATTGGTAGTGGCATTTAATGGTCTTGATTCACCTGTTTACAATTTTTCCAATGTTATTGTACACATTGATGGTGATTTCAGACAGTTTTTGATTTCAGGTTTTTGACTCATAAAAAACCAATTTTGGGAGCTGAACCTTTGGTAAAACCTCAATTTCCGCGTCTTTGGTCAAAATCGACTTCATATTCGGTCTTCTCGTCCTCAAAAACATGGAAAAAGATACCTCAAAAGCTCATGTTACTAACATGTTGTTAAAACGCAAAAAGTACCTATTTTTATACACATTTTCACTCATAACACCCCTGGGTATATTCCGATCGGGCTGAAAAGTTTCGGGACACAACTAGGGCCCAAATGGAGCCTGTGTGCGAAAGAACGACTTTTTTAGACCGAAAATGAAGCCTGTACATGTTTTGAGGGGGTGTTATAAAAATGTTTTGCTGAGCGAATACATAGGTGTATTATTCACAGAATAATAAACCAAAAGAGCGTAACCTTATTCGTGTTTTGGGGGCCAAAATTGGTGGAAACCACCAGAGATAGCTATTTCAATTATTTTATATGAAAGAAACAATAAATAAACAGCCATCATCTCTGTAGGTATGTCCAATAGAATAATATACCCATGTGACAAGGACTTTGCAGCGTTTTTATTTCATTGACATCCAACGATCACTTCGGGAAGATTTTCTCTTTTTATCTCGTTGGAATACGTGCAGTGCCTAGATGGATAGTGTTCAATCCCAAATATGAACACATTTTGCAAGTTGCAAGACACATATGTGCAGTTGAGATGTGCATGGCAATTTGAATTTCGAAGTTCGTCATTGAAGTGAGAAATAATGAACGAATGACGGATCTTGACGCAAGACAGCATTGAGAGTGGTTTGAGCCGGCGTGTCGTGTAGGAAATGTTGTAAAACTAGAGCTTAAACACCAACTAAAACAAGGCCATCATGTTCAGCTGTAGCTTGATGTAGTTGGAGCTGTTAAAGCTCGGGTAACTGGTGAACCAATTGTGCTATTGATAAGAATTACCCTGTCCGTCACTTGAGCCCCAGTCCAGATGTTTGGTTACTAACGATGGGCCATAAGACGCTCGCGAACCCGCATCACGACGTATTTGATTAACGCTGGCAATGAACGGAAGTTGGTTGGACGTTTGTGCTAGGAGCGAATTGAAATGGGAGGGGGGTTACGCGGCAGAGCGTGGAGCACAAAGGCTGCCCATCAACGCGTTATTTCCACATTACAGCTCCCCAGTACATTAGCCTTGAAGTCTCTAGTCAGCTCTCAGCCCATTGCGCGAATTTGTGCATACTATGATGAGCGAGGGGAGTTGGCGGTTTGAAGCGCGTACATTTTAACTGCGTTCCGCTTCAACTACACGAGTGGAGAGTGACGGACAGGTGATCAAAAGGAATAACTAATTGAGCTACGTTCTAAAAAAGTTAGAGGCTGTTGGAGTGGGCACCGATAAATTATCATAGGTTTGCTTTCATTATGTCTCAAAAACCAGTACCATTAATTCTCAATACCTACTACATCTCTGCTGAGCTGCGATGGAAAACTTCGGATTATTTCGTATGACTGGTGCTCTCCGGACGGAGGGAGTTACACTCCCACTAATGTTGGAAGAAACGGGGTTACAGTGGTAGGGAGTGGTCCTGAAAAAAGTTGTAATAGGTGCACCGTCACATTACATATTATATCGAGCATATTCAGAAAATTTCCGAAGTAAACCCCCTTAGTTTCTAATTCTCTATCGATCTAGCCGATAGCAACTTTTTTAGCCGGCTCCAAATGTGCCGAATTGGCACTAACTTCGTTTTTTAACATGGGAACCCCAATTTTGGTTTATTATTTTCAATAATGAACCTTTGGAATCGAGCATGAAAAAAAAAAAAATTAACTCCCCCTCAAAATTTGATGGTTTGCGTTTCAAGTTATGTACGAATAGAATCCGAAAATGCAATTAAAAACCGCTACAAATTATTACACAACGGTTTATTATTTACCTGTATAGATGCCCCTTCTGCGTAGATCACTGTTTTCTGTGGTCAATACCCTCGATCTCCCCCCAGAAAAGCTCTAAATGGAATACTGGAGCCGGCCCAGGAATTAAAGTTTCATACAAATGCGCGGGATTCAATAATTCAGCCACTAATTATATTTGCAGTTATTCATGAAGCATAAGGTAAATAATAAACCGCTTTGTAATAATTTACCTGTATAGCTGATGATGCCCCTTCTGCGCAGATCGTATAATAAACCCTTGTGTAATAATTTATCGTGTCGTAATAATTTACAGTTGTGTTTTAATTTACCTTTGTGTAATGATTTACCGTTGTGTAATAATTTACCCAATAGTACTTCAACGTTCGTTGTTCAAGTTGCAAAAGTACCTATCAAAAAAATCCAAAAGATCCATCATTTTTCAAATGAAATAATATCACACAACATTCAACTCGACTTCATACAGCCATCCGTGATTATAATCAGGTGCTCCCTAGTGATGATATCTGAGCCGGATTTATACCGTTTGATTCACGATCACGTTGACGAAGCTTTTCGGTGCAAACGAACGGCCGGACGTACAATGCTCCGGGTGGTCTCAAAAAATTCTTTAGTTCAAGATCAATTTAAAAATGTTCAATTTAAAAAATCTTCCGAAAGTTTTCGAGCTACTGCGTTTTGAAATTTTCGACCCCTATTTTTCACTCCTTAGACTGACAGTCACGCCGAGCTTCGAGGAGTTTGGGGAAGTAGAGAAAGAAAACAAGACAGAATGTCTGCTAAATTGAAAATGTGGAGAATGACGAGGAACCGAAGAATGGCGTGGGAATAGACGAGGGTTGAAATATATACGTGAGTGGGCCGGGGATGTTCTGCGCTGGTTCAATGCCGACTATTTATTGAAAATCCATGAAGTTGATTCATGGTAAATTAATGAGTCCAAGGTGTTTTTCCACCACAACAATATTTGATGTTCAACCATTTCGGTAAGTACAGCACAGGTTCCTCCAAGTTTCACTTGGTATGCGCCTGAATAAGGTTTTGATAGCAACCAAAAATAAAGAAGGTGATAAGAGTCAGTGAAAATCCCGTATGACGCTAAGTACAACATAATAAGAAAATTCTACTAGATTTACTGCTCTCCGAACGAGCTACCTGCAAAATAATGTTAAGGGGTTGAAGAGGTGTACGGTGAGGGGGGGGGGGGGGATGCTAACGGCGTAATTTTCATCTCTTACCGCAATGGAGCACAAAATGCCTTATCGCGCCGAGAGGCTCTTTACTTATTTAATGCCTCGCAACGTGAATCCGAAAACCAGGAACGGAGGAGGGTTTGAGCAAGCGACGCCAAGAGGGAAAAACCTATTTTTATGCAAAGCCCTCAGTTGCTGTTTCATAGTGATAAACCCCCACCAGGCTCCCAGTTCTTCCGCGGAAAAGGTCCAGAATCGTAGGTTTCAGAGGAGCGGAGGCTGAGTTTTGTTGCATGTTTCGCCTACTTTATAACTGGAAAGAGCTTTGTGACTGTTTGCAGGTAGATTGTTTAAAGTGACTCCATTTATCCGACGTTGGCTCCTCTTATTGCCTCACGACGTTCGCGAGATTGTGGCAATTTCCCTCGGCCGTGGCCCTCCGTGACAAACTCGGCCCTGTCGTCCTCTGTCGTTTCTACTTTAACCACAAGGCTATTTACAGCTTCTCATATCACCTTCGCCTTTTCTTCAATTACTGGAGTCCTCCAAAAGCCGTCCAGCGGAATTATGACAAGATACAAATCCCTACTGGGCTATTTTCGACGCCCTCTCCTAAGTTATTATAGTGGATGCTTTTATTTTCCAGTCTTTTCGCAGACCTTGTGTCCGTTCAGACAACCGACGATATTTCATTGTGTAAATCTAGTCGAAGCAAGGCGCTGTTTATTACTACCCTCAACACGGATCCACGAACAAAATTAGTGTTACAGAATTCGCAAGTTGAACGTCGAATCCACGGACTAGATGTCGGTTCCTTGCTATTGTCGGTAGTTTGATTCACTTGCCAGCTTTACACTCCCATCTCGAACACGGGTTGCCAAGATGTTGTTTATCCCGTTCATGTGCATACATAATCCATGTGGAATTCTGAAGAAATTCTGCAGGTAACTAACGAAGTTGATAAGCGATCAACTCGGAACCACCCCTGTATGAACCTTCAGATATATTACTAAGTTACATACGACTATTCTCTATAGCCGCCCCCAGTAGCCGAGTGTATTGAAGGATCATTCGAGAATCGGAATCCTCCAGGGGCACTGGTTGACTCCCAGGGGAAGAACGATATTTTCTCAGGGAGAGGGTTAAGGCAGCTATGAATCAGTATGACAGGTGACCAGGCCAAGTCTAAAAAATGCTTCTTATGGAACCAAAGTAGTGAACAATAAAAATGCACGTTAACCCATGTACTCGTGCAGACGCTTGTTATTCTCATGTTATTCATACCTAGTGATCGGACCTATACTAATATTTTTTTACGAACCTATGATATATATACTCTACGAGTATATTAATATCGATTTTTCGCTGATTCCCTATATACATTCCCTATACCTGTAACAGCTTATTAGTTACGACAAACCCTCATAAAATCTCACTTTTATCATACCAAATGGATCAAAATAAGTTTCTGCGTAGAAAATCCAATTGTGTTTTAAATACTGAGTCGAGCCCGTAAGCTTTGTAGCCATGAAGATTGGCACTTTGACCATGTTTTTGTACTGTCACTTGAATATAGCTAACGTCCTGAAATTATGGAAAAATCTCCAAAAATCACGGATGCATAGCTCAAAAGTGCGATTGAGTCTTATTTAACGCCGAATTTGTTCGTTCACGAGTTTTATTTCTTAAAGACCGATTTTCATCGGTTGGACAAAAACGCCCTTTTTTGAAGTGGTATGAGGATTTTCAAAGAAAATATACCTATTATTGTGGGTCAACGAAAAATCCGCTAAAATAATGAAGCTAAGTCACGTTATCACTAACAAATATATGAAGTCAGTCCAATAAATAAATTGAAAAATTAAAAAAACTTCACACCGATCCTCAACAAAACCTGACTCACTATTCATTCAACCGTCGAAATCTCTACACCACATACAGACACACACATATATATGAAATATTTTGTGGCTGGTACATGTCCAAACCCCTTCCAATCGTCCAATTTCCCTTGTCCGATCGGTTTTTTATTTCCCTTCATCGTTAAATGTAAAATTTAGTCAATCTTGGAGACCTGCTCCACCAAGGATGAGCCTCAATAACGACAACGTTTATTAACATATCAAGTTCTTGACTTTTCATATGTTGAGCATTTTGACTCATCGTTATACTATGTGAAGAAGCTATTTCGGCTGCCCATTCGGCAGGGTTTTCCATTATATATGTCTGTTGTTAGGATTTGCATACAAAGCCATGTCATTCTGAGGGACAGAGACAATAAGCAGTTTCGTTAACGAACTTTAGCGTCTTTTCTTCGAAAATTCAATAAAAACGTCGGAAATTTTCGTGAATGCGGCTATACGTTATGCCTGTATCCAAAGGCTTACTCTTCCTCCTGAGTCTTCCTGAGCCGTAATGCATCCTTGTTCTTTTTCCCCATTGAGCTGAACGTCAATACTCGTTCGGCTGTTGAGATATTGACGGAGCGGAAAGTAGAACTGCATCTTCCAAGAGGACGGGCAAAGGGAGAAATATCGCTCTCCCGGCGGTATATGGACCTGAACGAAAAGGTGGCAGTGAGGGAAGGGGGATAGGGATGTTCCCATTGGCCGTCAATGGACCATGGAGCGGGTCTACGGTATATTGAAAGGAAGAGGTCTCTGTAGGAGGATTCCTATTCTATTCATCTACATGAATCCACTATACCGATAGCTATTTATACGCGCTAGACGACTAGACTCATCACTTTACATGCTTTGATTGCAGGTACATTTGTATTCTGATGTAAACAGCCATTTCAGGCTGGGGCTTTAGGTCCAACTTTCCTGCCGGCGTCACGGACGTGATCGGCCGTCCTCTCAGGAGGATCAGAATTCGATCCTATCATTTCGCTCAGGCTCTCCACTCTCGCCTCCCTGGGTTGTGGCGAGGGGCGTTGGGATTCGAACCGACGGACCGCAAGTCCCAAACTCCAAGTGGCAGAGCGCTCGGCCACTGGCTCACCCATTTTTTTCTGATGTGTGATCAAATTTCTAAGGACTCCTGAATATTCTTGGTGAAAAGGTATATTTTATACTACTGGAGCAGTATTTCTCGTCTGAAACACATTTATTACAATTTTGGTGATTTTTTTCCAATGTTTGACATTTTTATTTGTTTGCCGTTATAGTTTTGTAGGTGAAATGCTCTGAAACGCAAAGAATAAAATTCATGTGGTACTATAAAATTCAGGATTCATTGCAATAGCGTATTTTCCACGAAACTTTGCTGAAACCCTAAAGTGAAATGAGCGGGGGGGGGGGGGACCATTTCTGACACGCTGTAGTAGCTACCTACCTAAATATGTGTTGTACATGGGCTGTCATTCTTACTCTGCGTAGTAACGCGGAAACCAACGGCGTAACATGTAAATCGTCATATTTCTATCGGTTGTCAGCCCCTTCCCGAACTTTGATCCCTAAACCCCTCAGGAACAGCAACTCCCACCTCGTGGGCGTCGTCGCCGAACATAACGGAAGAAAGAGAAGCGCAGGGGATTACGTGTGTATTCAGTAGTTTCCCCCCCTTTGTCTATTCCGGAAAGTCTTTCCAAGAAGGTGCGTGTCTCTACAGTCAGGAGGAAACTCTCGGAAAGGGCCAACTTTCGCCCCAGAGAGTTTAACAATCGGGCGAAATCCTACTGGGCTTCCCTCGCTCCCACACTGCCCCTCACTCCCTAGACCTCCGTTGGTTCTCCCTGCTTCCTTTTCTCTCCATCCCCTCTCCCGAGAGATTTCAAGCACTTCTTGCTGGTGGGGGGGCCTTTATTATGTCTTCACTTGAAAAGAGGCGAAAACTCCGGCCACGAACTTCAAATGAGTCGGTTGTATTGGTTCACTCCTGGACCTTTGGCCGACTTGATTTAGCTACTTTACACCTATTATAAACTTGGTCGAAACGATTTTAGAATTGTAAATACGAGTCGAGAATCCTAAATTAAATGGCGACTTGGAAAAAGTTTTTTTATTTCAAGCCTCCGACGAGTTTACGTGCCCCAAGCCGACCTATAAAATGATAATGAACTCAGTGGAGGAGTCTTGGACAAAGTTCTACTCAAACAATGGCACTTGATATTGGCACCGCTATTCTTCTTTCAAACCAACTTCATTGTAGTTCAACGAGGACTTGAAAAGCCCAATTGTGGGGTCTCTAATAAATACGAATCCTTGAAGGGCCAAGGTTTATCCGGATCGATTATATATCATCCCAATCATCTTGTTGAAGTAAAACGCTGCAAATTATTACACAGCGGTTCATTATTCTCCTGTATAGAAACCCCTTCTATGTGCATCACTCCATTCCTATTAGTGTGAGTTTGACCCTGATTTAGTGGGTCATTTTTGAAATTCTGATGGTGGCTGAACCTAAATAGGACCGTCGACATGTTCCAAAATTTTCACCTGATTTGGATGGCAATTTTGTTTGGCCGTGTTTTTCAAAATTGTACCTATCAACAAATGGTAGGTTTAAAAAAAGTACCTATAAACTAAATCCAAAATGACCATCCTTCTTCAAATGAAATAATATCACGGAACAACCATTTTGAGTTCGTAAAGCCATGCGTGATTATAATCAGCTGTTCCCCAGTGGTGATATTTTTGGGCTAGATAATATACCGTACGTTCGCACTCATGTTGACGAAGCTTTTCGGTTCAAACTTCAGGGCCTTACCGTGAGCGGACCGCTGGACGTACAAGGCACCACAGATTTTCTGGACAAAGTTTTTCCTAAGCTCTCAATAAAAAATATCCCGTAGAGTAATGCATGCATTAAAGTGAGCGTTATGCTGGATCATACTCACGCATTGCATATCGTGTGGAAGTATAATATTATATTATCAGTAATATGTGCACTATGATGATGCTGATGAATTCATAGTGCAATTTAATTAGCTAATTTAGTGACTAGTGACGTGATGGACAGCTTACGTACATGTCTGATTACCTATATTAGAGTAGGAGATGTTATCATAACATAACATCTAACATATCATAACATTTCCCAAGGATGTTGTGGATAAATTGACTGATTGACCCAAGGTTAGGTCGCTGCATGCCTAGTGTTTCTTATATGTATCTATGTCGTATGGAGAATACGGGCAGCGGACACAAGATTTGCAGAAAATCCAGCGTCCCCCCCGCCCCCCCCCCACCACCACAATAGAATTAAATTTCAAGATTCCGGCGACGTAGTGCTCAACTAGATTGAATCTGCGTCGAACAAAAAAAAAAAAAGAAACACGTAAATCGGTTGAGAATTGCGGCTTGGGCAGCGCACACAAAATATAGCCGAAAACCCCACGTTTTGTTGACCTTCTGCCAGTTATAATGTGGGTTCCTTATTATGACGTACAGCCAATTTCAGTCAAATGGATAACCTACTTGGTTCATGAATATCTTACACAGGCAAGTCATCTGATAAACTGTGGGTGTGTAGGGGAGTATGGGTGGTGTTACGAGTGCCGATCACTTGCATTTCCGCTGATGGATTTCCTTGATTAGAGGAATAGAAGATAATTATCTTCTATTCTCAGTACCTCTGATCTACGGTTCAAGGTAATTTCGAATAAATAAGTGAGGGTCACAATTCCAAACAGTAACAAACAATAAAGAAAGGAGGGTCTAGTGGGAGAAGTGGAGCCGAACTTGACCGAACGCGAAACGAACCCGAACATTGCCGAGTCCTCATTTAGGCCTTATTCATATTTATCTATACATATAATAAAACAGTGTCTGTTTGTTTGTCTGTTTGTTTGTTTGTCTAGGCATCAATTGAGAACGGCTGAACGTAGAAAGTTGCAGCTGGTACCATTTGACGCAGAATTTATCTGGGAAGGTTTATGAAAAATCCGCATTTGAATCTGTCCATCCATTGAAACGCTATGAATGAAATACTACTAAAAAACGTGTTATAATCACTTCTATGAGGACTTTATGCTTATAATAACTTTGAACGGTTGGACGTAAATCCGATTGTAGAAAGGTGCGGCTGGTACCATTTGACGCAGAATTTATCTGGGTAGGTTTATGAAAAATCCGCATTTGAATCTGTCCATCCGTTGAAACGCTATGAATGAAATACTACTAAAAAACGTGTTATAATCACTTCTATGAGAACGTTTATGCTTATAATATTTTTGAACGGTTGGACGTAAATCCGTGCGGCTGGTACCATTTGACGCAGAATTTATCTGGGAAGGTTTATGAAAAATCCGCATTTGAATCTGTCCATCCGTTGAAACGCTATGAATGAAATACTACTAAAAAACGAGTTATAATCACTTCTATGAGGACGTTTATGCTTATAATAACTTTGAACGGTTGGACGTAAATCCGATTGTAATTAGATTCTGGATTCAGCTCGACGAGTACATTCAAGTGGTACGTCAATCAGGATGTTAGTGGGAGGGGGGTACAGGTTATGAGAGGGGGGGGTCTACAGAAATTTCAAAACTACTTGACCAATTGGAGTGCAACTTTGGGAATTTGTTGTGTGAACATTGAGGAATGTTTCTAACCAGGTAGGGAGGGTTCATAGGATACGGGGGGGGGGGGGGTTAAAGGCAGTTAGGGTTGGCATTGGGGAAGGTTTCTGATCAGTTGAGGAGGGGGGGATACAGGCATATTAAAATACATGACCGTTGGCTCCATTTATTTAAATCGCAGCAACACGCGTCGGATCAAATAGTATAATATATCATAAAACTGTTATGAGTGGGGCCTGTCCTAAAGGGGGTGTCTGTTCTACCGTTGCGAAGCGCGGGTACACAGCTAGTAAAATATAAGGATATAAGCAATGAGCAAATTCATTATTGAATAACCGAACTACCTATTTCAATGAATTCATTCGTTTTAGGTAATTTTAACTCGTGTAATGTCACTCAAATGTCTCATAACTCCTTTTCCCACATGATTGTACATACGCACACTTTTGTTACTGGGTAGGTACACCTGCTCATAAGCGCCGTTAACATAACCAAAAATCCAACTGATTCATCCTCATAGATATAACAATATAAGTAGGGACCTACCTATTCATTTAATAAAAATATCCTTCAAATATTATAATGCAAAAATATATCAATTTAAAGCAATAGAGAGGTGCTTACAGTTCAAGTAAAACATGGTCTGGAATTTAAAACATAGTCTAAAACATTGAGAAAAACAAATTTTAATAATAATTGAAAATTGCCGTGAAATAGGTACATTTTGAGTTTTATCGTTGCATAACTGATGTTTTAGGTAGCATTGTAATATTTCTCACTCTCACTCCCTCTCTTTGGCATGTTTGAAAATCACAGGTAGCTAGTATTTTGTCCACTCTTCTTTTTTTCGACCCGACAGGGGGGGCCAGCTTCTCCTTATCTTACGGGAGACTGATAAAGAGTTTGGCGGTGTTCGTTTTCGTTTTGCATTCGGCTCCACTTCTTCCGCTACACTCTCCCAATAAAGAATATCGGATTTGTTTAAGCATTTGAAAACATCCTGCACGATTGAAAGGTAAACAAATCTTGCGCGATCGTCTGTTCAGATTCCAGTAAAAATATAGGAGTGGGTTGTTTGTCACCTGGGCGAAGTTAGAAAAAGGCCCCAGTCGTGGCGAAAACTCACCTTCACAACCCCCGATAGCTAATCTGGTAGGATTTCCACTGTGGAGTTCAAGTTGACTAAAGTGAGGTTTATTGAGGAAAAGTGAAAGAATTAGTCGGATTATGTAGTAGGTAAGTGCCAAAGAAATAAAAACCATCTTGTAATAAAATTCGCACCGTTTCCTTTGAAATCGTCTCCGCTCTCGAGAAAATGAAGAAATCAGATACAACAGAAGACTTTTCGAATTAATGCTGACAGACGGCAATAATGTTTTATTCTGCTGTAATCCTTCCCCTTAGGCACAAGTTTTATTATGGAACCTCTTGGAAATATGTTTTGTTTCACACGAGAACAAGAAGCGACAGAGAAAAATAAACAGTAAAACTAAACTGACGGTAGGAAAAGGGGAAAATATGCTTTCGCTTTCTCTGGAAAAGAGAAGCAGTTCCTATTAAAGTCCCCTTAGAAGTGAGAGGTGTCTTCCGTCCTTTGTATTCAAACAATATCTTTCCCGGGCTCCTGTATGTAAGGTGATGAGATGGCTCTTTGGAACTTATACACGCTGATATATTTTGATAAATACGTGACACTCGGAATTGCTTTGCTTCTTGTTCCATCTGTTGGAACGAGTCGGTTGTGGCAGAAAAAGAAGTATTTCTACCGGTCGAAGGTATTAGCGTAGTAGAGGTTGACTGCTGCACGTGAATAGTGTGAAGTATCCATCCTTATTGATTAATTATTGATTGAATAATGTGAAACATCGAGTCAAAAACTATGTGCTTCATCAGTAATCTTCATCTTGGTCTTCACATTCAATCGAGCCGTCAAGATGTAAAGAGCCAGGGAACATGGAATTGACACGGTGAAATTTAATAAGCATTGTGGCTATCAGATTAAAGATATAGAATCCGATCAACTTGGGCCACTAAACTTGTTTGGATTTCGTTGGATTCCTTGCTTGTAGTTCTTGCAGTCAGGCTTATTTTAATTTGCTTAGGTCGAGAAGGACCGTCCGATCCTCGTAAAAAAGAGGAGGTTCAGATGATCCTTATATTATAGCCCATAAAACGGCCCGGAACTTCCCCGTCCTTTTGCAGAGGATTGCATCAAATCGATGCAGTCTCCCGAGCCTGAAATAAGAACACACACAGAAGGAAGACACGTATACTTGGCTATTACATAGTAAACAATTATACTACCTGGTTCTTCGCTCAAAATAGCCCTTGGTTTGATGTGTTATGGGCCTGTAACATATGATGGGTGGCAGTGGCGGATCTAGTGTTTGGAAGGGAAGAAGAAAGCTAACCGGAAAATTTGAACAAAATCCTAAACCAAAACGGCGTTTTTATGTTTATTTTGGTCGTTTAAATACCTATATTAAGTGCATTATCTGTAACAATGAATGTATGTTTCTTTGTCCCGTATGCGTTCCTATACCATTCATCCTATTTCGATGAAATTTCGGTGAGTTGTTGTGCGCATAAAGGTTTTGGCGTCCGCCCATATCAGCTGAGTGAGCCGTGAGACCAATTTCTTTCCTAGTCAACATGCGAGGCTCAAATTTGGAATGAAGCCTCTGTGAGCTAGGTGGTTAAGGATGACAAAGTGGGTTCCCACCCTGACCAGCTGAGTGACGGATGCGCGCAAGTGGGGAAGACAAAAACATTGCGTATAAAAAACGACACAAATCATTGCACAAATTTATTATTTACCCCTTCTGCGAGCATCACTGTTTTCTGTCGTCAATACCTACCCTCGTGCTCCCCACAGGAAAGCCCTAAATCGAGTACGGGAGCCAATCAGGCAATCACATGTCATAAATATATTATGGTCGAATTTCTTGTTATTCGTGAAGCATAACGTTTGTGCCGATTGAAAAACCCCTGGAGCCGGCCCGGGAATTACAGTTTCATAAAAATGCGCGGGATTCAGTAATTCAATTATTCATAAACCCTCGATAATTTCCTCTTCTCCGCTTCCAATTTCCTAATTTCATCATCTTGAATTGCATGCAGTCCATTGGAAACCATTGAATTCCAATCAATTGACTGATTGATTGAACTCCAGTTCCCATTGAAATCAAATTCCAATTGTAATCCAATTCCAATTATTGAAATATCCATTGAAAACTACTGGAAACTATGAACAACCCCCGAATATTACACTCAGTTAAATCCAACTTGAAAATTAAACTCCCATTCCCAATATTGGGTGCAAGATTGTTGCGGCGTCCCTAAATATGCTGGGCTAAATGTATAAAACTTGAATCACCCTCTTGTTGACTAACCGGTCAGTGCAAACTTCGGGGCCTTACTGAACGAAATGCTCCAGGCGGTCTCAAAAAACTCTCAAGTTCATCTATAAGAAAATGTAAAAAATTCGAGATAACGGCGTCCTGGGTATTTGAACCCCTATTTTTCACCCCGTAGAGATAATTGACAATAACGCCGAGCTTTGCAGACCAACTAGACCCCAACGGGGACCTGCAAACCAAATTTCATCAATTTTGGTTCATGGTAACTAAGGAAAGTGCAAAGTACGGCGTACGGCGGGCAGACAGAAATTTTTGTTTATTATTTTCAATATGAACCTTTGGAATCGAGCATTAAAAAAAAAAAAAAATTAACCCCCCCCCCCCCCCCTCAAAGAATTTGATGGTTTCCGTTTCAAGGTATGTAGAATCCGAAAATGCAATAAAAAAAATGTCTGTCTCTCTGCCGTACACCTTACTTAGCACTTTTCTTAGGTACCATGAACCAAAATTGATTAAACTTGGTTTGTACGTCTAGTTCGTTTTGGGTATAGCTGGTCTTCGAAGCTCGGCGTTACTGTCAGTCATCTTTAAGGGGTGAAAAATAGGGGTTGCAATTTTCAGAACGCCGTAGTTCGAAAACCTTCAATAGAAGGGTATGGTTTATTTAATGTTTTTAAATTGACGTGAACTAAAGAAGTTTTTGAGTCCACCCGGAGCATTCTACGACCTGCCGTTCGTTTGCGCCGTTTGCAAAAGTTTCGTTGACTTGATCGTGAATCAAACGGTATAAATCCGGCTCAGATAATCATCGCTAGGGAGCATCTGATTATAATCACGGATGGCTGTTCTGTGATATTAGTTCATTTGAAAAATGATGTATCTTTTGGATATTGATGATAGGTACTTTAGCAACTTGAACCAAAGTTGAAGTTTTATTGGGTAAATTATTACACAACGGTTTATTATACTATCTACGTAGAAGGGGCATCTATACAGGTAAATTATACACAACGGTTTATTATCTACCTTATGCTTATGAAAAACTGCAAATAATATTAATGATTGAATTATTGAATCCTGCGCGTTTGTATGAAATTTTAATTCCGGGGCCGGCTCCAGTACTGGCTTAAGGGGTTTCCTGGGGGGAGCTCCAGGGTATTGATCACAGAAAACAGTGATCTACGCAGAAGGGGCATCTGTACAGGTAATAATTTGCAGCGTTTTTCATTGCATTTTCGGATTCTACATGCCTTGAAATGGAAGCCAGCAAATTTTGATGGGGGTTAAAATTTTATTTTTCATGCTCGGTTCCAACGGCATTATTGAAAATAATAATCCAAAATACCTATCAACTGAATTCAAAAGAGCCATCATTCTTCAAATTAAATAATATCTCGGAACAACCAACTCGACTTCATACAGACATCCGTGGTTATACCTAATTAGGTGATCCCTAGCAGTGATAATATCTGGGCCGGATTTATATCGCTTGATTCACGATCATGTTGACGAAGCTTTTCGGTGCAAACGAACGGTTGGACGTACAGTGCTCCGGGTGGTCTCTAACAATATTCTCAAGTTCGAAATCAATTTGAAAACGTAAAGAAACCCTGTTGAAAGTTTTCGAGCTCCGGCGTTCTGGAAATTTCAGTCCCCATTTTTCACTCCTTAGAGATGACTGACAGTAATGCCGAGCTTAGCGGATCAACGAGATACCAGATACCAAGTGGGACCTACAAACCCAATTTCATTAATTTTGGTCCATTTTAACCTAGAAAAGTACGAAGTAAGTCGTACGATAGGTGCATTATTTTGCTTCCGAATCTGCGAAGCAGCGGAAGCCTTGTGTTCACTTTCGTGAGCCAAAAAATTTTTGTCTTCAGAAATCAAAATTTCCACTTGCATTTTGCGTTTCAAAGCCTACTGAACAAATTTGGTTCCGTGTCTGTCGGTCTGTGAGTCTGTGAGTCTGTGAGTCTGTCCGCATTTCCTTGTTACAGCCATAACTTCCACGATTTTGAATTGATTCAGCTCAAATTTTGAGGGATGGTGCGGATGAGGCCCCTTGAGGTCCCATACAAATTTCAACATGATTGATCCAGCGGTACGCCCTGCGCATGCGCTAACGTTAAATTCAACAAACACGCATAACTTTCACAATTTTGATTCAATTTCGCTCAAATTTTCAAGGGTTGTTTGGACAAGGCCTAGTGAGTTCCAGTATGAATTTCAGCATGATCGGACCCTCGGTGCGCTCTGCGCATGCGCTGGCGTGAAATAGATTCAATTTCCTTGTTACAGCCGTAGTAACCAAAGATTTCACCCAATTTCAATGTGATTCTCAGCGATTAAGCGGATAGGGCCCATTGAGGTCCCATATAAATTTCAACATGATAGAGCCAGCGGTTCGCCCTGCGCATGCGCTCTGTCTGTCTGTCTGTCCTTCTATGCACGGCCAAACGGCTCGACGGATATCGACCAAATTTCGCACGAATATCCAGTAGGCTCCCAAGTTGTGCAACGTCGCATTTTCAATTCCCTGACCATAGCGGAACTATGGTCGACCATGGTCAACTCCTGAATGGCTTGACGGATATCGACCAAATTTGGCACGAATATCCAGTAGGCTCCCAAGTTGTGCAACGTCGCATTTTTAATTCCCTGACCATAGCGGAACTATGGTCGACCATGGTCAACTCCTGAATGGCTTGACGGATATCGACCAAATTTGGCACGAATATCCAGTAGGCTCCCAAGTTGTGCAACGTCGCATTTTTAATTCCCTGACCATAGCGGAACTATGGTCGACCATGGTCAACTTCGTTAATTGAAATGGTAACCCCTATTTTTTATCGCGTATTCGTAATCTACGTGAAACTCTATCTACGGTCGACCCTTCGGACTACCCCCGCGGTCGACCATAGCGCATCCATGGGCCCCTCCATGGTCGAATCCCGAATTGCTCAACGGATATCGACCAAATTTGGCACCAATATCCGGTAGCCTCCCAAGTTGAACGTAGGCGCATTTTTAATTCCCTGACCATAGCGGAAATATGGTCGACCATGGTCAACTCCTGAATGGCTTGACGGATTTTGATAAAATTGGGCACAAATACCCGGTAGGGTATGGGATTTTTCCGTCGTTTGTTGGTTCCACGATACTGCGTACAGCGAATCTCGGATAGCGAGCGAAGCGAGCGGTCAGGCTAGTTATGTATAATGGACGTAATGTATTATGGAAGTCATGTTATGTATAATATGTATAATATGTATATTTCATGTAATGTTATGTAATGTTATGTTATGTAATGTAATGTTATGTAATATGTATATTTAACGTTATGTAATGTTATGTAATGTAATGTAATGTTATGTTATTTTGCTTCCGAGTCTGTTCTATTTTATAATGGGTCACTCTGATTGTGACGAGGAAGCTCCTGTGCCATCACCTTGGCAGTGTATTTTCAAATTGGACTGCTCTGCTGCTACGTTATTATTCTTTTTTGTTCAGCGTCACATAGAGAAAAGCAATTTCTATTCCTTTTCAATGTAAATTCCCGCATTTTTCCCCTCTTCGGTCGCGGTTATCCCAGAAAGCGTTTCTCAATGGGTTCCCTTACTAAATCTCCTGGGAGAAAAACCTTCTCAACTAGTGTTTCCTGCAAGGAAAAGGGAGCTAGGGTTCGAAGCACCAAGATTGGGGTGTGTTTTGAGCAACGGCCATGCGCGGGAGGGCGCTCGGCTCGCGCTGGAGGCGGCGGCTTGCAGTGTCCTTCCGTCGCCCGAATCGTCAGGGTCTTGAAAGCCGGTTTTTTTTTTCCAAGTCACGGACATCGACAAAAGCTGCGCGAACGGGGTTCGAGTGCGGGGAATGTGAAACCGAACCAAATTTGACCTTTCACTGTACGTCACACACTACTTTGAATGGATTACGCCAAAATGGTGCTAACACCGAGGATCATGCCTGGAGTATTGTTCGTCCTCTTCATCGTCAAAGGTAAATATCGCCAAGATTTTCCTAAAAGTATACATAGGTACACATGGAGTTGTTGGGTATCAAACAGACGAAAATTCATTCTGTCACGATAGTCATTCTCGCACTGGTGTGGTACAGAATGATTGGGAAAGTCGAAATTTGATGAAACTTCACATCAAATAAAGAACAAATTTTACCAAAAATAAAATTTTCTCCGTTATTTGCCAGAATCCTTGGATTTCTCATCTCGTTTTTGAAATTTTTACGTTAGAGACAGTCTGTAACATGATTGACAATATTAATGGACTCTATTTACAATAGTTATTGCCGATTTGCGATGCTAATGTAATTAAAAACCAGTGTGGCTGCGTATTGTAATAGTATTGCTCCAAAAGAGCTAGGACACTGAATGAGGCAATTCCCAACTATCCTTGCATGTGGCACGAATTGAATGTTTTTTACAAGAAATAAATTAAAATAGGTATTAGATGGAATCATACAACCAAATTTAACGTTTATTATAGGTAAATGCCTCGAATTTGGACCATGAATATTTATAGTGCTATTGTAATTGTATTGTTCAAGCAACTTGTCCAATATTAACTTGGGTAGGTTTATAAAACCTGGAATGTTCACGACGAATTTAGACTAGTACTAGGTAATGAGCATTTTTAACGCCCTTTGAATTTGCACAAATTTTGAACGTTTGAACCATCTTGCATCACCCCGAAGCCTCATGTCAAAGATGGAGAATAGTTGAACGACCAATATGTCGTGCAATGTTTTTGAGCTGTTGGCTCAATTTCTATTTATTCATATTTTTTATCGAATGATGATAAATACTCGTACTTGCAATTGATACGGACTAGGATGGTAAGTAAATTACAACTACCTCAGCAGATCATTGATGCTGCGCGCATTCTCGCGCATTCAGCACCCTATACTAGTAATACTATGGGGTGCTAAATAGCCCCTGGTTGGCAGAGGATCCTTATTAATTATCTTCCTCCTCGTGAATGACTCCAAGCTATGAATTTCCGAATTTGATCTAGATATGTACCCCTATTTTTCAACTTTTGGAGTTGCCTGACAGCTTGAAACTCCCACATCAGGGGATTTTATCGGAATTACTATCAAGTTATTTAGAAGTGCGGTCAAATTATCCTCTCACCACAATACTCCTTTCTCCGCCCGCAAAGCCAGTGCTCCGTCCGCTTAGGGCTGATAATGAGGGCTGCTCCCCTTTTCCCCGGCTCAGCCATCGAACGAATTTTTTTTTTCTCGCGACAATGTGGTCGTAATTAATTACAAAATCCTGAGCTCCTAACGATCAGTATACTCGCTCTAAACTCGCTGCTTAACAACACTTTGAACATACATTTAGCATTACACTCCAATTTTCTCAAAACCAATATCATACTACAATTGCGTACCAAGGACCTTATGTTTAACATCAAAAATGAGATCATTTCAGCAGTTTTAATATCTAATCTGGATTGATATACCCTTATAACGGAGTATGTATAACAAAGTTTCGTCTAAATGAAATACGTTCCATACTGGGCAAAGATTTATGCTAGCCTATGCCTATATTTTCCCTGAAATCGGGACCAACCATTGTTACCAAAATTGCATATACCTACTTACCTATTAAAGCTATTACTGATAACTCCAAATTGCAATATTAGCGCTCAAACTGGCCAAAGCACAATTATCAAACGACAAACCCAAATGATACCAAATAGCTGCCTAGCACTGATAGAAACAGAGGATAAATTTGTTGTTACACGCTAACAGGTAGGCAAGTCAGATATAGCGGATGTCGTTTACAACGGCAGTTAGAGCGTACGAAACCTCTGGAACCGTGAAACGCCACAGGATAAAATACATTACCTCCGGACAACACGTACACACCGCTTAGAGCGTACAACTTGGTACGGCCCGAGGGGCTAGAAATAACGGACACAACGTACAACGCATGCAAAAGCTGGCAGCTGTTTGTAGTTAGGAACTTTGTCTACAACTTTACCAGTAGGTACAAGAGGTGAACCTGGTATTTCTGATTGCTGTAGCTCCTCTATTAGCTGTCAATAATTCACTGAAGAACAATTCGGCATAGTTCGTCATGTAGAATCCGGTGACTCAATAATATCACCTCTCGCGCGCGAGTTCCACAGGGCTTCCTGGTAAAAATATCGGTTATAACGTACATGTACGTTGTAACCGGTTTATCGTTTATAACAGACACCGGTTACAATGTACCAAAACCAATGGTCCCTTCATGTACGTTGTAAACGATATCCGCTGTAGCTGAAAACGTCTCTACTTTTTTCGGCAACTTTATTTGGGGGTCCCGTACTGGTCAACCATCATGTATAAGGATCAAGGAAGGATCATGATGCCATTGCACTTCACTTCCATTTAATAACCATGACAAATAGGAGTATTGATTGATGATCACTCATACTACAAAATGCATATTGATGTTTCCATCGCAAGAATATGTAAATTATTTTCTGTTTTCAAGGAGATCCGTGGTTTTCTGTAGAGCAACTAACAATTTATTATGAATTGTTATTTCTAATTATAAATTGAGGAATCACTTTTACGTAGAGAAGTTCACTTAATGCAGAACAGCATAAGGTACTGAGAATAATTTTTAAAAGAATTACGGGCATCCCACTAATCTATTCTACAAACATCCAGAGGTGAAAAATATCACTAAAATAGACACTTATCTATCCTGCGTATGCAGTCTTCATCCTGAAGTAAACCGTATTACAAAAGCTATTGTTGTTACGACGGTGCTTGTTGAGATTTTTATTGATTTATTGTTTTCAATAACGTACCTTTGGAATCGAGCATGAAAAAGAAAAATTGTAGTTAGGATGTAGCTTCTAGATGGTTCCATATGAATTTCAAAACGCCCGGATCATTGGCATGACAACTGCTCATGTGCAAACGCGAAATTTGAGGTACTCAATACTTATATGAACTTCTGGCCCGATTTAGATTAATTTTCAGGAACTTTTCCTTGAACTGCGCGGAGGAATATTCTTTCAACTTTTGATGTATTATTGTTGGTAATGAACCTTTGGTATCGAGGATGAAAAAAGGTGAGGGGGTTCCGTTTACGGTTTCCGTTTCATGGTACGTAGAAACTGAAAATGTAATGAAAAAATTCTGTCCGTACGCCGTACTCACCACTTTTTTTAAACTACCTGCACGTTACGCTTCATGCATAACGGTAAATAATAAATTATAGATAGAATTCTTGCATCCACCGCCTATTTATGAAACCGTAATTAACCGTCCGGCTCCATTAGTCAACTCAGGGCTTTCCAGGGGAAGCACGAGGGTAAGTGTAGACTACCGAAAACAGTGATCTACGCAGAAAGGGCATACAGGTAAATAATAAACTATGCAGGAATAAAAAAATTAAGTATTGTTGTGATCGGCTGCTCCTCCACAACTCAATTTGTGTCTGAACATGCTGTTACTCAGAGTGGGGACCCCCCGACCTCCCTCTGACCTTGTCAAGGGGACTATAAAAGAGCCAGGGCGCCACCAATAAAAAAACCATTCTCTCAAATGCGATCGACTCGTCTATCCGACTCCCAATCACTACACTGGTGACATCCGACGTGAGAGCTCCACCGCCAGCGCCCGCCGTTTGATAGCGTCGCAGCCCCGCCTCCGCTTCAACGAGCCCCACCACGCGCGGCCCCCACCGACGCCACAGCGGCGCCCCACTCCGACGCCCGCCTCGACGGCTATCGCAGCGCCTCCCGCTACTTCGCCCCACCAACACCGATCCTTATATAAGGAAACGGACGCCGGCGCCGAGCACACTTCCTGCTGACACCTCAACGGACTGGCACCTACGAAGAAAACGAAGATGACCGAGCAGAAACCGCAAGACACCCGAAGCGAGCGCTCCTTCACTTCTCAAGCTTCAGCCGTTTGACCCCGCATTTCCGCACGTCTGGTTCGCCCAACTCGAGCTCATCCTCGCACACGAAGGCCTCACGACGCCACATGCGAAATTCGCCCGAGCCTTCCTCGCCCTCAAACCTCGACAAGCGGATCTATGCGCCGACATCAACCCCTCGAACACCAGTAGTGACCAGACGCTCAAAACACACCTTCTCGCGACACACGCACCTTCAGATGGTTCACGGCTCGCCGCCCTCGTCCAACCGACATCCGACGACGAACTACCGTCGATCCTCGCTCGCCGACTCACCCGAGCACTTCCGGCCGACACACCCGCACCACTCGTCCGACACGTCTTTCTTCGAGCCCTCCACGAGAATTTTCGACTTCACATTGTGGCACACGAAGAACAAGACATCACCCGGCTCGCCAAACACGCTGATCGCCCTCTCCCATTCGCACCAACTCTTCAAGCGGCTACCGTCGCTGAAGAAACAACAGTGATTCACCGTAGACGACACCGGCGATCACCGACGAGAACGACAGCGAATGAGCCCCGGTTTCCAGCCCTTTTCGACGGCTACGAACCTTCCAACAGTACACGCGACGCGCCGAACCACGCACACGAGATCGTCACGAAGGGACCCCCGTGCCATGCGAAACTTCGCCGAAAACCACCGGATTTCGGCGAATTACTAGCGGCGGGGGTCATTAAACCTTCCGAACCTGCATGGTCCAGATCACTGCAGCATAGAGCCACACCACGAGCCGCTACGATTCTACGTCTTCAACTCGCCGCAAGCACAATCGAATCTCGACCGCACGCTCACGTGGACTACCGACTCACCGCGCAAATTGATCTCAACCAACGCACGTTCCGTGGTCTCACTAATTTGCAGCATCGAACCACTCCACGAGCCGCTACGATTCTACGTCTTCAACTCGCCGCAAGCACAACAGAATCACGAGTGCACGCTCACGTGGACTGCCGACACGCAGATTTCAACAGCACAAAACGCTACCACGAACGACCTACCGTACGCCACTCACGATCCATCAATTCGCCGCCGCACCGCCCACGGCTCGCACCAACCCCGCAGGAAGTCCAAGCCTCGCACGCCAACGCAAAACAGCGCCCGAGCTACCGCACGAGCCACATACGGCACCGGCGGGATATCTCGCACCCGCACCGGCACCCACGCCACTAATCGGCCTCGACCAACCGCCACCCCACGACAATGACCACAGCAGCCACCCGGACAACCCACTCGGACCCAACACACGCACCTCCCACGCCCGGCCACAGCCACAGCGACATCAAGAAAATTTAATTAAAATTTAAAATTACTTAAATTCTGGGGGGAGCAGTGTTGTGATCGGCTGCTCCTCCACAACTCAATTTGTGTCTGAACATGCTGTTACTCAGAGTGGGGACCCCCCGACCCCCCTCTGACCTTGTCAAGGGGACTATAAAAGAGCCAGGGTGCCACCAATAAAAAAACCATTCTCTCAAATGCGATCGACTCGTCTATCCGACTCCCAATCACTACAAGTATATATGTAATAGTTTGCAGCGTTAATGAAAACGGTGCCTATTAATTGGTTAATTTTATAATTTGTCAAATTTCAAGAGGTATTTTAGGAATATTTTCAGTTGCAACTATGGACTAGTTTATCGAATTTAATTTTCTTTTTTGAAGTATAGCGTGCGTAGTTATATTCAAACGTTGCTAATAAATAATGATTTAATTTGTTATTTAAAATAACACTATAAAACCTCAAGCGCTTAAACATCTTTCTAGTCGTAGATAAGGCGAAATTGCTGTATAATACTCCGGTGGATTTGATCGGTTCTCTGTGCTCTCAAAACTTCTTGATGAGAACTCCTTGTTCTACAGAAAACGGCTCTGACTTGTTTAGCGTTAACACGCTCTCCATCCTCTCGATCCCTCCGCTCCTGAATTTTTGAAAGAAACCCAGTAGAGCTTTCATTGGTACAACTCTTTCCCGTATACCCCTCCCCCCCCCCCCCCCCCCCCGAACATCTACAACCTTCTTGTTCACTTCCTTAGTTTTCTCCCGACATATGAATATTGAACAAGACGTCCCCCTCCCCCTCGTTGCTAAGGTAAAAGTTGAAGGAAACGGGAAGAGCCCTTTTCGGCATTGCCAACTTCACTTCCCGGTTTTCTGTTGGGAGAAAACTACGGCTCAGGAGTCCTCGGTACACGTCAGGAGTGTATCCTGGCTTCTTCGAAAAACCCCACGAGATGCTTTTCCTTTCGAGTTGAAATAGTAGGGGAAAAAACAAAAAACACCATGTGGAGGTCGTGGAAAGAGCATTTGCTGCCCAAAGTGAGAAAACCTAGAAGACACTTGGCTCCCCCCCCCCCCCACCCCCCCTTTAGTCCCACACGCTCCTGAAGGCAAAGTAATCCGAAAGTTCCTGGTGTTACGCTTTGCAAACTTGTTGGGAATCACTTTTCTTGCTCCCAGTTTTTCAACTCGGCACGTCGGGCATAGTAAAAGAAACGCTGCTTTTTAACTCATGTTCGCCCCAACTAATCCAACTCTATCAGGAGGGAGACTCCTTCTCCATAACATCCCAATCAACTTGTTAACGGCCCAAATAAAAAGATTTTCGACTCTGCTATCGTGATAATAATCTGTTTGCAGCAATTTGTACATTCGTCTGTTCATACTCATTTGTAGAGCCATATCGAATGCCCGAACACATTTTTATTCTTTTGCACAGATTTTCGTTCTTTTCCCCCCCATGATTCATGCAATTACTACTATGTACTTCATAATATAATATCTTCTATTATATCTATATATATATACATATAATATCTTCTATTATATAATATCTTCTATTTGCTTACTTCGTGTCTTATGCTCTGCCTCTTGCAACTCTGAACTCCACTTCAACTGGGTTTTACAACTGAGAAAGATTCACAGGGAAATAAACTCGGCACATATATTAGGTATTAAGGCGTACAGAAAATTCATGGAATTGAAGCTAGTGAATTTGAAGGCACTCGATGAGCTGGAGTCGGGTAATATCGTAGTCGACAGTGATAGTTTGATGGCAGTTATTCAATTCAAATTTTGGTTCACTGGCACACAATCCAGGAAAATGTTCCTAATGAGGCTTCCCTGCCTCTACTCAGTAAACGAGTGGTGGTCCAGCTGAGGATTGTACATGTGTAAAACAGGTTAGCATTTGGCGAGGTGTTTGGCTTGCAGGCATCAAAAATCGTTTCGACTCCGGGTTAACTTGTTCAGTGTGCAACTCTGGAGACGACTCGGTTGGTCTAATTACTGTTTGCCGTTTCCTCAAGAGGGGCATGTTTAGGTTTTTGGGTGGCGAAACCCTTCAGCCTCGCAGTTCTTGTTCCTTTTAGAAGGATCGGAGGCAGCTGTCGGCAAAACTGATTGCCTTCATACAGACAGTTAGTTATCTGTCACAGAAACATTACAAATGAGTGTTTCCTTATCTAATTGGGAAATTCTAATTCAGTCGCCAATAAATATATTTTAATGTAGAATGTTGGACAAATTAATTAACAACATAAATAGTGAACGTGCAAATATTCAAGTATAGCGGAATATGATATTAACAAATGTAATTTAGGTTTGTGAAGTTTTTGGTCAGTACCTGCATTTCCTCATTTGTATAAATTAGCACAATTTGAAGTCGAAAACGTAGATTATTTTTCTGGGGAAAAAAATACTAATATGCTCTTGTTATAGGCAGTAATAATTTTCATTTGTATTTATTTTCGTCAGTTTGGTTCATTATCGAATGTTTTCAAGAATGAAACGTGGAAATCAAGTATGAAGGGAAAAAACCGCAAAATTTTGTGGTTTCCGTTTTTACGTAGAATCCAAAAATGAATAAAAACGCTGCAAGTTATTACAAAACGGTTTGCTATTTGCATGTTTAGATGCCCCTTCTGCATAGGTACTGTTTTCTTGGTCAGCACCCTCGAGCTCCTCCCAGGAAAGTCCTAAATCGGGTACTGGAGCCGGCCCGGGAAATAAGAGTTCAATAATGGCCTAACACCATTACTAGGTCTTAATATTGGTCAGTTGGCTGAACACTGAACGTATTATGTGAAAATTGGAGCAGACACAGCATTATGTCATCCCTCCAGTCATTGTGCATTGGTGACTTTCGTTTGGAGTGCAGTCATTCATCAAAAGAGAGACTTTATTGACGTTATTACCCAAAGCTGAGTTGTGAAACATTATTATGTGAGTGGGGTAACGAGTCATAAACGTGAATTTTAACCTAGTAAACTTTGAAGAGGTTGTCTTGAATCATGGACCTCATGAAGTTGCCTGGACTATTCAATCATCCCTCGCTCTTTCACTGCGTGATGGATGACTCATATACAAGTTTTCACGTCCTGAACTTCCTGATGAAACGCACGGATGAAAACTTCCTGAAATTCCCCCTTCGGCAGACCCTAAAACGGTGAGTGAGTTTTAAACTAATTTCTCTTCTCATATATCATAGTCATATCGCATACCTATCACTCGTACCTAAGGTAAATACATAGATACCTACGTTTATTTCGGAATTACGATTTTTATTATAATTATTATTATTTTTTTGTAATGGAAAACCCACAGCGTTATACGATAAGTCGTTTTTTCATTAACAACATTCACAAAAGAAAGGACAGAAAAAAAACATCTTCAGCATAAGCGTGAAACAATTTCAGTGCTTTTATTAGACGCTTCAAGGTGTCATGAGCGTCAAAGATATTGAATAAATATTATTAAAAAATCGTCACATGTTTGTCAATTCTGCCCAACAGCCTTATCAGGTGGAATAAACCGGTTTCCGTGAGAGCACCGAGGTTAAGATACCTCGAGCGTGGTTAGTAGTTGGATGGGTGACCACCGTGACACGTGGTGACACGCCCAAGTATGACCCATGTACCTGTTGGCCCTCTCCACTCAAGGGAGCGAGGCAGTGAGTAGCCAAGTAAAGAGCGAAATGATCTGGACGAATTGTGATCCTCTCATTGGAGGAGAGCTGATCACTCCTGCGACGCAGCCAGAGCAGTCGGAAGAAAATCCCCAGCCTGGAATGGCTGTTGCTTTACTTTACTTTTGTTTGTAATTTCGAATAAATGTCACTATCCGTTCAACTTTTATAGAACAATGAATGTGATTTAAGATAATGAAGAAGTAAGATAATGCGAGATCAATCGTTTCCTAGTATTTCGGCGATATTCCCCCGTCAGTCAGGGAGTCCACACGATGGACAAAGAGGTGGTTCTTGCGATGACATCAGTTAGTCAGGCGCGTATGTCCAATCCGCAAGAGCGTCGGAGTTACTTCTTCTCTGCGGAATTGAGACAGTTTTCCATCGGGGATTTTTATACATCTAATCGAAGCCAACCAGCGGTGGACATCTTTCTTTGTATACTTAACAGTTTCTGGTAGTCCATATCAAACCAATTGGAGTGCCATCTCACACAGGGGAATCATATTCGGAGTGAATGGTTTTATATGAGGTCAGTGGTTCCTTTCTAGCATTTTTGCTACCCGATCTACAATTAAATTCCCTATAAGTATAGTGGAGTGTCCAGGTACCATGTCGTGCTACATGAGGTATGTCATGCTCAAGATGATACTGAACCTTCGTATATCATGCTCAAGATGATACTGAACCTTCGTGAGTATCTCAGCTGTCAGTGGATGGGAGTAAACTCCTTTATGGATGCGCCGAAGAGATCGGGATATAATAGGTATGGCAAGTTTTCTTCAGATGGTATAATCTAATTGAATCAAGCATGAATGGCATAAAGCTAGGCAGTGAAGATTGAGCAATCCTCTGGCAACGAAAACTTCGAAACATTCCGACGCCCAGTAGTTGATCCCTCTCCATGAGCGAACTTTGATCCGTCACAGTACGTTAACTGTTGTACAAATTCTTCACTTCTAAGGACGCAGAAATCCATCCCCCCCCCCCCTCCACGGTTGATGTTTGGCGACTCGGCGGATTCCGTCAAGAGGATCATAAAACAGTTATACGTATTTGGAAAGTTTGTTGTACCCCGAGATTGGTGATGGTTCCAGTTTTTGTGTATTTCGTTAATTTTGTTGTTTTATTTTAGAGGTATAGGTACCCTCCAAGAAAACCTCCATAGTACTGAGTAGGTACTAAGTAGGATGTACTGAGTAGGTAGTAAGTAGATATAGTACTGAATACGTAGTAAGTAGGTACTGAGACCATTTTTAGGTGCCGACTGGGAAAAAATGTTTACTTCATCGATACAAAAATATGTAATACTCCCCCCCCCCCTTGTGTTAAAAAATTTACCCACCAAAAAAATCGTCTCAGCCGCAAAAAGGATTGACCGATGTAAAAACATGTGTTATCCCCCCCCCCCCCCCTCCATATAGCCATGTTCTAAAATTTTACCCGCAAACAAGACCTCAGCCGCAAAAAGGATTGATATCTATTTTGCCCGCCGAAGTAGCATCCTCGGTGCTTCGCATCTCGCTTATGTATGTGCATAAACATAGAATCCTATTCCTTCCCCCTGTATTGGATATGAATCCAACCTGTTCCTTCCCCCCAAATGTTGAAATTTCTTTGAACGCTGTTAGGCTGGCAGCTTTTTGCCCCGGTGAAATCGTGTATCTTACATTCTTAAATTTGTACTTATTATCAATGTCGCTGCCGCTGGATGAATACTTCATTATTCTTCTTTTTTTGTTAATAAAAGAGACAATTTATCCCGATAATAAAATAAATAAATAAGTGAGCAATGTGGCATGGAGAAATGTCATTAACTGTCTCTCGGAAGGTAGCAAAAAGCTCGCGTGGAGCGTGAATCAAGCGGTAAACGAATGACACAGAATAATAGTGTTATTGCGATGGGACACTGTTGATTCAAATCACGCAAAATTTTACGGGTTTGTTGTTCCGAGTCTCTCAGTCCGAGGAAAGAAGGTACCTCATTTCGAATATTGCGATCGTTATTAGGTTCTTCTCGGTACACACCGACGTTAGTAATTGTTATTCAGTAAACCTTTGGGTCTGTTGTAATAGGGTACCTGCAACTTTGTCACAAATTTCATCAACTAATTGGATAGTTCCCAACTACCCTCTAAATTCAGTCGCAAAGCACAGGTACATGAATCGCAAGTACCGACAGGGAGTCGTGCACACGCGGAAACGACTGCTACATGTTGATTAATTAATTGTACATATGGGACCAACTGCGGTCCACCTGCACGTAGCACTGCGAAGGCTATGGGAAATTGCAGTATTAACATTGAATATTGTGGTGATACAGTCGTCAACCTTTTGAGGTACCGTTAAAAATTGAGTTACCCAGTTGTCTCCCGTAACTCACCATTTTGCAGGCTGCGAAATGCAAAACCTATGCTTTCCGGGTAAAGGATAATAAGTGACGGACTCGATACTGCTAGAATGAGATATTCGTTAAGCCTGCGGTTCCAGCAACCTCGAGGTTTCGGACTGTTCAGAAGGTACGTGCAAATCTGTTCATCTTTAGATTGAAATGTTAGGGAAATGAACGTTCCCATTAAACGTAATAATCCAAAGATGAGATTTGCGATGGGGAGAGAGAAGGAAGCTTGTAGCTGTCAGAGTTTGCCTTTGTGCCGTGTTGTTTACATAATTTCAAGGATCATCTCACTTATCCTCTTACTTGTGGCACTTGTTGCCTATCACATAAGCGATAATGTGCCATTATTAATTTGTTTTTTGCTCAACTAGTGAGAGACGACCGGAATGGTCCAGGCGCTCATTTACGAGTACGAATTTGTAAGGAAGGGCGAAAAGAATATTCTCCCAAAAGAACTTTCAGAAGCGACTTCCAGAAGAATCTTTAGGGATTGATGGCTGCTCACTCATCTACTACACCTGGTAGTTCAGATCATATAAACACCATAATTAATAACGTGTCTATGTTGGACTGTCATTATTTGTGCAGTATAAGCCTTGTAATGAGGATAATAAACTACTGACGTGTTCTTCAGAATAAGGCACTGCGAGGTCTCTTGATGAAATAATTGCCATGTTTAGCTCGCACAATGTGAAACAAGTCCGTTCATAATTATCATATTTTATTTGAATCAAGCCGATCATAATCAGCAAGGAATTTAGGAATGCAATTATTTCAAGAAGCCCAGAAACGACCGAATTCAAACTAAAGGTTTTGCAGTATCTAACCATGAAACAGATGCGCCCAGATAATAGGGAATATGCCCCCTCCATACAGCGGGAAATCAAGCCTGCTTTAACAGCCATTCAATCATGAAACGATTATTGGCTAAACTCTCGTCAGGTAGTTAAAACATGAGTTTTCATCTCCTTTAAAATTAGAAATAATGGTCCCGAACACAAAATGATATGAGATGATTAAAGTGAACAACTCCGGAAAACACTTCCCACCACGGTTTGTTTCCGCCAAACTTTCAATGAGAGAAGTTGCCTAATTTATCAGTCATAAAATGCCGAAGAGCACGGTTTTCAAGCTTATCTAAATTGCAAGTGAGGCTCTCCAACTTTCCCGCGGAGAGAGAGCACATTTTAAGTGTGTTTCCAAGTGGTTGGTCTCTCGGAATACTGCTGTTCTTTTATTGAGAATTATTATCACTTTTTCCATGGCATTTGAAAGTCCTTTCGAATATTTCTTTCCCCCGTTGGTGACCCAGTGAGAATGCATTTATGCAGGAACACGTTTGTTTCAATCCGCTAAACAGTTTTACAACGTAGCAAACCTCGTTCAAATGAATGATATTGAACCAATCTCAGTTATGAAATTTTCAGTACTGTGTACACCTGTATCGTTTTGTCATTGGTCGAACCGCCGGTCACCAGATACTGACTTCTCTACGCGGGATGGATTCGTCATTCAGTACACAACTGATCCACCATCGTAACATCGCCTTTTTGCACACATAAGTGATCTCTCACAAATAATCCTCCATCGATCCTTCCGGAAAAATATAGAGCAGTTTTGGACAAATGTACTAGAACTTACAGGAAAAACGCTGCAAATTATTACGCAACGGTTTATTATTTACCATAGATGCCCCTTCTTTGTAGATACATGTTTTCTTTGGTCATACCTACCCTTGTGCTCTCCCCAGAAAACCCTAAATCGGGTACTTGAGCCGGCCGGGGAATGACAGTTTCATGAAAATATGCTGTGGATTTAAGAATTTTATTATTGAGTATTATTTTTTGTTATTCATGAACTTTTTTGTTAGCATTTGTTGTGTTGGACATTATTGTTGTTATTCATAATGTTGTGACTTGAAAAACTATAATTCCTATCAACAAAATCCAAAATTACCATCATTCTTCAGATGAAATAATATCGGAACAACCAACTCGATTTCATACAGCCATGCGTGATTATAATCAGGTCTTCCCTAGTAGTCATATCTGGCCTGGATGTATACCGTTTCACTCACGATCATGTTGAAGCTTTTCGGTGCAATCGAACGGCTGGACGTACAATGCTCCGGGTGGTATGAAAAATTCTCAAGTTCGAGATCATTATTAAAAACGTTAAAAAACCGTACCCTTCTGTTGAAAGTTTTCGAGCTACTGCGCGGCGTTCAGGAAATTTCAACCCCCTATTTTTTGACCTAATACTGAGCTTAGCGGACCAACTGGACCAAATTAGGACTATAAACAAAATTTCCACTTTTTTCCACTCTTTGGTCAAAATCGACTTCATATTTGGTTTTCTCGTCCCAAAAAACATGGAAAACGATACCTCAAAAGCTCATGTTACTAAAACTCAACAGTTATTTACCTATTTGTATGCCAATTTTTCACGCATAATAACTAAGGAATGTGCAAAGTACGGTGTGGTAGGCAGACATAAATTCTTGTATTGCATTTTCGGATTCTAGGAGTACATACCTTGAAACGGAAACCATCAAATTTTGATGGGGGGGGGGGGGGGGGTTACCATAGTTTTTTCATGCTCGATTCTATAGTTGTGACGATAGCTGCATAGTATCGTCACGGGAACTGTTTCTTCGAACCTCTGGATCTTAAATGAACAGTTCTTCGGCTTCCACCTCTTCTGAAACCTAGAACAAGTTAGTTGGCCTGAAGCCTTTCCATCGGTGATTAATTTGAATACCATTCTAATAACCACCAGTCCTTACCCTTGCGGTTCAACCCTTCTATTCTAAATCTTAGAATCCTCCCCTAGAACTTTGACACTCAACCTTTGTAGGAGAAACACAAGTTTCCTGGTTAAATCTCAAATACTTGTTCTCATTCCTCAAGTCAGATAATCTTAATCACCATTGAAGGTCAGCGGGAATTCATTTCCCTGTTGCACAATTCTTAGCCGTATTGGCTGGCAGAATTTATTATTATATTTTTAGTGAGATTATTGGGACTCCAGCAATTGAGTTAGAAACCCTCTCTTATTGCACTGTTCACCTTAAATCGTCCTCCTCTACCAAGTCACCAAGTCTACCTCTACAAGGTTCATTATTGAGAATAATCAACCAACATGAAAGTGTGTTTTGTGTGCTGACATCTTACAAATTTCAACGGAAAGGGGGGTAAAAATCCCTAAAAATGCTAACATACCTAATCCACAAACAGCTTCTTACACCAGTTCAACCATGGATATGAGCTTTGCAAGGACATGCAGACGTTGGCACTTATTACTCATTCCGACAATACCATCAGTTCAGTGAACTAAGAATGTTGGTTTCACTTTGTTGAAGAATTTGCGCCGCCTTTGAAATGCCTACATGAATTGATCGTTTTGTTAGTGATCTAAAAAACTAGTAGTTTACTATTATCCCCCCCCCCCCTCCCAGGATCGTCCGAAGATGGGAAAACTTACTGTTTATTGAATGAAGGAAGAGGAATGAACAAAAATACTTTTTTTTACGACCGCCCACCATTATCAGGCTGTTTTTTCAACTTCTATCTTCTCCACCCTTCACATTCCCCGCGGCGTCACCCTTGAATTTGCATGAAGGTTGAATATCAAAAGAATTGTTAAAATTAAAGACTTCAAAGAAAGAGGACTCGAAGTTTGATTTGTATTCATCGAAGGGCCGATTCAACATTTTGTTAAACTGAAAAAATACAGGGGAAAACCTAATCCTCTAATGCGATTCTGTTTTCTACTCAGCTGGTTAAAGGCGATTACGATCTTCTCATTCTTACAGCTGACTTGAGTACACTCAAAAAAATAAACTGTTGCAGGACTCGGAAGTGGACGTGGATGATCCTTCTTAAGAGTTTTTATTCCTTCTCTTTGAAGAAACTTCCATTTTTACTTTCTGATCGAAGGTATTTTTCTTTGTTTCGGGAAATTGATTAGGCTCGAGGAATAATGGGTTATCATATTCACGCCCGTTTGTGTTGAATGGGGAAAATGGATGATATGACGATAATTTCCCTCTCTTCTCAACCAGAACAACCAATGCTTTGAACCTCCGCGGCGAGTCCCTGCGGGGTAGCGAAGTGCCCTCCTTCGTGAGCTCTACTCAACTCTTAAGAGGGTTTTTTTTTACGATTTGTTTATTTCAAAAGATTATATTTTATAATCACAATTGTTACAATTTTGATGGAGGCAATAGATCAGAGGCGTTGCCCGGGATTCGAGGCTAAAATTAATCGGCTTTGTCTCGTCTTTTGAGAGGACAATTTTTTTTCCTCTTTTTCCGAAATCATAATTTTTACACGTGTGGGGGCATTTTAGGGCTTTATGAACAAATTTGGTTCGGAGCCTGTTTGCTATCTGTATCCGCAAATCCTTGCTACTCGCATAAATTCGTCAGTTGTTCAGAAATCTGTACAGATTGGTTAATAAACATAGTCAGTCAGTCAGTTCAAATCCGATTTAGCAGAAATTTCCAGTGATCATGCGTGTGACTTTAGATCGTCCCCTAAGAATTTCAGAACAGTCATATATTATCATTGGTTCTATGGTCACCACGCTCACGCCAACGCGAAACAGGTGATCGATCTTCATAAAATTTTGAGGAATCATTCGGGTTTCCAGGAACTATAGATATAATTCTTGAATCCACCCTAATATGCACCGAATTGATTATTATCATTAGTAGGTAGGTACGTTTATTCGATCTATACGATCTTGCGTTATCGATACGAGTGCCATTAAACTTGACAAAAAAATGTTTTCAATGTTTGAGTGGGAATGGGCCCTGATAATGAGTAAGCTTCGTTGCCTTGTCAATAAAGAGCATACAAAATAATACCGTAATTCACAGTGAAACAATTTGGTAAAATGATAAAATCTTAAAGAACCAAAATTGTAATTTTTCATTCCTGGTTCCAGACAACCCATAACGTAACGCACTATTAATCTACTTGCTGCTATACTGTGCAAGCTCGTATTTGTAAGCTTTTCCTCGCCTGAATAAATGAAAGATTTACCTAATATGTCAACGTTCACTCTCAAAAAAGAATTCATAGATACAACATACCATTGTCAAACTAATTACCAGGAATACCCATTAGGTAATTCATTGGTGACGAAAACAGGAGGTGTAGTGATCGCCTGGTTCCGTAATTACACTGGGCGATATCCGCCAGAACTCCTCTCCCGTCATGCCACTCACTCATTGAAATTCAACTTCCAGTTATCCCAAGTTGCATTCTGTTTGGCAGGTTTCGCGTCTAATTATGGCGCTTTCAGAAGCTTTGTGATTATTCAGATGCCCAACGTATATTAATCGAGGATTTGTTACGGTTCACGTAGCAATCGAATTAGCCAGACGTCAAGAGCCGGCCGCTATCCATTCGATAATTGATACTCGTGGAAAATAGAAAGGAGTTGGAGCTGTAATCGGATGGGGTGTAGTCAGTTACCTATTGGATTGTGAAAAACCTCCTGCCAGTTCGTCCAGGCCACAGCAACGGAAGGGAAACATTGAAATAATAGTACGTGCATATTTCACAAGTTTCCCTTTTACACCGCCACATTGGGATATGTATGGTACCAATGAACAATTTTCATGTGTTACAAATTCCCTTGTTTGCCAGATTATGTTTATTGATCGGAAATCAACACTTATTTAGGAGGTGTTTATGTCGGAAAGTATAGGCAGAAAACGGTTTAAAACTTGAATTTTTGCGTTTCCGTTAGAAATGACGAATGAGGCAAACCGCCAAGTAGTTCACCTCAAATCCCGCTTGGAGCGCTAGTGTATCACTTTAAACGATGTACAGATCCGCAATGGATGGAGGATGAAACCGCACTCATAAATAAATTAAAAAAAAAAGTGTCCTCAAAATTAAACCGAGGGAGGTTCATGAAAATTCACAGCAAAGGTTCTTGAAGTTGTCAAGAAGGTTTGCCGTTTTCTAATATTGGGTTGTTGGCAGCATTGGGAACCTTCACCTCCGAAGCTTCGCTCCGCCTCCTTGGGGCCAATAGCCATTCAGATGTTAATGGACCTGATACGTCATTTCTGGCCGCATTTTTACTTTCAGTCACCCTCATTTTGAAAATGTCGCGCATTTTGGAAAACGGCCTTCTAACTACCTTTTCACAAGGGTTCTGGATATTTTTTTCTCAGAAAATTTTTTGACGAAAATTCCCCATTATAGGTACCTGGGGGTCTTTTGAGTGTACCACAGAAATTCTGATGGTCCTTTGAGTGTACCATAGAAATTTAAGCTATGATACACAAAACCAGCTGGTTTTGCATTTTGCAATGCCAACGCCGCGGTTCTGCTCCTAGGCTGCATACCTACTAATCAGAGCACCTGCAGACCTACATAATATCCAGGGAGTACCATACAAACTATTGGGCCTAATTCACGGATTAAAACTGCCTTCCTGGTACTCACTGTTAGTTTAGGCATTGAGCTGCAGTCGAAAGCGAGCTATGGTTTGAATGAAACAATCGTCCGATGTAGCTTGTAAGTAGATGCATTGTTATCAACAAAAGGTACCTATATTATTATTACGATGAGGTCAGAGGGAACAGTAAAGCAATTGACCAACTGGTGCGGGTAGGTATGGTTGGAGTGGATTGTTAAACTCCATAATTAAACATAGCAGTAACCGGCTGACTAACTGAAACGCTCATTGTTCCATTATTTGTCGTTGACTCGATTGCGGTTATAGTTAACATAGCCTAAACTAGAGACTAAAGGTTAGGAGAATGAGGCGGTAGTTGATTAATGTTTTATTTGATCACTGCTGCATTAAATGGCGGGGTTCCTTCAGCCAATTTGAGTCGAGTACCTTTTCGGACTGCCGAAGGAGTGTGCGCATCATTCGTGAAATTTCCAGTTTTATCAGTGATTTCGTCAGTTTGAAGAAGAACACCGTTGGGATTATATACCTACCTACAAACACAAAATCTGTCAACATTGATACGAAATGCGGACCAACTTACAGCTCTCGAACATCTAAAGGTGTCACTAGAATTATAGTGTCATGGGCTTTTAGTATTCCAGGAGGTATGTTATAATGATAATATGAAATTTTAGTAACACAGCACACGGTCTGACACTTCAGCTCTCAAGAAGGTCAATTGACATAAACTATATTACGTGCCATACCGCAGCAACGCCCATGCATGTGCTGTTAGATAAATCCACGGCTGGTAAAAAAATGTCCTAATAATTTGATCCAGAAGTTGCAGTGGAAAAACCACAGATCTCATGAAATTCATAAAAGTAATAATTGATTTTAGATCAAGTTTTCCGAAGAATTTTCATTCTGTGGAAACACCTTTGAAGCTGCTGATCAGCCCCGTGTTTTTATAATTGTAAATTTGGCATTGGTGAATTCCAGGAGTGAGATCGAAGGGAAACTGCTTAATTGTGGTTTAATTAAATACCTACCCATGTTCTCACTTGACTGGGAGTTCGGGAATGTGTGTAGGGTGGTGCTTCGAATATTAATTTGTTGTGAGCCAACATAATTGTGTGCTGTATAGGATATCTAACGCTGATAACGAATAAAACACAAATGAGGGGTTGCTGAATGGACCTTGACGGTGTTCTCGCAGAAAAACGGAAACAGTTTTTTTGGGTTTTTGTAGTCAAATTTTTGAGTCAATTTATCACTTGTGTCATGACATTTTCCAACCATTTGAATTTTTACTGTGCGTCGAATGTAGTCCATTCCTCCTACCTCATCCCTAGCTGGATTCCCATTAGAAAGAAACTGCGAGATTACGAATTCGAAGAACTGTATACCAGATTACTGTAGGCGTTCCATTTTGACCATTGGCATTTCAAGTAATATAGTAACATTTGGATATCGGTGATGTAGATTCAATTTGACGTGAAGCAGTAGAACCACCATAATTCATAATTTGCTTGAAAATGAAGTAAATAAATACAATATACCTCATTCTCTCATCGAACCACCAAAACCCATACTTTTGCTGCTTGACTGGTGTTTATCACAAAACAGGTGATCGTAGGTGCATCCCCATTATTTATGCTATCAGTAAGTCAACCCAGATTAACACCATGCGTCCAACGCAGCGCGCCCTACATTCAGGTTTCAGGGCATGCCAATTAATAATTGAACCTTGGCGATGAAAAGCCGTATGAGGCATATGATCAAAAGCTTCGGAGTCGCTTCATGTATATTTGTAAGTTCTGGCGCTTTATTAGTCGACAACTGTTGCGCCCTGACGTTTGTAGCTACAGCGAAAATAATTAGTTCGCTTATCATTAGTTTGAGGCTTGATGTAATATTCCGTACTTCCGCTCCCGAGTTTTCTGCCACTGTGGAAGCTTCAAAGTAATAAAATTGTAGCGGAGGACCGAGATTAGAGTCAGCGATGCCGTCAAGGGCTTCCGCGATATTAAAAAATTTCCTCTTGATTTCTTCTCCTTTTTATTTCCTCCGTCACTCGCATTTCCCGCGGAATGCCAGAGCGCGGCCGTTCGCCCACGAGTTCTCCGTCATTTTTCAACGTCTGACTCTACCGCGCTTGTTGGGGAGCGGAGCAAATAATGGTTGTCTGCTGAAATGATTTTGATGTGTGATGTGTCCGGAACACGACGATGTTTTGCCGTCTTGAACTATTGACGTTGAGATTCGACTTGGCGATTCACGGTGAGACATCCGCTCTATGCCATTCTATATTCTATGCTGAGCGTTTTAAGAGGAGGTGAATTATATATGCAATAGGTAAACTCCCTACTAACCAAAAATACCTTTCTAAACTCTATAGAACATAAATCGAGGGAAAAGGTGTCGAACTAAATCACTCGCAAGGAAATCGTGGAAACCCATTTAAAGGAAAAACGGAGATATTGAAAAAAACAGTCTATTTCCACTAATCACGAAAAACCGCGAAAAACACTGTTATACCTACCGGTTTCCGTGATCAAACCATCGTCAGAAACAAACAATAACGTTCTGGTAAAATGCACGACGAAACTAAAGCACTCTCCCATAAGAGCGGCAAGGCGAAGAAATGGGAGAAAGAGAAGAAGGATCAGACGGTTAAATCTTACATTACATTGGAGTGTCGCACTTGAGGGGTACCACGACAGTATGTATGATGGAATTTCAAATGTTCATAACTACCTCAAAATAAGGCCTTTTTCAGATTTTTCTTTTTGGGGTTTATTCAACACGTTAAAGTTATTGTTTGTTACTGACGATGGTTTGATCACCAAAACCGGTATAACAGTGTTTTCGCGTTTTTTCGTGTATTAGTGGAAATAGACTATTTTTTTTTCAATAAGTCCGTTTTTCTTTGAAAAGCGTTCTGTTAAACAATGCGCAGTTTGGAGTATATCTGAGTTTATTGATTCCTCAATTTAAAATTAAGCTTCTAAATACAATGTAGAGAGTTCTGGGGCATCGATTAACATTAATCGAGAGATGGCTGCATAACGGTATTTGGAGGCAAATGCAATATCCAATACGAGGAATCTATAGATATGCGATGTACAGAACCGTCGTCGAGATCTGGAGCGGAATAAATCGGCCTTCCTCGCTAGGAGATCTTGTTTCGGGGTAGTCACTGATCCGGTGCGGAACAGTGAAGCTCGTTATGCCGAGCGGCGTTCTCTACTCTGGCAGGAGGGTTTCTAGTTTCACTAACGAATACCGATGGTATACAACCGGTACAACGTCCATTCGGCACGATTTTGCACTAAAACAATTTCCACTGCAGACGAATTCTAACGAAAGGTCGCTCAGAAAATTTCACTTCATCTAAAAGACCCGAAACTAAACCTTCAGAGCCCAGTAAGAAATGAGAACGCTGTTTCGACGTTTGTAGCCACGACGACGACGACCGTCCAAACTCTGAGAGTTTTCCAAGTTTCATCGCCCTAAGGCAAATGGCGGCACAGCGTTCTCCATTCCTATAATTGTCGTATGTTCTTGAAGATTTAGTCGCGGAGCCCACATAGATGCTACAAGCAACTTCGTTACGGTTTAGTTTCTGTTAACTTGAAGGTTGTATTTTGTTCTTGTGATAACTTCTCAGTCCGTACGTACGTACCACGTTCCTTTCTACAATGCCACTTCCTGAGGGCTTAGTGCAACTACTCATGCACTAATTCATTTGGTTAATAAAAACCGTGAAATTAACGGATGCGTTTGAGGGAGAAACGGATGAATGACTTTTTGTGGAACGAAAGTGGATCACATACTACTCATCAAGAGATATATTTCAGTGTTCAGGAATGAGTGAAAGTACATTTATTTGAATATACCTACAGAGTTTAATATGATTTTGTTCCAAATTTGGAGAAGAAACTTTTTTCTTTTTTTTCTGGCAAATGTCTAGTGAAATACGTACGCACATTCAAAAGTAGGAAAAATGAAATTCAAATTTTGCGTCAAATAAAATACTTGTAGAATTCTGCCCCTAAATTGGATACCTAGTTTTAGTTTTATTTAGTTTTTGGAACATCTAGAAAGTTGAAATTCATACTTTTTCAGGCAACTTGATCATATTTGAAAGAAAATATTCTTAACAATTCTTAATTAGTACAGTCGTTCATTATTATTTATTTTTAACATGTTTAATGTTTTAGGGCTGGGGGTCATTCTGTGAATTCCGACACGCAAATATGCAACGTTTTTCATTGGTTACTACACAGTTACTACCTTCTGTTGTAGCAACCATAAAGAATATCGCACTCGAAAGAAACAAGAGTCAATAGCTACGTTTTTCATTGGTTACTACACAGTTACTACCTTCTGTTGTAGCAACCATATGTTGATGGCGAGTTCTATAATAAGTACAGTAAATGCAACATTATACTTGTAGAGTTCAGTAAAATTGTGGCTTTCATTTTTTCTTGACATTAAAAAACTATATCTAATTTCTCCCTTGCGAGGGAAAAACATTAAACATGATTTAATGTTTTTCCCTCTCAAGGGAGAAATTTGTCGGTCTGTCCGGACATCATGGTTTCCTATGAATTATGATTTAATTAAATTTTTTAACGTCAGATTTAATATATGTAATTTTTTGAATTAAGGAATTGAAACTGGAAACAACTTACATACACCTATCCATTCTTGGCGCTGACTTTGATCTTATTCGTTCCGAAATTTAACTTACGTTGTTTACTTCATAAGGTTTTTACGATTTGATAGGTCACTCCTTTCGCTGTTGACCGATTTCTGCCCATCAAAACTGAAAAGTGTCCCACTTTTTTCGGAAAAAATATTTTTGACCATTTAGATAGTCCTCTTCAGTCTCGGGTCACCATTCTATACCATTTCTGGGGTCGAATATTGATTTCTGTAGATGTTTAGCAATGTTTACAGACTGTTAGCCAATTTTGGCCCACACAAACTGAAACCCTTTCATTTCTACATCAGGAACATCTTGGCGATGGTAGTTGTTCATCTCCTAACCAATGTCAATTGTCATCTGGAGTAATACCTTGATAAATATGATTTTTCAAAGTAGGTGTTCGGACGTAGGTACATAAACGCCCGAAGTAGTGCGTCTGGTGTCCGCTCGAGCGCTAGCGGCGGCTAGCGGGTTCGATCAGATCATGCTGTTTTTTGGGTCTTAGAACGAACGAATATAAATGTGATTATATTAGTAAATTGCAGCAAGCATCGCGTCAGCCATAGGCGGTGCAATTTCGGTCTGTCGGTCCAGAGTTTTGAAATACGTTCTTTCATGTAGTTCTTTGGGTTTTGCAAACCTGAGCTCCTCTCGAACGGGAAGATGGCGTTCAAGCTCAAAAGTGAAAGTTGAGAAAGTTTTTTATCGTTGTGAAAATTGTATCGAAGTTAATCGTTCTTACCCGTTCTGTAATTAAATTCGCTCAAGTGAATTTAGTCTGTGTTTTTCGTTCCCGATCATACAATTTTGGTGCCGAAACCCGGGACTTTTGCGGAATAGCTGAGTACCTACATTCCAGTATTTCGCGTTTGTTCCTTTCGTTCATTCGACGATGAGTTCCAACGCGGTCATCTCCGTTCGTGGACTGGAGATCTCAGCTGAAGTCGTCAAGAGTTTTAAGGCCAATCAAAAGGCGCTTTATAAAACACTCTGTTCATGGGCGACTAAAGCCCAGTCGTCGTTGAAGATGTCACAATGTTCCAAGGAGGCCCGATCACGTGCGGGCGATTTAGCGAAAGCTGCTGACGACCTGTTTTCGCGGATCGAATCCGCCGATTTCGATGGGGACGTAAGTGAATTGCTTTTATCCCAAGTAGCCGATTTGCAAGTGGCGTTAGAGATAGGACTACCCACACCGACTTTGAAGCCTTCAGGATGTTTTTCGGAAAGTTCTAATGATCGGAGCAAACTCACGTTCGATGCAGTAAAATACATGAATGTTATGCTGCCTACAGTTCCATTGTACGATGGGGACATTACGAATTTCGCCTTATTTCGTGGTTTATACGATCGAGCGGTTCACAATGTACCGTACCTACCGGACGAGATTAAATATCAGGCGCTCGTCGAGAAGCTGGTTGGTCAGGCTCGTTCGGCCCTTACTAGTCATCGTTCCGACGGATCGGACTATCAGGCTCTTTATAACTCCTTGATCGCGGAAAATTCCGGTCGGTATCGTCTCGCACGTCGATCCTTTTCGAACCTTAAATTCGTACCTACTATCAAAGAAAATGATGCGCAGCAGTTGGAAGCGTTCCTGAGTGCGGCCCGGTCTTGGATCCGTTCAATGGAAGAGGTTGAGACACACAACCTCGAGTCGTTCCTGCTGTTTGAGGCTCTCTTCGCTCGCATCGACACCACGCTGGGGGATAAATTTAATCGTCAAGAAATGGAGGTCGAGGATGTGGTTCCGACTCATCGGAAACTGCTGGAGTTCCTAGACAAGGAGCTCAAGATCGCTCAAATGATCCCTTCGACCTTTCAGGGTTCATTTGATCGTGATAAAAAATCAAATTCGGCTCAACGACAGGCCCGTCGATCATCCCCTACTCCTCATTTGTTGAGCATTCAGGAAGATACTCTTCGACTCCGGTGCCACTATTGCGAGGACCACCATTTCCTATATCGCTGCCCCAAGTTCTTCACCGTTCCCGTGGAAAAGAAGTGGGAATTCGTTCGCCTACACAAGCTCTGCGAGAACTGCTTTTCCTACCGACATGACAACGTTCAAGACTGTCCTTCTCGACGACGTTGCGGCTGTGGACGAAGACATCATGCCTGGCTTCATCGTTCAAAAAGGGAGGTAATGTCGAGGGGGGCTCAGGGTCTTCCTCCCCAATCTGATAGTTCAAAGGGGGGATCGTGCCAGAGGCGCAATTCGCCTGTCTTGGCACAGTCACCACCGGTTACGAGCACACCGGCCCTCTCTGAGATCAACTTGTGTGAGTGGGCCTCGGAGGAGGTCGGGGGCTCAGAGGTGGCTGACCCTCTGTTCCGTTCGGCTAGATCTTTTACCGATTGCGAATGAGGCTGCCCCACTGGATGGGATCGGGCCGATCCTCCGACCCGTTCTGTCCGGAGTGATTGGTCTGATCCCTCCAGGGGGAAAGATGCTATAATAATCGATCCTTGTTCAAGTCGCACTAAAATATTCGTTCGTTCCAATAGGGCCCATTGCATTGATCATAATAACCGATCCGGTCCCACAGGTAGGATGTTCGATCCTAAGTTCCCAGGCAGTAGCTCGGCTGCCGCTCTAGGTAGGCGCATGTTCGTACCTAGGACCACTGAGGAAGGGGGCCCCACTCCGTTGAAACCTTGCGGTGATATACCCAGGAGTGGAGCTTCCCATTGCACTACTCAGCTGGTTAGTTCTAAGTTAGTTCATAGAAGTCCCTCTTATTTGGTGCAGCCTTCCCCAGTAGGCGTTAGGTCAGGCGCACAAGACGAGCCTCGACCGTCGAACGTAGCGAGACACCTTCCGGAGTCTCATGCGTTCAGTAGTAGGGAAGTTAATTTCCGGGACCAAGTTAGTTCAGGCGCTCAGCTAGTGGCGGGAAGTTCTCTTCCAGCGCTAGGTTCATTATCTAGATCATGCATTAGGCGTCCACGATCAGGAGGCTTAATACCTACCGCACTGGTGCACGTGTCAAAAGGGGAAAAGGCTAGGGGCCTTGTGGGGCGCGCGCTCCTGGACACTGGGTCGGAGGTTAATATAATCACCTCTAAATTTTGTCGAGCGCTCAAATTGAAGGTTTTCCCCTCAGAACGACGCATAGTGGGAGTAGGGGGAAATTCGCACGCTGTTCCGGGATTTACTTCATTCGGACTGTTCACACGTTCAGGTAGGCACATTTCAGTCACCGCTTTCGTCTTAGACGAGGTGACTGCTCCTATCCCGTCAAGCAGTTTCTCTATCGATCGGTGGCCCCATATCTGGGAGTTAGGGTCTGAATTGGCTGATCCGACTTTTTATACTAGGGGTGAAGTTGACCTTTTACTAAGCGCCGATCTATTCATACAGCTCATAGAAGTGGAACGCGTACCTCCGGTGGGTAACTCACCATGGTTGTTACGTTCTGAAGTAGGCTGGTTGGTGCTAGGTCGAATCGAATCACAGAAGGGGCAGATAGTGAAGTTCGGGGATAAGAATCACCTTCAGTGGTTCATTCCTACCGAAGCCCCTTGTCAAGTTTTTCCCTTAAAGTCCGAAATTAGCGCTCGTTCCAATCCCGCTCTAGTGAGTACAACACAGCCGGCATGGAAGGACGTTCGGTCAGCTGAATATCGTAAGTGGGCCATTCAGGACATTATTAGAGCACTTCAACTAACCTTGGGTGGAGGCAGTGTACGAAAGGGAGAACATTCAAGGGAGGCCACTGCTCCACCTAAGGAACGTCGCTCCCCTCCTCCTCGTTCAGGAGTGCCACTTTTTCATTCCAAGGGTGCTCTGTTAGATCCGGTACGTAATTTATTCTCGGTAGTGCCCCCTGTGGAGTTCTCATCAGTTAGTCCACCATTGTTCAGTTTGGTTTCAAGGGGGGTAGTACCTAATAAGGTGAGTTTTGGATCCCTGAGTTCTGCACACATACAGGTTCAGAGTTCCGTTCACGAAACCGACGTACTTCTTAAGCGAATGTTCGAGATCGAGTCAGTCGAGGAGGTGGAGCCTTGGACACCTGCCGAGCGGGAGGCTGAGAACATTTTCTTAGATCAGGTGCGCAGGGACGGTTCAGGTAGGTACACCGTTCCATTGCTACTTGCCCAGGATCGGAATTCGCTAGGTCATTCTCGATCAATAGCCCTACGGCAACTTTACAGATTGGAAAGCAAATTTAGGCGAAATCCTGATCTCGTTCCACCGTATAAAAGGTTCATGAATGAGTATGCCGCTCAGGGTCACATGAGACCTGTCGATCCCCCGGTGCCGGGTCTAGCTCATTATTATATGCCTCATCATGCAGTTCGTCGCCTGGGGGACCCAGCAGATAAGATCCGTGTCGTTTTTAATGCGTCCCAGCGGACAGCAAATGGTCGATCACTGAACGAAATTTTACATGTGGGTCCGAAGTTACAACCGGACATTTGTGATATTCTCCTCCGATTCCGCTCGTTCCCCTATGTGTTCATTGGCGATCTTAAACAAATGTTCCGCCAAATTTTACACCCGAGAGAGGATCAAGATCTTCTCCGTATTGTCTGGAGAGATTCCCCGGATGACCCTGTTCAGGATTTTGCGCTCTGTACAGTCACTTATGGTACAGCTCCGGCTCCGTTCCTGGCGAACCGGACCTTGAAACATTTGGCAGAGACTCAGGCCAAAGACTACCCCAGGGCCTCTATAGTTCTACTCGAGCAAACCTATGTGGATGATGTTCATGGAGGAGGTGCCTCGATCAAAGAAGCACGTGAGGTTAGGGACGAACTTATTGCTCTGGTAGGCTCTGCAGGTTTTGAGATGCGAAAGTGGGCCGCTAATCACCCCGATCTGCTTCAGGGTATTCCCCAAGATCATTGCCTGATATCGGGCGAAACAGTGGACTTGGATCCCACAGAAGGCACGCCCCTTAGAATGCTAGGAGTGGCCTGGGACCCCCGTACTGATACGTTCTTCTTCAAGGTACCAACCACACCTGTAGTTCGAACCAAGAGGGAGCTGGCTAGTGAGGTCGGTAGAATTTATGACCCCGCGGGCTGGGTCATGCCGGTTTCGGTCTTCGCTCGAATGATCCAGCGTGAGGTGTGCCATGCACGTTTTGACTGGGACGATCCACTTCCCCTCTCCTTGGTTACTGATTGGTCGAACATTGCTAGATCCATCGATACGCTCTCAGAGCTGAAGATTCCCCGTCACGTTCAGGTTTCTAGTCCCATTCAGTGGCTAGTAGGATTTGCGGACGCCTCTGAAAAGGCATATGCAGCTGTGGTTTATCATGTTTGCGCACAAGGAGGTTCATTTGTGACCCGGCTAGTCACCGCTAGAGCTCGAATTGCCCCCATAAAGCAGGTTTCAATACCTAGGCTAGAACTGCTCGCTGCCGAATTGCTCGGAAAGACCATGAACAAGATTCGGCCACAATTCGCTCATGCTCAATTGGTTGCGTGCTCTGATAGCACAATCGTTCTGTCCTGGCTCACAGCCGACCCAGCGCCGTTATGGAAAGTATTTGTGGGAAACCGTGTAGCCAAAACTCTCTCTTGTTTGCCCCAGGAGCTTTGGTTCCACGTTCAGACGCAAGACAACCCCGCTGATATAGCATCTAGGGGAGCCCTGCCCAACAAACTGATCAAGAATGAGCTTTGGTGGAATGGTCCTCATTGGTTGCGCTCAGACCGGTCCTTGTGGCCTATTTGCAGAATTAGGCCCAACCTCAGTCAAACGAGTGTGGCTGAGGAGATCAGGACGGTGAGGTCGCATGCCACCGCTCTGGAGACAACTGACGAGTTGGAGAAAAAATTCAGCTCATTCGGTCGGCTTAGAAGAGTGGTTGCCTGGATCTTACGTTTCGGACGAAACTCCCGCGTTCGAAGAGTTAGGTGTGCAACAGTTCAGAGAACGCCGATCGAACCATTGGCAACTGAAGAGCTGCGGGCAGCTGATCTAGTTTTAGTACGACGTGCACAAAGTCGACACTTTCAGGACATTTATTCCGCCTTAGACCGTTCCACTCCCCGTACCAAGCTCATGAGACAACTCGCTATATTTCGATCACGAGAGGGCATCATTAGAGTGGGGGGCCGTTTGGAGCATAGCAGTAGCGCATTCGAGACTAGGCATCCAGCACTTTTACCAGCCAAGGATCCGCTCACCCAACTTATCATTCGTCAGGCTCATGAGAGCTGTTTGCATGTCGGTCCGAGGGCGACCCTAGCTCACCTGCGTACGAAGTTCTGGATTATAGATGGTCGGAATGCGGTCGCTAGAACTCTCGCAAAGTGCACCCGCTGCTTTTCGATCAAGCCCATAGCCTTTCAACCAGAAATGGGTCAGCTCCCATTAGGGCGGGTTCAGGGAACGTTCACATTCGATCAGGTCGGCATTGATTACGCCGGCCCATTTTCGGTCTCCGTAAGTGGTCTCCGTGGGGCACGAAAAGTAGAAATGTACTTGGCCGTGTTCGTTTGCTTTGCCACCAAGGCGGTGCACTTAGAAGTAGTTATGGATCTGAGCACCGACAGTTTTCTGCAGTGCCTGGAAAGATTTATCGCTCGAAGAGGGGTGCCCTCCGTCATTTGGTCGGACAACGGTCGCAATTTTTTGGGGGCAGCCAACCTCCTTAGGAACATTAGGATTGCGCTGGAGACAGGCGTATCGATCACGCTTGCCGAACGTTTGGCTGCTAGGGGGGTGAGCTGGAAGTTCATACCACCAAGGGCTCCTCATTTTGGGGGGTTATGGGAAGCTGCGGTCAAGTCAGCAAAGCGACTTATTAGGGTAAATTTGCGCGATCATACGGTCAATTTCCAAACGTTCAGCACTATAGTGGCTAAGGTCGAGGCCATCCTTAATAGTCGGCCTCTTGTGTTCCAATCCGCCTCGCCGGATGATATCCTCGTTCTTACACCAGGTCACTTCTTGATACAAAGACCACTTACTGCTCTCCCGGAATCTGAAGGCTGCCTGGACTCCAGCTCGCGCCTTATTCCCAAATGGCGGTTTGTGAACCAGACCGTACAGGGCTTCTGGAAGAAGTGGAGTAAGGAGTACCTGCTTGATCTGCAGGCACGGGCCAAATGGAATACTCCTGACCGATCCCCTGTTTTAGGAGATGTAGTGTTGATCATGGACGACAATCGTCCACCGCTCTCTTGGCCCATGGGCGTGATTACCGATCTTCATGCTGGGTCTGATGGTATTGTTCGGGTAGCCAAAGTTAGGTCCACCAATGGAGAGCTGACACGTCCATTGGTCAAGCTTTGTCCCTTGCCCAAGGAGCAGTCCGAATGACGGGCGTCATTGGGGGGGGAGGATGTTCGGACGTAGGTACATAAACGCCCGAAGTAGTGCGTCTGGTGTCCGCTCGAGCGCTAGCGGCGGCTAGCGGGTTCGATCAGATCATGCTGTTTTTTGGGTCTTAGAACGAACGAATATAAATGTGATTATATTAGTAAATTGCAGCAAGCATCGCGTCAGCCATAGGCGGTGCAATTTCGGTCTGTCGGTCCAGAGTTTTGAAATACGTTCTTTCATGTAGTTCTTTGGGTTTTGCAAACCTGAGCTCCTCTCGAACGGGAAGATGGCGTTCAAGCTCAAAAGTGAAAGTTGAGAAAGTTTTTTATCGTTGTGAAAATTGTATCGAAGTTAATCGTTCTTACCCGTTCTGTAATTAAATTCGCTCAAGTGAATTTAGTCTGTGTTTTTCGTTCCCGATCATACAGTAGGTATATATTTTTTTAACGTTTTCAAACGGATCTCGAACTAAAGAATTTTTTTCAGACCCTCCGGAGCAACACGTTCGTGAAACCGTTCGTTCGCACCGAAAAGCTTCGTCAATATGGTCTTTAATTAAAGGTATGAATCTGGCCCAGATATCATCGCTAGGGAACAGCTGATAATAATCACGGATGACTGTAAGAAGTCCAGTTGGTTCGTTGATCGTTGGTTGTTCTGTGGTATTTTCATTTGAAAAATGTTGGCTGTTTTGGATTTTGTTAATAGGTAGGTGCTTTTGCAAATTGAAAAAATGTTATGCTTCATGAATATCAGCAAATAATTTATTATTGAATTATTGAATCCCGCGCATTTTTATGAAACTTTAATTCCCGGGCCGGCTCTAGTACTCAATTTAGGTCTTTCCTGGGGGGAGCAAGATGGAAGGTACTGACTAGATAAAATAGTGATCCATGCAGAAGGGCATTGTACAGGTAAATAAGAAACCGTTTGCAGCATTTTTTCCCCAAAAAAAATCCGCTAATAGTGTTTAGCCTCATAGATTTGTCATCTCATACCGGTCAAAATAGCTGTATTCAAAAAACCCACGTATAAGTTGAATCTGCAGCGTTTATTCAACTGACAGGGCCAGTGCAGTGAGACCGCAGTGTTCCTGCTCAGTTGTTGTGCCCTTGTCAAGTGCTGGAACTACTTTACCTACTCGGTTCATCGGAAGCGGCTAATTACCACCGAACTGACCACCGAACGCACACTGCGGCGTAGGCCGTAACACGTTTGACAACGCGAAACGTTCGTGAGACTGACACAAATGCCCGCAGTCAGTGGTAATAACGCCTCGTTCGAACGCGCTCACCGAGCGAAATCAGGCTCATATCCCCGTCGGGACGACTCCATCACCGGCCCGTCGCTGGAGGGGAAGCGAGGGCGCGAGTGAGTGGATGCAGACCCGTATCAACTCGACGAGCCCTGTTGATTACATTTCCCAGGGCCGGGAGAGTGAGCAGTGAGTGGGCAGAGGATGAGGTGATTTGGGGGTTTCGCTGGGGGGACATCGAGGAAAACGAGGTTGGATTCGTCCACTGTAAACAAAAACCTCCGGCTCAATGATGTTCTCATTTCTATTCATTGCGCTGCTCTCGCGAGGCCCGAGCTTTTCTGCTCCAAATCTTCCTTTCGTCTTCGTAGGAACTGTTAGGAGGATCTGCTGTCCTCGCCTCGATCTACTTACCAACTATTCCCAAGTATTGCCTTGATTTCTCTCCAGTCTAAAGACGGCTACAAATCTTCCGTTTATCTGCACAGTTATCTATCGCAAATGACTGTGAAAACGTACACTTATCTGACTAAAGGTACTTCTTCAGGATAACTCAAGTTTTCGCTTCAGTTTCGTCCGATTTTTCTTCAGTTCTCTATTGACATTCGACAGGTCTTCTTCTTTTTTTTTGTTTCAAGTGTGTTCTAAAATAAATAATGTTCAGTGGGTGACAGAAAAAGAAGGGCCGCTGTTTGTTATTGCAGCAGTGTTCATAGAATAATACAAATGATAAATAAAGTGCCGTAAACATTCGTGCACAGATTGTTATTATTGGTATATATTTGCAAAGAAGCGTTTCGCCCAGTGATTACCACTTGCTTACTGAATGAGTTACAAGAAGGGGACGAAATTAACGGTTACAAAAATTGCCTAAGGATGGACGAAAATGCGTTTCAAATTTTATTGAGCGAAGTTGAGACCGTAGTCGTCGTGAATGTACAAAAACCGGACGGCAACTGAACAAACTGTACCTACGTTAAACTGCATACACTGCGCACGTTATTGTTGCAAAAACGCGCAGACGTATTAAAACCGACTTCAAAAAAGGAGGACGTTCTCAGTTCGATCTGTTTCTATGTGTTTTATTATATTTTTTATTATTTATTTATTTTATTTTATTTAATTTTTTTAAATGAACTATTTGACCGATTTCAATGATTTTTTCTTTCTTTCAAATGAAAGAGGGTCATCTCCCGGTGGTCCCATTTCAGTCGTCTCATCCAGTTTTGTAAGTAGAAAAATAGTACTGGGCCTGTACTAGGCTAGGTACACTCTTTGAGTTCTAGTGCTTTGACAGACTTTGCACGATTTGATGACAGGAAACAGCCTGCAAAAGGATGTGGATGCCCCAGTAGTGATAGTATCTGTACTTGACGGGTTAGATATATTATAACTGGGCTAGTATCAACTCAGTACCTACTGGGTCACCTACTGGGTCATTTTCTCTGGCATTGAAAAGTGTAGGTAATAAGAACAAAAATTTATTTGAAAAATCTATTTCGAAAAACGCTATAAAAAGTATAAAATGTATAAAAATATAAAAAGTGTTAAAAAAGTGTAACTTTTTCGAAATTGATTTTATTTTTTTCTAATAATCTGTAGATCGCAATAAAAAGCAGAAAAAAACTCCGACAAAACTAAAATAAAATAAAAATAATTTTATGCTGAAGAAACGTAATTTTATTCAAAGCAGATACAACAAAATTTTTTAAGTCGGCACCATATCTTAACTAAAAACGCCACGCTCGTCCTTCGTAGTAAATTGTTTCCCTTGGTTTTTGTACATTTTAGTTGAAATTTGGATCCTACTTCAAAAATTGTGTCGGCTTTGAATAAATTACTTTTTTCAGCATAAATTATTTTTTACTTTGTAGTTTCATACAGTTTTTTTAAGTCGGTTTTTTAAAACGTTTTTATTATTATTTTAGTGAAAACCGTTCTAAACTGCGCAGTTCACACAGCTTATCGGTCAGTTATGTCAACACACGTGATAAACTACACATTTCACCGGCGGTGCTATTCTTCGACGTAAACACACTAGACGATTCCTAATGCCTAATGCTAATATTTAGTTTCGTCAATTCGATATGAGGTGCTATTCCTTGGTAGTACAGAGAACGAAGAGGGGCCCACCGCAGTCAGCTGAGAAATTGATTGGTTATTTGAACGGTTTATTTATAAGTCAAGATGGTATTCGGGTCTCAAGCCGCTCTCTCACTAATGGAGAGCATTCAGACAAATTTCTCTCCATTCTAACCTGATCCTGATCGGACGGCTGATCAGCTGAGTGAGCACTTCGGCTAATTCCTATCCTGTTCCGCCTGAGATGATGTAATTTGACATTAGGCCACTTCGGTGGATACGCATCGATTGACACTGACAGATATGGAACCGAGTTCCGTAGTGCAAAATGGAAGTGGAAATTACAGTTTTGGAGTACGTTTTCCTTGACTTGCTTCGTTCCACCATCGGTCGTTTGGAAGCCAGTTTGAATAATATTCAAGCTATTGGGGGCTTGAGTGGATTTCCAGTATGATATCTTCTTACTACGCGTATCATACTTTTATTCTCACCCGTCCGAGTTCCATTTCTTTCAAAATGCAAGACCGGTAGGTGTGGGGATTAAGGGAGGAGATAATATGCCCCGAGGTGCTCCTAGAAGGCAAACCACTGGAAGTAACCTCGAGATGTAATCCTGTAAAAGTGTCCCGAGTTGGAAATGGAAGGGATCCGCAGCGAGAGATAAGGTCCTGGCTTTAAATGGGATTCAAGCAGAATACGGAGGATATTATCAATTATGTTGCATCCACTAATGTCCGACATTACTGATTTTATTTTGATGCTCTGTAGTCTTTACCGGTTTAATTTGGGTCTGGGTAAATGGGAATCTTGACGTGATTCAGCGCAGTTAGCCGGTCTTGAGGGATATAATGATTATACATAATAATAGGTACATAATATATGAATGTTGATTAAAATTTCAACTTTCGTCATTAGCAATTTTCAAAAACAAACTGTGGGTCAGATTTGCTCGTTCTTGTCATTCAAAATTGTTCGTTGTGTCAAGTGACCACCATCCCGTCATTTTTAGTACTTTTACTGAGTTAACCAATTTCGGGAAATTCTTAATTGAAGAAATGCGATACCTCCCCCCCCCCCCCCTCCACATTTAGGTGATAAGGTTGCTGAATACTAAATCGCATTCTGAAGACAAAGTCATCTTCAGCTAATATTGTACCTGAGCGAGTTATTTGTTGCTGAATGTAAATACAACGGGCGGCTACTATGTAAGTATACTTCAAAATTTCGCTCTTTTACCCTCATAAGTGACTGCAGTGACAGTGGCTCTAACATTTTTGCTGGTATTTTAGTAATGAGAGAGATCATTGATATCAAGGTTATCAAAAGTACTGCGAAGCAAGGCCGAAATATATGCTAACAATTGCGACTTTGACCGTATCGGTGGTAGCTATTCACCCTAATTATGGACGTTGAACGCTGATTTTCTGACAAGAGCTTTCTTGGGTAAATAGAAATCGAGCCTGTAAACTGGAAATTTTCTACGATGTTCGTAGGCCGGGATGTACACAGGTTACATACGTACAGGATCCATATAATACAAATACTACGTGACGCATTTTTTTTTGGTCTTAATTCACCTCAATACATACGGTGTTATACAAATGATGGTGATTTCAGACAATTTCCCAGGTTTTTGACTAATAAAAAATTAATTTTTGGAGCTGAACTTTCGTTACAACCTTAATTCTTCACTATTTGGTCAAAATCAACTTCATATTCCGTCTTCTCGTCCTAAAAACGTGGAAAACTATACCGCACAAGTTCTTGCAACTAAAATACAAAAAAAACCCTATTTTTACACCCGTTTTTCACTCATAACACCCCTGGGTATATTCCGATCGGGCTGCAAAGTTTCGGGACACGGCTAGGGCCCAAGTGAAGCCTGTGTGCGGAAGAACGAATTTTTCGGACCGAAAATAAGGTAGGGATGGACGAATGGAGTAACAAACCAAAACGAGTTTTTATAACATACAAACCCTCGTATTTCACTCAATTTTTGTTTTCGAAAATCACTGATTTTCGAGATGCCTTTATCATTATTTCGATCCCCCTCCCGACGATGATAATAATTTTCTGGCCTGATAGTGACCGGAGCGTATTTGAACGAAAGCGGGAGATTGAGGGCTATCTCCCCCAAACAATATACTTTCGATTCAGTTTATATTTCACCACTGAACAGGAACTTACAAATTGAGATTTTCCCTCGTCGAAAGTTCCGGATTATCAATTTAAGACGCTCACTTGAGAAAAATTAAAGTAGTTCTTGAAATAATAATTATCGTTGTTCGGTTAAGAATGTTTCAAGCTTCATTACCCTTTTGAAAAGTATAAGCCCTTATTTTAATCCAGTCTTTGTTTTCAAGAACCTTTGGCAAGAAGGGCGGGGAGGACTCGCCAACTCCCATGAATAAGAACTAATTATTCAACACTATAGAAGCAAACCGCTGGTTTTATCACTTGGCTATTTATTTTGGACCGCTCCCAAAAACCTTGGGGTTTGTTCGTCATTAAAAATCCTAGAGCATGGAAGATTAACAGTGTTTCCCTCCCCCACCCCCCACATCTCTTCGCTCGTGTGTTTTCCTTAATTTATCGGACTCCACCCACTCGAGAATGTCGAGATGTTTCTTTTTTGAGGGTTTTGAAGGTCAATTCTATTACAGAGGTACGACCTGCAGAGAGTTTTACTTCGCAGGCTTTCTCTCGTGCGTGGATCTTTTTCTATTTGTATAATCCGGTTGAGATTGTACTTAATTTTTCAACTCCCCTAATTAGGTGAGTTGGTCCTCCTTGCTACGTGGCTTATGTTTTCAAACTTTATCAAATATTTCGTGGACAGAAAGCATTGAATAATTTACACTGTGAGCTAAAAGGGACAAATAGAAGCTTTTTAATTTCTACTGCCTCTAGGTCCCACGCTTGGTTGCAAAAAATTAGAACCAAGACCGAAAAAGTGACCTTTTCTTGGGTAACTACTCCGCAAAGTTCAAAGCTTGAAGTGATCGGGTGACGTTAGAGAGAAAAATTTTATTAGAAATTCTGTGAAGAAATTGAATTAAAAATTGTACCAAATTTGAAAAGAAAACGCATACTTAGTTTTATTTCAGTTTTTTGGAACGGCCCCTAAAAGCAGCCTTGGGTTTCCGATTTGCATCTTTTCAGACAAACTTGAATATTTTGATCGATGAATCCCGTCTTCCGCCCTTTCTGACGTATAAGATTCCAGGATTCTTGCTCCTTCAGAGATAGATAACTACCCTAAACTAACTACCATAACTACCTACCCTAAAAATTATTTTTAAAACGTTATTTTTTAATTTCATTTATTTATTTATTTTTATTTAAAAAAAAGAAAATATGATTTGGTGGACCTTATCTATTATAAGGTGAAGGTAGAAAGGAGTTGTTAAGAAAGGGAGGAGGGTAGAAAGGGATAATAATTGTATGGAATTTCAATTCACGTAGATAAACTATATAAGTAGGTATTTGGCATGGTTCAAATATTTTAATAATTTTATTGTGCGTTAGGGGTGGGTATACCGTGGAACGGACAGTTCTTTATTTTCCTCAATATTATGCTCCTGATTTTTATAGAATGAATTTTGAATGGGGCATTGTTTAGTTCTGCCGTCCATTTTCAAAAACTCGTAACTATCTCAAATTCCAACATTTTAACAAAAATAAAGAGTGTTTTGGAAACTTTACCATCTTTCTAGTCATGAGGTCTGTTTCCAGCAAACTTAACAATTACTAGGTGAGTTCCTCATTGAAAAAAGTTGAGGTGGCGGGAGGGGGCCAGAATTAAAGTTTTTTCCTTGTGTAAATGTTTAGTTCTGCCCCCCAGGCCCAAACGTTTCCTAGGCATAATTACATTTTCCAAGGCATAATTCTAATTTTCCTAGTCATAATTACATTTTCCTAGGCATAATTACAATTTCACAGGTTTCCTAGGCATAATATTCAACCTGTAATCGATTCTCGACCCTTAACTTTTTTCGTTGTTTTATTGTTGAATTTTATTGATCCCGACACCCTCGCGCATTCCCAAACCACGAATAATAGTATGGCGTGTCACGAAAGGAAAAATACACGGAGGATGGGTTTACATCTATATGAATTCTATGAAGAAAAACATCCGTATGAGTAAAGCTGATCGATTTTTGGCGTATTTTCAGGCAATTTCAACTCTTTACAGACATCAATTAATTTTTTAGCGCACCGTATCATAAATAAAATACCACTTTGGTCAATTCTATTTCCGTGTTCTATTTGTTCTATACCTTCTATTTGTATTAGTTCTATATGTGTTCTATTTGTTTTTTCCTGAAATATACCGTGGGGGCGGAGCTAAAGTCTTGAGTTAGGGAAACATTTCAGTCCCCCCCCCCCCCCCCCCCCTATTTAAATCGAGAATTTCACTTGTTTACAAAAATGATGTTGCTAGATATGGACTTGATGACCAGAAAGCCGAAAGTCCAAAGTTTCCAAAACACTCCTTTTTTTTAAATTGTGGAATTTAGGGGAGTTCCGATGTTTTGAAAATTGGGGTGCAGAACTGAAGAACACCTTTGAACGTTGAGCGGCAGCTAAAATTGTACAAGGAAACTTGATGCAATAAATATTTTGATTTGATTTGGTAAATATACGTCCTCCAAGAACCTACAACTTACCTACTTACTAAAAAATTCACAGCTAGATTCTACGTAGGTCCTGCTGGCAACACATTCTAACCCTTCACAACAGAGGGGGCCGCAGCCGCCTTTCACAGGACCTTCTTCGACCCTCGCGCTTCCCTCTTATTGGCCGCGTCAGGATTTGACGCGCGTGTCTACCGACTTCGCTTGAAGAAAAACTCCCGACTTTCCATTTGAAGCGGTGAATCCTTGGAAGAGAAATACCAATTCCTGCTGACTCCGACTCATTGGTATTCATGGTAATAGCAACCTCACCGTGCGACAGTCTCTGCTCCGCGTTTTCCCTTGTTCCCCTCATCTCCGAGGAATATGAAAAAAAAATAAAAAGAAAAAGCAGTGAACGATTTGCATAATATAACCTTCGCCTAGGAGGGGAACCGAAGACCTAACCGCTGTTTCCTCCACACCTACTCAACCACTCATGAAATAGATGGCGACACCATCGCATTTCGCATCAACCCGTCCCTACGCGTTTCCTACTGTCTGTAAACGGTTTCTCTTTTCCGTGTCACATTTTCGTTTTATCTCTGAATACTACACCTTCAAGGCGCGTCCATACCTGGCGAGCCGAGCGGAGTCGAGCACCTGCGAACGCAAATGCTCGGCAGGTGTCACGAACATCAGAGTCAGCTAAATCTCTGTTCAGGATGGGTAGAAATGAAGTAGTCCACGAATTCAAGTTGCACGTGTACCTACATTGATACCTGCGTCGAATTTGATGTTACCGATGCTAGTGACCCTGGACACCCTGGTGATGTTCCTGGACATCATTTTCGACGAAAATCTGAACGCACACTGCACCTGAATAGTCATCATCTAAAATGGCCCATAATAACAAAAGTAGCAGCGGCCACAGCAAGTTTCAATCTTCTCATTTGGGCATCTATTAAGGAAAACAATAAGCCGCTGTGTAATAATTTGCAGCTTGATTTTCCATGTTCGGATTGCCCATGCTCGACTCCAAAGGTTCGTCATTGTTACAGGCTTTCGCGTAAGTCAAATCTTGTAATCGATTTTTCGCCGAGTTCCCGATGTGCAATTGAACTGAAATTTTCCGTAGTCGTCTATCTTCGTTGACCATACATGAATGATTCATGAAAAACACACGTTTATTAAATAATGTATGTTTGTAAAATATCAGCTCTTGCCCCACGCTTTTATTTTTCGGAATATAAAATTCTACTGTTCCCGGGTAACATACGAAATTGATTACAAGATTTTTCCAAAGACTAAAAAGAATAGAATAAAAATTTTATAAATAACTACAAAAACATATTTAAAAGAAAAAATGAAACAAAGATTTTCTCAAGACTAACCTATACCTACCAAATATTTCTCAAACAGTTTCCCTCTGCCAACTGGGAATCTTTTATGACTAAAAATCAAAGCTATGACATATTTCTCATCTACAAGGTATAAGTTGATACCTACATCGCACATTTTTATGAAACTTAAAAATAACCATCTTTAAGCGTGAATTATCTCCTTTTATTTCCATGATCATATTTTAATATAGGAATGGGATACCTTCAAAAATAGGTATTCGAGAAAACCATGAGATCTTGTTCAGAAGTACTCAAAACGAGTTTCTATGCGTTTTTCCGCTTGATGTCGCTCCATACATATGTACTTAAGGACTTACGTGCATATGCTAGAACCTCAAATGGCCATAACTTTCTCAAAACTTTTTATATTTTCTTTTTGGGTTTTTCAGCTCGTTCAACTCTTCAATTAGAGATCAGAACGAGCTTTCTAGGTGGAAACATAAGGGAGTTATGACAGGTTTTCTAATTTTTCGATTTCCAACGATAACTGCCGTAAAAATCGACCAAAATTAGTACGGTTGGTCCCAAATTGTCGGTTAGGATGTCGAGATTGTTTCTATTGATTTTGAGCTCTATCGCATTTAATTTGGCTAGTTGACAGCAAAATATATGTCAAAAGGTCCAACATTTCCGAAGTTTACTAGCTAAATGACGTTGGTGTGGTTTCATAAAATGGTTAAAAGTGAGATTTCTCTGATTTGTATATTATATTTCCATGCTCAGTATAATAAACTCTCATGATAGGCCTGTCAGGTAACATGAGGAGCCAATCGGGCCGCCGTGGTCGTGTTGTCAGGCCGAAATGGGCGGCCCTTGCCGCCAAACTTGTATGTATGTATGCTGTTAGGAAGAACATGGAAGTAGTATTGTGTGGCAGTCTCCACACTGGAACTTTATTTTCAGCTGTACATATAATTTCAGTTCAATTTATTTGTATAAATCCCCAAAATGTATGTTCTGTCGCCAATTTCGGGAAGGTGTACACCCAAAATTCGTTGACGAACCACTTAAACTGAGTATAGGCTTACTTTCTGCGAAAAAAAACACGCTCTGTACCAACAAAAACTGTATTTATTCAAGAGCCAACCAACCAGCGAACCATCTCTGCGTTACAGCACAGCATCACTTGATTGGGACATCTATACAGATAAAAATAATAAACCGTTGTGTAATAATTTGCAGTGTTTTTAAATTCATATTTATTTTTGATAATTTATTTTTTATTTATTTAGTTTTTATTTATTTGGTAAAGTACGGGCGAGCCCAATTACAAGCAAGTTTTATATATAATAGAACAAGTCGTGGTATAATAATAATACTAATGAATGGTTATAATGAGTAGTAACAAGTAGTACACACTTAATTGAATGAGCGGGAGATGAGTAGATTAATGATTTTAGTATAAACAGAGAATGGGAGAAAAAATCATAGTCGGGGTATGTACAAAGTAGGAGGTTTGCAGAACTGGGAAGTCTAGCTAGTGGGCGGTTCATCAGATAGTTTGTTGCACAAAAGGAGACTTTAAACAACAACGATGACCGGGCACAAGGGTGAGGCACCAGGAAACAGATCTCCTCCAGCAGAGCAGGGCAATTTAGCTGGCCGTTGATCAACTTGTGGAGCAGCACGAAGTCAGCAAAGCAACGTCGTGTACTCAAAGCAGCAGGTTGCAGGTGACGAGCAATGACTTGTAGTTCACATCGCGTTGTGGTATTCCCCGCTTGAAGGCTATGTATCGCAGAAACCTGTTCTGCACCCTCTCGAGGCTGTAAATATGGGTTGCGTAGAAGGGAGACCAGACTGTGCAGGCATATTCAAGCCCCGGGTGTACCAGTGCTCTGTAAAGCAGTGAAATAGCACGAATTGAGTTTTTGAATTGAATTGAATTGAATTTATTGACAGAAAGAAAGAAAGTAAAACACACGCAAAATGGCACATGCATATAAAATATCGTACATAAAAAATATCATATACATAAAAACACAAAAGAATTGAATTTCATTCTGCCCACCAGCCAATAGGTTCATAAGAACTTGTGGCGGCTGGTGGAGCAGATCTCAGCCAAAAATATTTAAGCAATCAAACATAATGAAACAAATGCCATGTACCCAAAGAGATTCAAACCAGAAACTCTCCGTAAATTAATGAAACTCCTTTATCCTGCTAAGAATTCGTCCCCTAAAATTCATAAAACTACTGAACATGTCAGGATTAATTTTACTAGCATAAAAAAATTTAAAGCTGTTATAATATGCATTCTTTTTTGCACGCTTGGTTTTGAGCTTAGGCAACTTAACATTCGACGACTCTGCATTACGTGTATGCGTGACACTGCCTCTATGGTCAGGCTGAATACCAGTCTTATATACCATCAAGCACGATTGAAGTAAAAATAATTGTTTCACATTGAGCACATCAAACTCATGATGAAGCAGTATAGTAGGGTATCGAGAGCTCTTCCGAAGGGCTATCCTAAGTATAATATTATGCGTAACTTGCAAGGATCGTAGCTTTGTCTTACCCGCACTTCCCCATACGAAAATACCGTACTTCAACAAAGGAAAAACTAAGCCAAAATAAATAGTCCTCAGCCGCACAATAGACAGAAAATTTCAGGCTAACTTAAAAACATAAAATAACTTTCTCAGTTTAGAGACCAAAGCATCAATATGGAAACTGAATTTCAAATTATGGTCAAATATGACTCTAAGATATTTACATTTTTCAGTCAATGTTAAGAAATTACAGTTACATGGTTTGGAATGATGAAAACAAGAAAAGTGATGAAAAGTTACCCCAGAATGGCTAGAGCAATCGCGATTAGAAAAACGCTGCAAAGTCCTTGTCATTTCTACAGAAATGTTGGCTGTTCATTTATTGTTTGTTTCATGTGAAATAATTGAAATAGCTATTTCTGATGGTTTCCACCAATTTTGGCCCCCAAAACACAAATTAGGTAGGTACGATTTTTTTTTTTTTCAAATTATCTTTGATCATTGGTAGTGCCATCATTTAATCGTCTTGATCCACGTGTTGACACTTTTTCTAGTGTTATTCTACAAATTGATGGTGATTTCGCAGGTATTTGACTCATAAAAAATCAATTTTGGGAGCTGAACATCTGGAACAACCTCAATTTTCCACTCCTTGGCCAAAATCGACTTCATATTCGATCTTCTCGTCCCCAAAAACATGGAAAACGATACCTCACAAGCTCATGTTACCAAAATGTTGCTAAAACGCAAAAAGTACCTATTTTCACACACATTTTCACTCATAACACCCCTGGGTATATTCCGATCGGGCTGAAAAGTTTCGGGACACAACTAGGGCCCAAATGGAGCATGTGTGCGAAAGAACGACTTTTTTAGATCGAAAATGAAGCCTGTACACGTGATACGGCGGACGGCGGACGGCGGACGGACATTGCATTTTTTGAATCTACACACCTTGAAACGGAAAAGAAAAAAGTTTGAGGGGGTGTTATAAAAATTTTTTGCTGAGCGATTACATAGGTGTATTATTCACAGAATAATAAACCAAAAGAGAACCTAATTAGAGAGGTTTTATCTGCATTGAGAGCCAAACAATTTAAATCCATCCAGCTCCTGACAAGAAACAAATTATAATTAATTATATTGATTAGCTCTGGAAGATCTTCCCCATAAAATAAAACTGCTGTGTCATCAGCAAAACCCAACATTGTACCATCTATTTTTAAATACAATAATTCATTAATGTACAATAAAAATAAAATTGGGCCTAATACGGTCCCCTGTGGCGCTCCACAGGACAACGGTAATTCCTCACTTAAGACACTATTAATTCTAGTTGTCTGCGGACGGTGCGACAAGTAGGAACCAATCAGCTCTAAAAAGGTAGTCAGTCCTCTTATCCCATATTTATACAATTTTTTAAGCAGGATTGCGTGATTAACAGAATCAAAGGCTTTCCTAATGTCCAAAAACGCTCCGTATACGTAGAATCCTTCATCCAATTTTTGAGATATGATGCTAATCACCCTATACAATGCATGGGTCAGTCCCCAAGCCCTGACGAAACCCATACTGATTATTAGAAATTACTTGAAATTTTTCCAGAAAAGATTCTAACCTCTTTTTCAAACACTTTTCCAGAATTTTAGAGAGCGATAACGTAAGAGCGATGGGTCTGTAATTGGATCTATCCATGCTATCGCCCACCTTATACAGAGGAACAACAACAGTCCTCTTGAACAGAGATGGATATTTACCAGAGGAAAAAACCAAATTAAAAATAAAAGCCAAGGGACCACATATATAAGGTGCCGTTCTCTTCAATATAATATATCTGTGAAATCCCTTGTATGTCACTTCAGGAACCCAAGAGCCCTTAAGGCTCCGTTAGAAATATGGTTGATATGTCCAGAAAACGACAACTTACAATCCAGTAGTACACCCAAGTCCGTGTTCTCACTGACCGTTCTCAGAGGAGCACCAAAGTATATTCATACACAAATATATCAAATATATAATTATCCAATAACAGTTTGGCCTGTTCCTAATTAGAGTGAGAGGGGTTCAAAGTGGGTTCCAATTCAACGTTTGGAATCGCCAGCTGTTCGCCAGACAAGAAAAGGGGGCCGAAAGCCGATATCAATTGACGCGGTCGAGTAACTGACTTCGATTGGTATTTGATCTAATTACCGCGGAACGATTGGCTTCAAACGTTTAACGCTCAGCTTCCCCCGCCCCAATTATGTAAAACAGGCCGCGTATAATTTCCCTCCGTTCGAAGTGGAAGGGAGTCTGAAGTGGAGCGTTCGGATTGAGGAAAGGGCGGACGAACGGAGGCCTTCCGGCTGATCGTGAATATTATTGAAAAGCCCGGTGTTGCCCATCGGGTGGTTGATTGTTGTAGGATGCTGATGATGTGGGGGAGGAGGATTGACAGGACCAAACTCCGTTCGACTCGTCGGCAAAGCGGCAGATGGCCACGTGAAAATCCGGCGGCGCGTTAACTTTTATACAATTACACGCAAGGAGCTGTTCGTCCCCGGAGGCGGTCGCCGGTTTGAATTCGGCGTTGCCCCGTTTTCCGCTCTTCCCCGTCCTGAAAACAATTTCCCCTCTCGTGATTATCACCGCCCGACAAAAATCCCCGTTTCACCGCCGACCGACTCCGACAACGCCTGAATCACAGGCGAATACCATCCACAGGCGTTGTTAGGTTTGGTGACGGGAAGGGGTGGGGGGGGGGGGTCCGATGATAGATTTGGCTCTGGTTTTGAGAAGACTGCCGGAACTCGATGTAGCGAACTCCCGGGGACTCAGCCAAATGTTGGTTAAATCTTTAAATTCGTTTATCGTGAATTCGTTATATGTCAAGGTTGTTGCCCGAGGAATTCGTTGAATCGAGGTTTGAGTAGAATGGCGGGGAAAGCATAATTAGAAAACGCTGCAGATTATTACTCTTATTAGCTCAGTTTTTGACCACGCAGGTCATAGAGTTCAACTTTTGACTAAGAAGATCAGAGAGGTCAGATTTTGACTATGCAGGTCAGACAGCTCAATTTTTGTCTAAGCAGGTCAGAGAGTTCAATTTTCGGTTTATTATTTCCAATAATGAACCTTTGGAATCGAGCATGAAAAAAATAATTTTAACCCCCCTCCCTCAAGATGGTTTCCGTTTCAAGGTACCTATGTAGAATCCGAAAATGCAATTAAAAAAGTTCTGTCCGTACGCCGTACATATCACTTTTCTTAGTTACCATGAACCAAAATTGACGAAATTCGGTTTATAGGTCCCATTTGGGGTCCAGTTGGTCCTGGAAGCTCGGCGTTAATGTCAGTCATCCCTAAGGGATGAAAAATAGGGTTTGAGGTCTCCAGGACGCCGTTTTCTCGATTTTTTTTAAGGTTTTAAATAGTTCTCGAACTTGAGAGTTTTTCAAGACCACCCGGAGCATTGTACGTCCACCCGTTCGTTCACAGTACCTAATGCCCAGAAGTTTGTACCGACAGGCATTTTCAACAGCGGGGTGAATGAAGTTGTATACATTCAGCCCAAATATCATCACTAGGGACGAGCTAACAATCGGGAATTGGCCCGAGATAAAATCATTGTTAGGGTGCACCTGATTATATTCATAGAGTATGAAGTCGAGTTGGTTGTTCTTTGATATTATTTCATCTGAAAAATGATGGCTCTTTTGGAGTTTGTTGATAGGTAGTGAATCTTGAACAAACGTTGAAGTATTATTGATGGGTAAATTATTACACAATTATAGTAAATGATTACACAACGGTATATTATTACACAACGGTTCATTATACCATCTACGTAGAAGGGGCTGGAGTTTATTGGTAGGTACTTTTGCAACTTTTTTCATTCCACATCAACAACTTCCCTTCAGAACTTCATTATTTGCGTTTCTTTTTGCCATTTCATTTATACTGTTTGTCATCGACAGAGTTATTTTAGCAAATTTAACTCGGGATTTAGGTAGGTACCTAGACGAGTACGGGGTTAGGTACTAACCTACGGAGGGTCTGCGATCTACATAATATGTATAGAATAGTACATATTATATTATATAGACGGCTTTTCTATACAGAGCTGTGATCTGTAACAGAAGGGTATTCTAGTGTACAAAATAATAAACCGTTGTGCAGGGATTTGCAGCGTTTTGACTAAGCAGATCAGAGCGCTCAATTTTCGTCTAAGCAGGTCAGAGAGTTCAATTTTTGACTAAGCAGATCAGACAGCTCAATTTTTGACCAAGCAGATCACATATTCAGCAGCTATTGGTTATGAAATGGCGGGACATTAGAAAGATAATACGTAATAATAGCCAAAGTCTTATTCCATCTCTGAGCAAGCTAAGGTGCTCTGAAAAGTCATCCTGTAGCAGTTCTGTCACTTTCCTCGTTAAATGAGACACTTGCAGTTACAGAAAAACGTTTAAAATATCCTGGAGGGCAGAAGTTCGTGGGAGGGGAGGGGGTTGTTACGGTGGAGGGGGGGGGGGGGGATTGACTGATGAGATGCTGAGGGGGTCGAAGCAGATTAATAGGAGAAAAACGAGCGAAACAGGAAGGTGAAATTGGAGAAAGGAGCTTAATTGAGAAAAGTCGTTTCTCCCTTACGATGTCCCCCCTCGTCGCTCTTTTATAATTCAAACAAAACTCGGTTCCTCCCCCTCTCTCGGTGTTACCATCACTTCCCTCGCTCCCACTGACCCCGCTCACTTTTCCCTTCGAGTTCGGTTCGCAGGATGCTACGTGCGATGGTTGGGGGGGGGGGGGGGAGGGATTGCGGCACAAGACAAATTAGTCCTCTAAAGAGCTCAGGGTGAAAAAATACCAACCGCCCGACCCTTTCACCCCGGGACCGTCAGAGCGTAAAGTTAGGAGGAAGCCATAATTCCCCAGGCGCCATTTTTTCTGTTTTTCACAGGAAGAGTGAAAGTACTGTGGGAGGGGGGAGTGATGGTATTATGATGAGCGGTGGAGGGGAGAATAGTACTACGGGACAATCGTCAGAACACAGGATGGGCGGGAGTTATTGATAGTATTATGGTGATGGGGTGATAGTGCCATGGGAAGATGATGATAGTACCGTTGGGGGGGGGGGGGGGGTGGTTGGTGTGATAGTACTTAGTAGCTCTGTTCATGCAGTCCCTCAGAGCTTGTTCAGAGCAACCCGGGCATGCGCAGTAAGGGCGGGGCAAAGATTCGCCGTTCCTGCAGACCCAGGGCGAGCTCGGAGCCAAGTGGTCCGGTGTGCGTGCAGTCTCGGGGCAGATGATTCGGTGCTACGCTGGCCACAGGGATTGCTCAGAGCTGCCCAAACTAAGCCCTCCCGTGCCGCCCGAGAAGGCCAGGGGCAGCTGAGCCCTGCTCTGAACCAGCTCCAGGCTCACCCTGCTCCGAGCGAGCGTGTCATTTCGGTTCAAGAAAAAACTGAACTTGCTCGGAGCTAGCCCCGAGGGGACAGCACGAACAAAGCTACTATGGGATGATGATAAGTGATAATATTAAGGCGATGGGGGGGGGGGGGGGTAGACAAGCTGTGAATCCTCCTGCAGCATTGATTGTCCAGACCTGATGAACAAATTTAATTACCTGTCATAGATAAGAAGGAGAGACGTCACCGATTTACCAGCGTTGCACAAGCTTTTGAAGTGCCAGATCGATTGCCCTGCCTTACTAGCTTTGTTCGTGCAGTCTCTCAGAGCTTGCTCAGAGCAACCCGGGCATGCGCAGTAAGGGTGAGACAAAGGTTCGCTGTTCGTGCAGACCCTGGGCGAGCTCCGAGCCAAGCGGTCCGGTGTTCGTGCTGTCCCGGGGCAGATGATTCGGTGTTCGTGGTGGCAACGGGGCTTCCTCCGAGCTGCTCTGAGCAAGCCACACGAGAATACCAGGGGCAGATGAGCATTGCTCTTCCGCGCATGCACCCTCGACCCGTTTGAGCTGCCCCTGCTCCGAACAAGCTCCAGGCTCACCCTGCCCCGAGCGAGCGTGTTCAGAGCTCGCCTACACCGAGCCAGATCGGTTCAAGCGAAAACTGAACTTGCTGGGAGCTAGCCCCAAGGGGACAGCACGAACAAAGCTACTGTCGGAGGTTCGACTGCGTTTTCCTCGGTTCCCCCGACCAGTAGCCTCACTCATTTCTCCAGTAAAACGAATACACTTTGCACCATCAGGTGTTTTTGTATTGCGGCGCCATTGACGGCACCGACTGGCGCCGTCATACTACTAAAACCTGCACAGCAATTTCTGACAGTCCTGTGAGTTGTAACAGGGTGGGTAATATTATTTTTACCTCCACTCTGCTCGGATTAGGACACTCTCCTATATTGCACTAATGAATAATTTATTTTAAATTTGGTGCTTTTATAGGAGAAGGGAAGATATTAAGTAGACAACGATTCTGTTCTGACACGATACCTTTTAATTGGATAATTAAGGAATAAAGCTTCAAGAAGATTGTTTAAGGGGCGAAAATTAAGGGGAAGCTAAATTTACCCGGGGGGGGGGGGGGGGTAGATTTATATATTTCTCGAAGGATGAAAATTTCAAGAGGTGACCTATCGGGCAACCGCAGAATTGTTAAGATGATGAAATGGTTTAAATATCGAGTGATATAAATGAAAATGAGGGAGGTGTGATCTTACCTTTTTGAAGGCAGGAAACGGATTGTTTGTTCTCCTTCCTATCGTTGGGACGGGTGGCACCGTTCCTGAGTAACAATTCTGCTTGCTCATGCATTAGGAACTGTTACAGAGTGTACCCTGAAATTTTTATCACGGAAGACTCATTTTCACCTGTATTTTGCCTCTTGCGGCGTCACCCTCGGTGCCATGGCGCCTCTTCATGATGTCGTCGATGCACAATAAACTATACAGCAAATTCGGAAGACCCAAGAAGTCTACCCTCAAAATTTCATGTCAAGATACCCAAAAGCGGCAATTTCACCTGTTTTGTTGGCCTGCAGACCCTGTGTTGAAAACTATTTTCAAGTTTTCTCAGGCTGTGATTTACTTACAGTTTTGAAAAAATTGTAAATTCACTATATTAGTTGGGAATTGGGTAGTGAATCAAATTGTATACATTCAGCCCAAATATCATTGCTAGGGAGCACCTGATTGTAATCACGGATGGCTGTATGAAGTCGAGTTGGTTGTTCCGTGATATTATTCCATTTGAAATATGATGGCTCTTCTGGAGTGTGTTGATAGGTAGGTACTTTTGCAACTTGAAGGAACGTTGAAGTATTATTGGGTAAATTATTACACTACGCAGAAGGGCATCTATACAGGTAAATTATTACACGACGGTTTATTATTTACCTTATGCTTCATGAATGACTAAAAATAATTAATTATTTAATTATTCAATCCCACGCGTTTGAATGAAACTTCCATTCCCGGGCCGGCTCCAGTACTCCATTTAGGGCTTTCCTGGAGGGAGCTCAAGGGTACTGACCACAGAAAACAGTGATCTACACAGAAGGGGCATCTGTACAAGTAAATAATAAACCGTTGTGTAATAATTTGCAGCGTTTTTTATCGCATTTTCGGGTTCTAAATACCTTGAAACGGAAGCATCAAATTTTGAGGGGTTCTTAGCTTTTTTTATTACGCTCAATTCCAAATGCTCATTATTGAAAATAAGAAACCAAAAAAGAATCATGTACTCCTCATTCTCTTCTCAGCTAACTGGCTCCTTCATGCTAACCCGCATTATGATTTTCTTTCCCCTGTTGTCCCACATTGTTAAGCCACTAATTACATCCTCCCCCGTTTCATTTTCTTCATTTGATTCATGTAGTCAGCCATTGTTTTTCTGTTTATATTCTATAATAAGGTAATAACTATGCAGGTACCTAACTCTACTGAGTAATTTTTCATTTTGTAAAAACTGGTTTCGTATTTATGCAACAAATAGAAAAAAGTATCACATTATTCAGCATTCCAAATTCTAAATTCTCTTAGAAATCTGCACTCCTCACTCTGGGTGGGTACCAGTTACCCGCAATGAAGGATTTAAGTTGCCAGTTGCTCGCCGAAAGACTGAAGTCAATACCACATTTGCGCACGGCAATATTTCCATGACAACAGAAGATTAGTGACCACTATTATACTATAAACCGTTGGGTAATATTTTCCTATACTTCCGAATAATAGCAGGAAAAAATAAAGAAAAACAAAAACAGTGCCTAACAGGACAATTTTTGTTGTTGATATTCCTACATTTTCAAGTAGAAAATGAACTTTTTGAACTTTAGTTCAAATTGAATACAGTTATCCTAAACAATTATTATGATATGTATAACTGTAGGTAGTGTTTATTATCTGACAAGAGGTGCAATGTTGACGAACAAGTAGGTCAAGCCACGCAACCACTGGTGGCATCGGCACATAGCTCGTCTCTCTAATTTAGTCTCTAATCAGATGTTTAATAACGTGATAGACTATTCCTACCTATCGTGCATTTTATATATCTCAGAATACGCTCCAGTTATATAATTCTCTTTCGAGGTTTTTATTTCGTTTTATTGCAGGTTTTCATAGGTGGGTGGTGGGGGGGGGGGGGGGGGGGCTCATACTTAGTTTTCGATATCTAAACCACAATTTCCGTCCGGATCTTATGGTTATTTTTTCACTCGCGTGTAATAAGTAGGGAGAAGTTCGAATTACTGCAGTACGAATGATGTCTCCACGCCATTCAGCGGAACCCCGCTTGTCGCGTTACTCAACTGAAACCACTTCTACTTGTACCCATCAGTTCCACTCGCGCAATGAGATCCCTCGACAATCGCGCTGGTCGGTCCCAAACATTGTTCCTCAAACAGTTGGGGTCTGTAATACCAACTTGGGTTCGAACTGAACTGGCGTCTGACGTCTGCGAGGGTTTGACAAGGCAGACGCGTCACGGGCTTAATAACGCGTCGGATACGGTGACGCGGGAAGGGGCTTTGATCATTGGATATTCATACGGACCCACCTCACGAACCAGCGGAGGACGATCTGTTTAATCAGTGAAGTGAACATCGATGCTGACCCGCGGCCTATCGGAATAGTTTGCTGTACACGGCGGTCGAGAATCCGTTTCAGGCTGAGAAAATTTTCTGAGCTCGGTTACAACACATAGGGTCGGTAATGAAACTAGCAACGCGGTTTTCTCCCCATATAAGAGCGAAGAAATTAAATGTACAGCGGATAATATTATTATTATTATTATTATTATTATTATTTAGAAAAGAGTTAAACTAGTTAGGGGAGTTATATTAATTAAGGGGGGGGGGGGGGGTTGTTATTATTATAAACAAAATCTGCTAATATTTAAAAAGTAAAAATTAATTTCTCATGAGCTACAATTATTAGCTTGTGTTGGGAAATGAGTCCTCGGGTTCACTAGCCAATTGTATAAACTACTTGTAACAATATTTCCAGAGAACAACCTCTATGTGAGTAAACACTATACCTCTAAACAAAAATATGCAATATATTACGTAAGTACCTACTACCTATCTATGTTATTATATTTCTAGAGATTAAGATAGAATCAGAAGGGTTTCTAATGAAAACTCAATTAAACTTGTCGAACGGTATGGTTTTTATTAGACGAGCGTCCTTTCTGTTTGGAAACTGAATCATCTCTGTTGAGCTCCCAAGCTATCCGAGCCTCGAAACTTGAATATATAGTGGGGGTATTTCGCAGCATCGTGTTTCAACATAGTACGTCATTCTTGGCCAATCAGAGCTTGTTGAAAAATGACGTCGAAACTCCGTGTTTGCCTGCCAACCGTCGCCCAGCAAGTGCTGCAACCAGGCGATGTAAGGGATGAATGGTCGGGTTCGGACCCGCCAGTTTTGAATGTTGTGAGAGATCCGCCAAAATGGTGATCGGGTGCCGACTTTAGTAAGTAGTAATGAATTTGAATTGATTTTATCGACGTTCCCGATATATTATATCAAGTACTTATCGCTAATAAGAAATTATTAAATTTTACCAAGTGAAATATTTCTGTAAAGATCAGTTAAGTATAATTTGATAAACATTTTAATATTTCTACATGAACATTCAATATTTAATATTTCTACTGTTAGACACCGGAGTTTTCTGCCATATACGGATTTCATTCCTCGAATCCGAGGAATGAAGATGATGACTACATGTTTATTAACTAAATAGTCATATACATTGCCATATAGAGTGAAACATAAAACCAAAAGTTAAAAAAAAGAGGAGGGCGGTAAATTACCGCCTTGCGACTGATGATGTACTCGGAAGGACGCGACCGGATGAAGGTTAAGAGTGTCCTTTTCCCTCGTATTTAGTTGATGATCGGTTGTTTTAAGCAGCTGACTTCTATCATCTTCATAAAAGGAAGAGTTTTCATTTGCCTAAATAAAGGGAGCGTCTGTTTTCGGTAATTTGAATTAGTTATCATACGATTAGTGTTTTTTGAGTACCAGTGTTATTGGTTTATATGCCGTGGGACATCATCCACTCCATGTTCGTAGACATATAACAGTATAGAACTAACTAAAGCATCATAAATCCTCATTAAGCATTTTTTATTCTATATAACTCGTAACTTGGCAATAACATTAATCAGTTTTCTTAGTTTACTGTTGGTTTTCTTAATTTGTCGATCCCATTTTAGATTTTGGTTTATTATTCCCTGAATAATACACCTATGTAGGTATTTGGTTCGGAAAATTTGTTCACCCCCCCCAAACACCCCCTCAAAATTTCTTAATTTGCACCGTTTCAGTAGTTAGGTACTGTTTGATGTTCCAACGGAATATGGTGGAATTCCACAGCTCCGCTAATTACGATTGAGCGTTGGCTGAAACCCCCGAATCGAAACCGGAGCGTGAAACCGGTTCTTTAGCGTGAACCAAGATGAGAGTCCGAGCTGTTGTCTGGGCCTTTAGTGGAGGCATCCGCGTTGATTGAGTCTAATTGTAAGTGGAATGACCCTCGTCGAGAGAACGAGAATTGGCGAGATGTATCAACAACATTATTCTAAAACTGCTCCCCTCCCTTCCCACTACCATCCCATTCACAGTCAAACTCGATGTAATGGGTAGGAACGTGGGGGGGGGGGGGTGATTAACTACGTAATTAATGAGCCCATCGCTTGTCCTCCCAGACATCTTTCCCTTCGCTTTCTCCAGCAATTAAAGAAATGGCTTTGTTCCGAGTCTACTCCTAATTGTACCTAATCAACCATCTGCCTTCAAAAAGCTACGTTGCCTTGGCTTGAATTAATCAAGAAGATGTCCCCTCCACTCCCTCTCCAGCCTCCCTCATTGTGGACGGGAGAAATAAATTCTTGGGAGAAAAAGGAGAGATTTTCTCGGAGCTTACTCGGCCCTTCGACCGTTCCGTCTTCCTTTCAAAGGCCTCTTTCTCGATCAGGGTTGCCAACTCCCAGATCGAAACGTTTGCCGAGTTGGTGGGCAGTATAGCTTCCGCACGTGATTCGTACACCTAATTCTTTGATGTAGAACTATCCGCATAGGTACTAAATGCACACCTACCAACGACTCTTGCGTGAATACAAACCTTCGTCCATAATTTAGGTCTTCAGGAGAGGGGTATCATTATTAATGTTCCAGTCGACGCTTGTTCTCGGATGAATCCGGCGTAGAATCTATTGCGCTTGCGTTCCAGCCGCACTGAGTTCGGGAAGTTACTCTCTGCACTCCGTTCTGGCGGCGTCGTGTCCGAGAACTCAGAAATTTTCCGAACCCGCCTGAGATTGGTCGCCTTTCACAGGTACAGTTCTGCCAATCGTCCACGACTAAAACTTGTGCGGTTCTGACCTCCAGGACTGGATGATACAATGGATCTAGGAGTTCTGTGCGCTTGGAAGCTTACCTTCTCCAGACAAATTGAAAATGCCGCTGCACGAGCTGCAGAGGCCTTGGGGTACTCGGGATTTCACCGATATTCAGGCGATGTCCATTCTGTGCGTCAGTCAGCACCATCGAATAGTACTAGTATATTAACTATTATAGTACAACTATAATAGTATAATTCGATGGTCTGCACGAGCTTCCATACTCTTCGGCGTCCCGCCTACCCCTACCAACTACGAGTACTCTAGAAAGTCGTCCCCTCCATTGGCTCCCATGGTGTGCCTACCTTCTACTAAATATGAATCCAGATTTTGAATTTTTCTTCGACTCGCTCACTAAACTCGCTCACTATAGAACAAGAGGCCGAAGCAACAAGTCACTAGTTGCTTCAGCCACTTATTCTTTTAATTATAGCCAACATGTTTCTGTGACGTTTTCATTTTCTTTATCATTATTCGCGGTGTCTTAAGTATTTCTTTCTCAATTATTTATGTTCTTATAAGTTGCAGTTCTTTATTGCATTTATATTCTATTCACTGACATATTTATACAACAAGTGTAATTTATTGTGCTTGGCCGTATTCTCGAATAAATGAATGTATAGAACTGGATTTGAAGCAAATCCACTCAAACCTTCCCAAAATCACATATTTTGACCTTCACACTACACCTATTTTCGCAAAAGAGATGAAGGAACTTATAAAGCAACATTTGCATAGAAACCTTGCTGGTATCGAGGACTCATTTCATTCCCCTCTGATCCATTGATTTCCATCATTTCTAACCCTAGCGCAAAAAATAAAGAACATATTTTTGAAGAAGAAGTTACTTTTGGTTTATTATTTTCAATAATGAACCATTGGAATCGAGCATGAAAAAAAAAATTCTTACCCCCCCTCAAAATTTGATGGTTTACGTTTCAAGGTATGTAGAATCCAAAACTGCAATAAAAATATTTCTGTCTGTCCGCCGTACGCCGTACGGGCCACTTTTCTTAGTTACCATGAAAAAAAATTGATGAAATTCGGGTTATAGGTTCCGTTCGGCGTCTAGTTGGTCCTCGAAGCTCGACGTTACTGTGAGTCATCTCTAAGGGGTTCAAAATAGGGGTTGAAATTTTCAAAACGCCTATACCATTTTTTTACGTAAATATTTTTACGGTTTTAAATAATTCTTGAACTTGCGAGTTTTTTAAGACCATCCGGAGCATAGTACGTCCAGCCGTTCGTTCACAGTAAGGCCCCGAAGTTTGCACCGACAGGCATTTTCGACTCCAGTGCGAATGAAATTGTATACAATTCAAACCAAATCTCGTAACCAGAGACGCGCCCACAATAGGAATTTGTGAATACGGCCAATCATTGGTAGGGATCACCTGATTATATTGGCGGAGTATGAAGTCGAGTTGGTTGTTCTGTGATATTATTTCATTTGAAAAATGATGGCTCTTTTGGAGTTTGTTGGTAGGTAGTGAAACTTGAACAAACGTTGAAGTATTATTGATGGGTAAATTATTACTACGGTAAATCATTACTCAACGGTAAATTATTACACAACGGTTCATTATACCATCTACGTAGAAGGGGCTGGAGTTTGTTGGTAGGTACTTTTGCAACTTTTGGTTTATTATTTTCAATAATGAACCATTGGAATCGAGCATGAAAAAAAAAAATTCTTACCCCCCCTCAAAATTTGATGGTTTACGTTTCAAGGTATGTAGAATCCAAAACTGCAATAAAAATATTTCTGTCTGTCCGCCGTACGCCGTACGGGCCACTTTTCTTAGTTACCATGAAAAAAAATTGATGAAATTCGGGTTATAGGTTCCGTTCGGCGTCTAGTTGGTCCTCGAAGCTCGACGTTACTGTGAGTCATCTCTAAGGGGTTCAAAATAGGGGTTGAAATTTTCAAAACGCCTATACCATTTTTTTACGTAAATATTTTTACGGTTTTAAATAATTCTTGAACTTGCGAGTTTTTTAAGACCATCCGGAGCATAGTACGTCCAGCCGTTCGTTCACAGTAAGGCCCCGAAGTTTGCACCGACAGGCATTTTCGACTCCAGTGCGAATGAAATTGTATACAATTCAAACCAAATCTCGTAACCAGAGACGCGCCCACAATAGGAATTTGTGAATACGGCCAATCATTGGTAGGGATCACCTGATTATATTGGCGGAGTATGAAGTCGAGTTGGTTGTTCTGTGATATTATTTCATTTGAAAAATGATGGCTCTTTTGGAGTTTGTTGGTAGGTAGTGAAACTTGAACAAACGTTGAAGTATTATTGATGGGTAAATTATTACTACGGTAAATCATTACTCAACGGTAAATTATTACACAACGGTTCATTATACCATCTACGTAGAAGGGGCTGGAGTTTGTTGGTATTAGGTACTTTTGCAACTTTTTTCACTCCTCATCAACAATTTCTTTTCAGAACTTCATTATGTGTGTCTCTTTTTGTTAGGTACTGTTTGTCATCGGCAGAATTATTTTAGCAACATTTAACTCGTGATTTAGGTAGGTACCTAGTAACGAGTACGGGGTTAGGTACTAACCTACGGAGGGTCTGCGATCTACATAATTATGCATAGAATAGTACATATTATATTATATAGACGGGTTATCTATACATAGAGCTGTGATCTGTAACAGAAGGGTATTCTATACAAAATAATAAACCGTTGTGCAGGGATTTGCAGCGTTTTTTTATGTGTTATCATCAGATCAGTACCAACAAATATCATCACATAAACAATATCCCAGGAATTGAAAAAAGAGAGCAATCAGTCCTTTAATTTCATAATGACCAGAAAAAATGTGATATAACTAAGCGTAGGTAGGTACGTACCCAATAAAAGACTTGTTAACTAGGGAATTGCTCAACATTATTGTAAGCTTCAAATTTTCAAACGCAATTGAAGTTCAAAACTTCGTTCGCTTGAATTCAATTTTGGTTCATTATTTTTAATAATGAACCTTTGGAACCGAGCATGAAAAAAATAAATAAGAATTCCCCCCCCCCCTTCCAACACTCTTCCCCCCCACCCACAAAAAAATGGGTGGTTTCCGTTTCAAGGTATGTAGAATCCGAAAATGGAATAAAAAGTTTTTATCGATCCGCCTTACTTCGTGCTTCTCACTTCCCTTAGTTACCATCAACCAAAGTTAATGAAATTTGTTTGTAGGTCCCATTTAGGGTCCGCGAAGGTCGGCGTTACTGTCAGTCATCGCTAAGGGGTTCAAAATAGCGCTTGAAATTTTAAGAACGCCGTAGCTCGAAAACTCAATGGAAGGGTACGGTTTTTTTTTAACGTTTTTAAACTGCCGTCAAACTAAAGAATTTTTTGAGACCACCCGGATCATTGTACGAACAGCCGTTCGTTTGCACCGAAAAGCTTCGTCAACATGATCGTGAATGAAACGGCACAAATCCGGCCCAGATATCATTGCTGGGGAACGCCTGATTATAATCACGAATGGCTGCGTGAAATCGAGTTTGTTGTTCTGTGATATTATTTAGTTTGAAGAGTTATGGCTCTTTTGGATTTTGTTGATGAGCATTTTACGAGTAATTTGCTTTTGTAACTTCAATAAACGTTACGCTTCAATAATAATAAAAAATTATTAATGCTTGAATTCTGCGCATTTCTAAGAAACGCCAATTCCCGGGCAGGCTCCAATGCTGGATTTAGGGCTTTCCTGGGGGGGGGGGGGGGGGGGCGCTCGAGGGTTGGTTTTTACCACAGAAAACTGTGATGTAACCAGAAGGGGTATCTATACAGGTAAATAATAAACCGTTGTCTAATAATTTGCAGCGTTTTCAAACACAAACCAAACTTCAAACTTTTAAACACATTTCAACTTGGCAGTTAAACTTGGGCAAAACACATTTTTAGGGACGCCCGTTGGAAGCTTGGCGGACTCGTCAGAGGCTTTTTATGGTCAGATGTGACCCTATTGCTTTCTACTTTGGGCCAACAGATACATAGGCCTTACAGTGAGGGCTGCCACACAGTATGAATCAATATTCATTTCAATCCGAACGTGTTTGGACCGAGAACGACAGGAGGAAATATGTTTTACCGTTTTCAGGGTAGGTAGAGCGTGAAGTGGTGGCGGGTGGGGGGTTACGTTGTTGGGATTCCATTTCGTTACCCCCCCCCCCCCCCCCTCCAACCACACAGTTTCTGCAGAACTTAAAGAATGATATCAATTAAACCTCGTCCAAAAAGAGAAAAAAAATCCCTTCTCTCCCCTTCCCCCCACAAAAGATGTGTTTAATTAAAAAATACCGCGTTATCGGTTCCCCATTGTCTTTTCTCCCCTCAGGGACCCCGGAGGTCAGCGAACGGGGTCAGAGAGATAGCTGGATCTTCCCTCTGAGGACGATATAAATTTTTTTCATAAACGGGTTCCTGGTTTTTTTTTCTACCTCGGGCGCGCTTTTCAATATAAAGTCCGCGGAGATTACACGCGGAAGCTATGAAAGCTATTATCGCAGAGGCCCATCATTCCGGTTTTCCTGAACAGGCTGTCTATTATTATGTCAGGAGGGTCTAAAGAGTTTCTCATAACAGTTACAGTCATGCAGCATGCCCCAGTGAGCAAAATTTTGACGTAGACGTAGATGTTTAGACTGTTTTAAGGTAGGTTAACTCTGAGTTGGAGGTAGTCGGCTGCGTAGATGATGTATTACATTGATATCGTATTATACTCATATCGGTATCGTCAGGGTCCAGCCACAAAGGAAAGAAGCAGAAAAACTCCATTTCCTCCGTTCTACATTGACACAACTTTTCGGGCCAATAATTGCCCCATCTTCAAGAGAAAAGCTGGTTGTAGTACAACCAGAAGTACAGTTGTTGGTCCAACAAGAACCGCTGTCAAATGCACATCATTGTCAAAGTCAGGAATCTAACAAAAACGTCTGCCAATTCGAGTAGGCAGTAGAGCTTCCTCACTTGAATCACATGAACGTATAGAATAGTTGGGTAGGCTCGTTTTGCTGCGGAACCATCTGTGATCCAAACCGCGTGCACCCTCAAAATGTCAGCTCTCTACGACTATTTTTCGCGTAGTTAGAAGCGGTGCAACGAAACGGCTAGCATTTCAGGTTCGCGCATGCGCAGACGAAAGTTAAATTAGGATTCCAATGAAACCCATATAGAACCATCAAAGTATTATTTCTGATCGACCCTCCAAATCTGAACTCATTTCAACGATATTTAAGGTAGTTATGAGCATTTCAAGTATTTCACGTTTGCGCATGCGCAGACGGGACTATTTCCATGATTTTGTGGCAGGATCATTTGCGATCCAACCTGCGTGCACCCTCAAAATTTCAGCTTTCTAAAACTACCTATGTTTCGTGTAGTTAGAAGCGTTACAAAGTAATGTTCTACATTTCATGTTCGCGCATGCGCAGACGAAAGTTGAAGTATAGGTAGTACTGACACCGATATCAATATGTCGGTCAACATCAAGCAAGAATGAATACAGACAAACTAACTGCTTGGAATCACATACACTACATGCTTTGGAACTATATACATTTTTACGTAACGTTCTACTTAGGTGCATACCGTTGGTTGAAACAAGAAAAACTTCGTTTTACCTAGAGTTGGTGGCCGCCTGACTCCGAATTATAGCATGCTCGCGGTGGCGTGCCGTTAGTATTACTTCGATTTACCAAGTGTACCAAAAGGTAAGATCTACATTGTTGTAGGTATTCAAATTAACGAGAGATTCTCAAGGGACCGAGGTATTGGTTCTTGTTGCAATTTAACTCAATTGTGCAGTATAGCGAGCGAATTTTTGAAGTAACTTATACCTACACGAGCTACACTCAACGACCTTAAACTTACATTTTCATATTACTGTGGGAAACGCATTATGATATTTCCAAGTTACTAAGTACCTACCTACTCAACTGTACGAACATACCATGAATGAACAGAATTGTACACAGTGTAGAATTTGTACACAGTTATGCTGCATAACCTGATGAGAGAATTTTCGAATTGTGTAACGTACTCAAACTATACTCAACCTTACTACCTTAGGAGTAAGATAAATCGCTAGATGCCTCTGAGGATCATATGAATTTCTTATGGGTTTTTTGGTTTATTATTTTCAATAATGAACCATTGGAATCGAGCATGAAAAAAAAAAATTCTTACCCCCCCTCAAAATTTGATGGTTTACGTTTCAAGGTATGTAGAATACAAAACTGCAATAAAAATATTTCTGTCTGTCCGCGTACGCCGTACGGGCCACTTTTCTTAGTTACCATGAAAAAAAATTGATGAAATTCGGGTTATAGGTTCCGTTCGGGGTCTAGTTGGTCCTCGAAGCTCGACGTTACTGTCAGTCATCTCTAAGGGGTTCAAAATAGGGGTTGAAATTTTCAAAACGCCTATACCTTTTTTTACGTGAATCTGTGTGATGACTCCAATTTTGGTTAAATTGGAGATGTAAAATTTGGCGTGGAGAAAAAGGTGAATCTAAGTTGGATTTTGAATAAGGAGGAGAGAGAGCAGTGCGAGGGATCGTATCCGCGGTTTTCACATCCTTGGATAAGCCTCTGAGATTTAGGTGAATATTCTTCCGGTTTTCACCACGTTGAATATTGGGATAGGAAAATATCCGCGCATTTTTCACTTCCTTGGATATTTGGAACCGAAGTAGGGAGTATATTCGTTCGGTTTTTACCATGATGAATATCTGGGAAAATACTCGTCCGGTTTTCACCAGATGAGTATCTTCGGGACTTTCCAGCATCAGGATTTCCCCATCATGTCTAGACTCCACAAGTTTAACCATCAGAGGAGAATTTGGCTTCCTTCCTCCCAAGTTGACGACCTTTCTAACAGCCATTTGCCTTGTAACTCCCAGTACCTGCGTGATGAAAGCTCTTACAACAGTCAACAGGTCACCCTGCCCATCGTGTGTAAGCCCCTTGAAAACCAGATTATCCCGCCGCATCATCTCGTCAATATAATCGATCCGTTTATGACGAGCAAAAAGTTCGGATCGCAGGGCTACCACTTAGTCTTTGAGCTTGTTATTTTCCAGTTGGAGAGAAGCAACTTTACGAGTTAATTCTGTGACATCAGATTTGGTAGCTGTCTTTTGTAGCTTCTTTCAACTTTTCTTCCAGGATAGCGTTCATGACCACAGTAAATTTAGCCATCAGCTGATCTATAGTTTCTGGGGTATGCATAATCATGTCGCTGACTTGTTTTTTCGCTGGCTTGTCGGACAACTCAGGCGACGAATTCCCTCTTTTTGATCCAGACTTGTGAATTTTCGGCGTAAAATGCGTCTACCCTTTTAACCATTAAGACGGGCGGGAACAACCTGCACCTTCGCAGATTTGCATCTGTCGATCCGCAATGACAAGAGCGACTGGAGAGACAGGGAGAGACGCGGACAGGAGAAGAGTGATGGTGCCGGGTGAAGGGGACGGCAGAACTCTCAAGACCAAGAGGCGGGAAAGGGCAAGCGAAGTTGGCCTCCGAGCGGAGGCTCGAGCGGGAAACGCCTCCCACCAAAGACCCGATTAGGCGAGTGGGGAACCTTATCTCCCGTGCTACCGGCAGCTCCGTTGGAAAAAACTCGAAAAAATCAGCACCTTTCTATAAAAAGGCAAAGTTCCTCGTGCTTTGACTCAGCTGGTATCTATAAGTCCGGCGCGCTTTAAATTATCTCAGAGCCATTATCTCCACGTACTCATGGCGAAGAAGCAGAACGAAAATCTGACGGGAAACACCCGAGAAATGGATGTAAACAGAGAGGTGACGGCCTCACGTGTTGACGCTACGGCGGCTCGGCGCAAACTCAGAAATAGGGAGGATATTCGTCCGGTTTTCACCACGTTGAATATCCGGGAAAATACTCGTCCGGTTTTCACTACGTTGAGTATTGAAGGAAGTTCTCGCCCGGTTTTCACCTCGCTGAGAACGTAGAGGGAAGGAGAAGGCTTAGTTGGTGGTGGGAAGGTAAGGTTTGAGAAAGAAGGCACTCGTAGGAGAAAAATTGGATGAATATCCGAGGTAGGCAAGCCGGGCCCATTATACCGGCGCCCGTACCCTCCCTGGGTCCCACCGGAATGCCCGCTGGGAGCCGTTGGAGGGAGAGTTACCTGGGCCCTGTCTCTTGCACTGTGTAGCTTGGTTTCTCCGTTGTTTATGTATTGGTAGGTAAAAATCTTTACGAATTTACAGGAGCGGTATATTATAAGGGTGCCACGACAACTATACCAATCCATAGCAAGTTAGTTTTCCCTCAGGATAGTCAGTCCAAGCAGTGGAATGCTCGGGACAGATCATACATAATAATGAGTGCAACTTTCTTACCCTCTTCGAGTGATACAGACAAAGAAGAAAAAAACATTCAAACCCATCAAATTCTTTCACAAAATCGAACAGTTTAATATAGTCTATCAGCAGCAGTTGGTAGCAGTACGAACATACTACTACATACCTGCGCTATGTCCAGCACAGGCACAGCTAAACGTGTGCAACGTTGCACCGTGTATGTGCAACCTCAACCAGTGCGCGCTATCCCTGATTTGGTTCGTCCAAGTCGACCGGAAGATTTTTATTTTTATGACCGCACAGAGGTAGGGCCTACAAATAAACCCAATCCACATGCTACGAATTAATCATGAAAATCAACTACAAGCGATTGGACTCCTTTGAAAATTCCCCTCATAACAAACCTGACGACTTCTCGTAAACCTTAGTTTAAATCCGTTGGAAAACTTTGAAGCCAAATGACATTTAACGGCTGAGAAAAGCAGCGAAGGGGCGAGGGGAGGGGGTTGGATGAAGGGTTTAATCCTTCCATTTCTCCGTTGTTCTTTTTTTCCCCCACCCCCCTCTTTCTAAGAGGAAAATGGAACGACTAATCTTTTCCTACAAAGCTTTTTCCATTACTGGGGAACCCGAGCGAAACTTCTGAGAATAGCGCGGCTGGGGAGGAAGTGGGGCCCTGACTTTTTTCCTACGCCCCGCTCCCAGACACGCGGAATCACGGAGAAATCCTCTTATCTTGGCCACAGTGTTATTTTCGGGCTGTTGATTGAGTAAACTCCATTCGTACGTATTATGGTGCCGCCAGTCATCAACGAGTCTAACAAGTCGTGATAAAAGCTGTCGGAAGTGAGAAGCGAGGTGGTTGTGGAGGAGGAAGGGGTAGCTTGACGAGGCATTTCGACGAGATTGAGCTCGCTTCTCCGAGAAATAGCATCGAATCGCTGATAAGGACTTCTGAAATCATGCCATCACGATTAATCCGACAACAGTTGAGCTATGTGAACGTATTTATTTTATTGTTATTGTTATTTTATTTTTATTTATTTATTTATTCAATTTTAAGTTTTTTAAATGAAAGGATGTTTAATTCTATGAATTCTGAGACCAACCGCACTCTCCTACGATGAATAGTTCTTTTTCTATGGTTTTTCAAATATTCCAGCACTTCCTACATCACATTGGGTCCAGGCGAGAGATGTGCAATGACGTAAGAAGTGCCGGAATCTCAGAAAAATCATAGAGGAAGAACTACGAAAAAGAAGTTCTTGGGATGGAATTTAAAAACCATATTAATCGCTTTTCTCAGCCATAAACATACCCCAATATGTTGATGAATCAGTACCATAACACTAGGGCGAGCTAGTCAGATGCTATATGATGGCGGCGGTTTTCGAAGGTTTTCAGTGAGACATTCAGCTATCATTGCGGTGCGCCGCATCAAAATACGACGCAGTACGTCATCCGCATTTGAGAGACTTCACCGCGCAGCTCTGTGCAAGCTCAGTTTGCAAGTTTGCATCTTCCGATACGAAGCGATGCTGTATTGAGGCGCCTCGCCGCCTCCAGGCTCAAACTGTTGTAGCACAAGAAAGAATCAGATGAAGTAATTCTGCTCTAAACTATCTCAAATCTTACTACTATAAGCAGCGACCACATAAGAAGATCAACTTGTTGACTTGGTTATTTTCGACAATTTTTAGCAACTAGTGACCCCCAAGAACTCATGTTTGGCACAGTTGTTTTGAGAAAAAATATTTCTTGACTATTGCGATAGTCTTTCATGTCTCGAGTCACCATTCTAAACCTTTTGATCAATTTAAAGGCATCAATGTTTGTAGTTTTTGACTTTCTTTGACTGACAAAAAGTAAATTTATCCTAAGTTACCTAAGTTACTTGTCTTAATACCTATCTAATTATGGACCCAGAATACTCTAAAGCCGATTCCTAACGAGAAGTTTTATAATAAATGTGTTAGTAGGTATACTAGTTTTGGGCCCATTGCAATAGCTTAAAAACGATTCCAAATAATATATAATAGATTAAGTTATCGTTTTCAACAAAACGGTTGAGAAATTAGGAGAAAAAAATGATATACCAACACATATTTGTCCTGCATTGTCACCTTGTCAGACATATTTCATGGTGTACAATGCTCTTCAAATTTTTGGTTGTTTGAATTTAGCGGATCCGTTTTCTATGAGTTCTAACATGATTTTGTAGGAACCTCAATGGTCTGATTTGATCACCGAGAGAAAAAACGCATTGTTTTACCACCTCGTGGTGCTCGCAGGCCGGTGAAAACTTTGAAAAAAACCCGCTAGGGATTAGGCGTACCCGATAGGAATGAAAAAAAACGCGTTAGGGAAAAACTCTATCGGGTACCCACAAGGGCATCCCTGCAAACGGGCTTTTAGTGCAGCTCCTATCGGGTAATTTGTGCAGGAAATGCCCGATAGGAATTTAATGATAAGACCCTATCGGGTAATCACAGCACGTACGTGCTGGGATACCCGATGGCAGCCGGACGTGCTGTAAAAAAACACCCGTTTGGTTTCCTATCGGGCGAAAAATTGAACACAATCGGGTAATCCTTGTACGTCCATGCTGTTCCTATCGGGTAATTTTAAGGGATTCCTAGCGGGTATTCGTGAATACCCGTTTGGGCCCTATCGGGTACCATTCTCAACACCCGCTTGTGTTCTATCGGGTATTCTACCCATAAACCGCTTGATTTCTATCGGGTATACCACCTAACACCCGTTTGATTTCTATCGGGTCTACCACCTAACACCCGTTTGATTTCTATCGGGTCTACCACCTAACACCCGTTTGATTTCTATCGGGTATAGTTCCTCCAACCCGCTAGGGTTCTATCGGGTGTCCACTCGTAGAACCCGATAGGATTCTATCGAGCGTCCACTCGTAGAACCCGATAGGATTCTATCGAGCGTCCACTCGATAGAACCCGATAGGATTCTATCGAGCGTCCACTCGATAGAACCCGATAGGATTCTATCGAGCGTCCACACGATAGAACCCGATAGGATTCTATCGAGCGTCCACTCGATAGAACCCGATAGGATTCTATCGAGCGTCCACTCCATAGAACCCGATAGGATCCTACGAGTGGACGCTCGATAGAACCCTATCGGTTCTATCAAGCCTACTTCTCACTACCCTATTGGATTCCTAATGAGCCCATTCCCACCCTACCCGTTTGCATTTCCAATTGCTGTACCAATCAGGTAACTGTTAGTAGAGCGGTTAGAGATGCAAAAGAGTAGGGATGGATTGGGATTAGGAGGAATCCTATGGAGTAGGGAGGAGGAGGATTTCGAAGCCTGATGAGGAACCTGTGAAACATACCCATGAAATTGAAATGTAATTGTAAATATATAGAAATGTAAATATTTATAATAAGTAATTCTTATTTCTAAAATGAGCAACAACGTGGGCGAAGGAGAGGTAACACAGGTATTCAGGTCATCAATGTTTATTCATAATCATTAAATAATGTTCAAATTCACTATAAAATCAATAATAAGTCATTTGTTTCGTACGCCGTACATGTAGCAATTTGTTTCATACGATACTATCAATATGTTTGACTAACTACAATAACAAAATAACTAGGTTAACAGCATCAGAGATTATTGGACTCGTTATATAGGCGGTTTGACAGTTAGTAAAATGAATGAAAACCAAGGGATTCAACTTCATAAGCTTGGAAGTGAGTTGAATACATGTGAGTGACATAGTTGAGCCCTTTTATGTAGGTCTCTTAAGTTCTAAGGTCTACATACATGGTCAAGAAGAAGAATTGTGGCAGCCCTCTATCGTCTAAATCGAAACACAATATAGTTTGGATTGAAATTAACACAACATTGTATATTATAAAGAATTTGTCTGTCCTAAAGGGCTTAGAGTAATCCTATTTTAATCTGTACCTTAACTAAAACGTATGTAATTAGGTTAATCTGGTTAATAGTACTTTAGGCTGACTGGCTGTGTCTAGTATCAAATCGAAAGGGTTATTTCCGCTTGAGTAAAAAGTAATCTTAACATACCTTCTGGAAGAGTCCGTCGTCACTAGCTGGTTGAGTACTGAGGGTGAGAACTTTCCATGTAAGGACATCATCATCAGGCCGTCGAGAGAGTACTGCAGTCAGTACGTCAGTTGGTCCCTATTTAAGGTGCGTGCAGGGGAAGTGAGAGGAAGTGAAAGGTGTTTTGGTGTTAGGGGAATAAAGGAAGTGAAGGGGAGGATAATGTTGTTTGTCTGTCCTGAAGAGCTTAGGCTAATCCTATTTTAATTGGTACCTTAGCTACAAACAACTATTTGGGTCATGCAAGTAACGTCTGGTGTAAGTAAACTCTTAAGAACTAACTTATTTCTTTGGTAAACTATAATCTACTAACTAAACCTACTAACTTATTTTCTATGTTAAACTCTAACCTAATACTTATTTATTGTAATATAACAATATTACGATTATAATAATACCTAGTACTGAGTTATGAGTTAGGAAAAAATCAGGAGTCCTAGCTCGTTTTGTTTGTTGTGTCGTGGTGTACTGTGTGTGTCGTTTACATTTGTGTGTTGTATGTGCGTGTAGTCAAGAATATGTCTTTTGGCGCTCGGGTTGTCAGTGGTCCATTTGTTGGTATCGTGCGTTTGTATCCGATGTTGTGTCAAGTAGGTTTTTGTTAATGATCCGTCCGTCGAATGTGCGTAGTTTATATATCCCGAAGTTTTCGATTATGTCAAGCCTGTGTCATTGCTGTTGTGGGTGCCTAGTGTCATACATTTGTTGATTTCGGTTAGTTCATGTCCTTGAACTAACTTGCTAGTGGTGACGGACTCCTCCGGAAGGTATGGTAACATTACTTACACTAGCGGAAATAACCCCTTAGATTTAATAACTTTCCTTTAGCTATAACATACTGTTGTAGTGTTCCCTTGGCGGTTTCTAGGCGCTGCGCGTGTAGATCCTTTGCCTCAGACTCAGTTTGCACGAAAGTTGCGAAGTAGTCTCCGGATTCTTTGTGTACGGGAGGGCGAGCAGAGCTGCCGTCGTTATCTTGTCTTCATCTGAAATATCACACAGCACATTAACAACACGTACGTACAGATGGTTGGTTAAGACATCATCGTGACGAAGAGATTTATACAGAAAAACAAGTGTAGAAACGATGGGAATAAAATCGGAATGAAAATTTCCAGTAATCCCCCCTTCAAGACCGCTCAGCCCTGCGGGTCTTGCCTATCCACAGTCTGCCGCGTCAACAACACGTCCTCGAGACGTAAGAAAAACAAGCCCCCCTGGACCCCCGGTTACCTCTGTTTACATACTTCGGACGAAATTATAGAAACACAGAATGTGTTTTAGCTCACGCGTTTCACATAAACCTTTTTCGACTGATATATTGACTGCTCATAGGTTACACCAGGTTACACGATCCTTAGTTCCGTATCATCGGTACTTATAATATAAAGCTTGCAAACGTGTTCACAATATAAATTATTGAGAATGATCACCTGTGTGTTAACAATTATTATTTAAACAATGACGCTCATACCGCAGCTTGTTGGCCACGCACTCCGCATTGGTTAACGTAATATGGTTAGGTAAATCGAGAGCTATCCAACGAGTGGTGAACGATTTTTGTAAGATGATAACTGGCGAAGTTAAAGTTCCGTAGCAACGAATCGGTTGTACGTGAAAATCATTAGGAATTTTTCATAACAGCGTCCCAGATTTCGTTACGAAATTTCGTTACCTTTTTTAGCTAGTTAGTCCATGGCTAAAACAAATTCTGTGTTAAAATTATGCTAGTCAAACAGTAACTCACCATTTGAACACAGATTAGACAATCAAAGTTATTTCTCACCTGTATTGTTGTCGCAGTATTTTATTATTGACTCGACGAATGTCTCTCTTTCCGTTTGACTCCTTTACAACATCTAGCCTCTGAAACTTGGGCCGGATGGAGCTCGGTAAGTTCTTTGTAGAGCTTCTGGTAAATGGTACAGTTCCTTGAAGTCGGATTCGATCTGTGCAACGGAAAACACCTCTCATTAGCGATTACACAAAACATATTGAGCTATTGCAACAGGGACAAAAATTGAGATAGGCTAATTTTCGAAGTTTCTCGAGTGCAATACGTTTCGGATCATCCCTCTTTTGAACAAGGACCAGAAATTGACTTTTCCACCGACATAATGGTTCACTGCAAAAGAACTACAACTACAGCTAAACAGAGCACATCAAATACATTCAGATTTACAACTCACCAATTTTGCTCCATGGCTGGACTTGAAGATTGGGAAGTAGTCTGTGTATTTAAAAAGTGTTTTCCCACATTGCAAAGGTATTCGCGCCTTAACTTTGCTGTCCTCCTCAGTGTCTTTGCCGAGAGAGGTCTGCTTCAACCAATCGGTCCTCCTGATTGTTTGGACGCACGGATGGGCTTCTAGTTCCTGGAGCCGCTCTGGGAACATAACATTACCAACGGTTACGACATTTGACTATAAGTAAGACAGAAAGGAAAGAGAAGGAGAATATTTCAAGTCCAGTACTACCCGATTGAATTACTAACGGGCTAAATATAAATAAATAGCTAAAAACACCTGTTACGAATGTACAAGTGAATTTTTCAATGTCCGGGAACACCCGTTTGGAACAAAGTGAACACTCGATACGAATACAAGCGGCAACGAAAACGAGTTGAAGAAAATATTTCAAGTCAAATACTACCCGATTGAACTACTAACGGGTATTCATAGCTAAAAAACACCCGTTACGAATGTACAAGTGAATTTTTCAAAGTCCGGGAACACCCATTTGGAACAGTGTGAACACCCGATAGGAATACAAGCGGCAACGAAAACAAGTTGAAGAAAATATTTCAAGTCAAATACTACCCGATTGAACTACTAACGGGTATTCATAGCTAAAAAACACCCGTTACGAATGTACAAGTGAATTTTTCAAAGTCCGGGAACACCCATTTGGAACAGTGTGAACACCCGATAGGAATACAAGCGGCAACGAAAACAAGTTGAAGAAAATATTTCAAGTCAAATACTACCCGATTGAACTACTAACGGGTATTCATAGCTAAAAAACACCCGTTACGAATGTACAAGTGAATTTTTCAAAGTCCGGGAACACCCATTTGGAACAGTGTGAACACCCGGTAGGAATACAAGCGGCAACACAAGTTGAAGAAAATATTTCAAGTCAAATACTACCCGATTGAATTACTAACGGGCATTCATAGATAAAAACACCCGTTACGAATGTACAAGAGAATTTGTCAAAGTCTGGGAACACCCGTTTGGAACAGTGTGAACACCCTGTACGAGTACAAGCGGCAACGAAAACAAGTTGAAGAAAATATTTCAAGTCAAATACTACCCGATTGAATTACTAACGGGTATTCATACCTAACGACAACCGTTATGAATTTCCCGATGCCGTTACAAAGCAACTCAAAGCAAGTACAATTATTATCATGAAATCTGAATATTCGAGAAAAGAGTTGAATTTGGTAAATTGGTTGGGAAAAGTAAATATACTCAAGGCATGGCAATCCACGTGGCAGCGGAAAAAACAAAAGAAATTGAAATTGAAATGTCAGTTTAGATGTAGCTCATACCTTTGTGATTACCATGAAATCGGAATATTAGAGAAAATAGTCAAAGAAAATTGTGCTAACCTTGAAACGCAGCAGCGATTCTTGCATCTAATTTCCAAGATGTTAACATTTCCCTCAACTGTTGGTCGGCCATTGTCCTCGAAGTATCCAAACGCGCTTTTGAAACTAAATCTCTACAGGTCACCGATATTATATGGAAATTGAAATGAATGATTGAATGTAGTACAGCGTACCGGGGTCCGGATGTTTATGGAGGAGCGAACGTTGAAATTGAAAGCGATAACAGAAACTCAACAGCAATGCACTGAAACTGAATAGGCACGAGCACGGAGAACTAAGCACAACAGTCGTTATGACGCGACAGGTTGAGAAGAACTGGTATTGCCGCCATGAGAGATGAGGGGCATAGGGTTTAAAAAAAGTACCCCCACCTCTGCCCGTAACGACTTTTTTACCTTCCTATCGGTTTTTCAAATTCCTATCGGGTTGTTCAAATTCAAAGGGGTTTCCAATTCCTATCGGGTTTCAGTTACCCGTATCGGATTTCCCTAAATCCTATCGAGTTTTTCAAATTCATGATCGTGCAGGATTATTTTACTCTTATCGGGTTGATTATATTTGTAACGGTTTAAAAAAAGTCCATCGGCAGTCTATCGGCTTCTCTCCACTATCCAAGCGGGGTTTTACCAATTTCAACCGGGTTCCCGATTCTTATCGAGTTTCTGTTACTAATATCGGGTTTTTTTTTTTAATTTTTCAATCACTTCCTATCGGGTTTTGTAGCAATTCTAACAGATACTCCTGCATAGCTAATATTAGTATAGGTACCTGTACCTACGAGGAAAAAAGGAAAACAAACCATCAGAAATAGCACAAGTAACTGACGGACTATTTCCATTGAAAATTGTGTATGGAGTCAGTCACGCATGCACACAACAACAACATACAACATTTAATGAACTTGTAGCAATAAATGACGTATAATTACTTACCTACTTCCCTCAGAGTCCTTCCTGTGTTGAATGAAACCGTGAGAACTGGCAGGCGACGCACATCACTTTGTAAATGCTATCGTTTTTATCAAAACTAACTGCAATATGTATATACTTGATTCACCCAGGTGGTCACAATGGTATAGCACGGCTAAAAAGAATATATATCTGATGCTAAATTACTTCTCTATATACTCCAACAATATATTAATTTTCATCAAGCGCTCGAAAACAGTTTCGCCGCCACAGGTGCGGATCCAGAATTTTTTTCCGGAGGGGGTCACAGGGTAGAACAATATAAAAAATAACAAAATAACCAAACGAACAATACAAACCGAATTTTCAACCTTATGCCTAAACTCGTCCAATTTGTCTACTTACAAAATTAATTGTATTTATTTATAACATTCATTGTTTATGTAAAAAATATTTTTCCATATCTATTAATTATTTAACTGATAAATGTATTTATTTTCAATTTTCTTCTAAAAAAGTGTCCTATAATGAGTTTTCAAACAAACAAATTTTATGGCAGCGTAGCTAACTTCAGAGTTTGCTAATCAAAACATTGAACCAAAACAATCTATTGTTGACCTCAGTGAATTCAGTATCGTTTTTACTGAATTTGGCAGGAAAGAAAACGAGAACGAAACAAAAAAAAACCACAGTCATGCAGCATGGCTATAAGAGCGAATTTTCGAAGTTTTCGGCATCTTCCTCCTCCGCCTAAAATTTTCTGAAAATTAATTTTCGGCCAATGTTTTCCCAACTTGTCCCAACTTGATACCATATAAAATTAAAACAGGAGTAGTTTTACGCAAAGTAAAATTTGGGGTGGAAGGAGGGGGAGGGGGAAATCAAAAATGTTTTGAATACCAGAAGAGTAGGTATTGGATACCTACGTAACAAATTTTTTGTTCCATTTTTTGCCGAGTAACACCTCGGTTTGTAGATTTTCCAACGCTGAACACGATGGTGAAGTCAGAATTGCGATATCCCATTCCGTTATCAGATTAGAGCAGACGAACCAGGAAGAACATCTCAAGAAATAACCACGTTCCTTCATCTTCAAAGTGCTCCAGTTTGAGAATGGAATGAGATATCGCAATTCTGATTTCACCATCGTGTTCAGCGTACAAAAATCTTTAAAATGAGGTGTCACTTGTCAAACTTTTTCATTTTGGGAATTTATGGGTAATTTTCCCCCCCTAAAACTCCCCAAAACTCCCCCTTAGAGTGACCCGATTCTGCCCATCTTCGAACTTAGCCTGTCGATTGCCAAGACAGATTTTTCGTGCAAATTTGAACTTTTTATCTCAATTCTTTCGAGAGTTATCGTCTGGAATGACACATACATATATAAATATATAAATATATAAATATATAAATATATAAATATATAAATATATAAATATATAAATATATAAATATATATATATATACATATAATTTTTGGTGTCTTTCGGCAGTGAATTCAGGATGGTCTGAAACGGATTTTGGTATAAAAATCTTTCGGAAATTCGAGTTTTAAAAATTTTGGACCGAGAACAATAGCTTCCTTTTCTTCGAAAATTCGCTAACAAGATAATAATTAACAAAAATAAGAAGAAATAAAAAAGGTGTAATTTGACGGATACACCAAGGTAAATTTATTGACATAATTGTATATAAAGTAACATTGGTAGGACCAAGTGTACGATTATATTCAACTAGTTTTGACATTTTTGATCGAATCTTTTTAGATTTTTTATAGTTCTTTTTTGTTTTCAGTTTTTTAAAACTTTCTACCGTTTGTGTAATCGTATCGCCGTATCTATTTTCACAATTTTCCATTTTCAGTTCCAATGTGTGCTGAATCCAAAACATGAGAATTCGCTCAGGTTTAGTATTTCTGCATATGAAAAATTCTCCATATGGTAACAAGTAAATAACGTAAACAAGTAAACAACAAAAAGTAAACAACAAGTAAACACCAAAACACATTTCGCTTACACCAGACGTTACTTGCTTGACCCAAATAGTTGTTTGTAGCTAAGGTACCAATTAAAATAGGATTAGCTTAAGCTCTTCAGGACAGACAAACAACATTATCCTCCCCTTCACTTCCTTTATTCCCCTAACACCAAAACACCTTTCACTTCCTCTCACTTCCCCTGCACGCATCTTAAATAGGGACCAACTGACGTACTGACTGCAGTACTCTCTCGACGGCCTGATGATGATGTCCTTACATGGAAAGCACTCACCCTCAGTACTCAACCAGCTAGTGACGACGGACTCTTCCAGAAGGTATGTTAAGATTACTTTTTACTCAAGCGGAATAACCCTTTCGATTTGATACTAGACACAGCCAGTCAGCCTAAAGTACTGCTAACCAGATTAACCTAAATTCACTTTCAATCATTTCATTTTAATTTTTTTAACCAGATTAAAATAGGATTAGCTTATAGGACAGACAAATTCTTCATAATAGATAATAGATGATAATAGATAATGATGAATTCTTCATAATAGGCAATGTTGTTTTTTTCATTCTCGACTCCAGAGGTTCATTACTGCAAATAATAAACCAGTACGTCCTTCATATTCCATACTATTACCCAAATTCCTGACTTGGTACATTTCATAAATGAGCTTTTGGAAATCTCGGGAATAAATCATGACAAATCTTGAGAAACAAGTCCCGAAATTCACCAAATGAGAGGGGAAATATGTTACGTATTTATATTATGTTTCCAATTTTTGATTTTTAGGTCCACTATGTGTGCTGTATCCAAACCTTGAGAATTCGCTCGACTTTAGTATTTCTCCATGAACCCTTGCATGGTACCAAGTAAATTACCTCCAAACATCTTTATATACTGTAGCTGGAGATACAATGGTCACACAATAGCCTTCAGCGGTCACTGGCAAGTTGGGAAACTGTGTGGTTTCATGTCTCTCCAGAGCCCCTTCGACCAACTTCAAATTATGGCGGGAAGTAATTTATTTATACCCGATAGCAATGCTAGGTACCCGATAGGAATTATTATATAACCCGATACGCAATTAATCGAGAGCTGTTAACAGTGACAGGATCCGATAGGCGTCTAACGGGTATTTTTTTTAAATGTATCTCTGCTCGATTGATGGTTTTAACCCGATAGGGACTTGTCAGTGCAACCCGGTAGGTTATCAATCGGGTGTTGTTAGCAATTACATCACCCGATAGGGCGACTAACGGGTATTTTGGCTCACCATTTCCCTGCTCGATTGCATTGTTCAACCCGATAGACGTTGGTCAATGCAACCCGGTTGATTATTAAGCGGGAGCTGTTAACAATTATATCACCCGATTGGTGGCTAACGGGTATTTTATGAATATTTCTCAGCTCGATCGATTTTTCTCTACCCGATAGGGATCACTCAATGGAAATGGTAGATCTCCAATCGGGTGTTGTTAGCAACAAACATCACCCGATAGCAAGACTAACGGGTATTTTTGTTCACTATTTCCCTGCTCAATTGGCTTTCATGGGCCCGATAGCGATGTGTGATGTAACCCGATAGATTATTAGGGGGAGCTCTTGACAATTATTTCACCCGATAGGCGCTAACGGGTATTTTATACATATTTCCCAGCTCGATTATTGTTATTTCTACCCGATAGGAATTTTGTATAAACCCGATAGATTATCAATCGGGAGATCTTAATGCTCAGATGACCCGACAGTGAGCTAACGGGTATTTTTTGAACATTCCCATGCTCGATTGTTTTTCGTACACCCGATAGGAATTTTGCATAAAACCCGATAGGTTATCAAACGGGAGACGTAAATGCTCAGATGACCCGATAGTGTGCTAACGGGTATTTCTTTTGAACATTTGCTAGCTAATCGTTTTTCATACACCCGATAGGAATTTTGCATAAATCCTATAGATTATCAAACGGGAGACGTAAATGCTCAGACGACCCGATAGTGTGCTAACGGGTATTTTTTGAAATATTTGCATGCTCCATTGTTTTTCATACACCCGGTAGGAATTTTGAAAAAAACCCGATTGATTATCAAACGGGAGACGTGAATGTTCAGATGACCCGATAGTGCGCTAACGGGTATTTTTTTGGAATATTTGCATGCTCGCTTGGGTTTCATGGACCCGATAGGAATTTGTTATGAAACCCGATAGACAACCAACTGACCCGTTTGATTTCTTAACGGGTGTAGTTCCCATTTATAAAAGCCCGTTAGGGTTAAGTCGCCACCCGATACAATTTTGATGAATACCCGTTAGGAATTACCAAAACCCGCTTGTTTTTACGAATGCCCGATACAAAAATATCCGAACCATACCCGATAGGAGGGGCTAATCTAACAGCCCGATAGATTTTTATGATAGCCCGATATAAATTTATGTCGAACCCGATTGGAGTTACGTCTTCCCGATAGATTTTTACCATCACCCGATACGATTTGCACCCTACCCGCTTGGGATTAGGCACACCCGCTAGGTTTCCTATCGGGAAATCAATTCCGAGTGTTCCTAGCGGGCATGGTGCGCCACATTTTTCTCTCGGTGATTATCTGAGTTGATAATACAATAACTTATTCCTATTTAATTCAGTTTTTTCAATCAGCGAAATATAAACTTATAATATTTCTTTTCAGTCTATTAGGAATAAGTACCTGCGTCATTGAGAATAAGTAGCTCTACGTAGCTTGCTTGGTGAACGTGTGCCTGAGTGTGATTTGAATGGTTCATTCCGTTTGATGACAAATATTAATTTTTGATAATAACCGGTAGGTACTTAATCATAAACGTTGTTTATACGAGTCTTGGGTGTTGATATGGTAGACCTATGATGAATGAAGCATTTTGTAAGGAAAAAAACGTATTTTTATCACTATCTTCCCTCGAGTTCCTTTTAGATTCAGATTTACTGTGCAACCTTTCCAAATTGACTTGCAAACAGTCAAGTTACGTTCTTTAGTTAGTTTAGGTATTTTTTATATATTCTTTCTAGATTTCTGAGAAAACTCCATTTAATCTATTACCATCTTGTTTCCATAATAAGAGACCAAGAGCCCTGAAAGCTTCTATTTACTCGGTTATTTCATCTTGGCCCCCTCTTTAGAATCAAGGTTTACTATTGAGTGGGTCCTTCTACCGTACAATTCGATCGTCGCTATCCATTTTGATTGATGACGTTAAATTATTTTATAAATCCCAAAGCTTTTCGTTTGTAGATAACCATAACCCCCTCCCCCACCCCACCCTCCGACAACACCCGCTGGTACCATCGGGTTTTCTCTCTTTACTATCTTCCCTTTTCATAAGGAACGAAAATGATTTAAAAAGGTCATTGAGTATTCTACCGGAGGAGAAAACAAGACGTGAATGAATTCCTTTTATGCCGGAGGGCTACCCCCTTACAACCACCCACAATCTCTCAACCTACCGGTCCGGGGGTAATATTCATTTATATAGAAGGTAAAAGAAGCAAGTTTTCGGTATGGACGAAAAAGGGCTTCTTTGCATTTATAGCATGTTGTACATGAATATAAATGGGGGTGGTTCTTAGCCCATTCAAAAGCGGCAATGGAAGGGTAAAGCATGGAAAAACAAATTTAGTTCAATTACCAAGAGGCACTAACAATATCCCATGGCCCCACCGGGGTTTCTTTGCCAGCACCCTCTTTGGAAACGAGAGAGCTTGAAAGTCGACAAAGTCGCCTATTTGGAATGATTTATTGTATTCACAATAAAATACGATAAAGTTTCCAAGGTGCACAAACGCGTATAATATTGTGGAGCTTAAAATAGTTAGTTACCTAAAATCGTTAGGTACCTACCTAAAATCGTTCACTTTTTTGACGTCATTTTTTCCTTTATTCTTCCGAATTGCAGATCCTACAAACGTGTTACTTGCAAAACTGGCTACGACCAGTTATTTTTTGCGATTATTTTTGTTCCTAGGAAAATGTATTTTAAAGAAAAAGTTTGTGTGCGGATGATTGTATGAATTTCACGCGAGATAAACTGTGGTAATATTAAACGTCTAAAGTTGAATATGTCAATTCATTGAGATAGTTTTTTCGTATTGCATGTAGTTGCGATGCGTGCATGTCAAGGATGCGATTGCCTTACCCAATAAAACTTCGCAACATAAGTGTCCGAGTTTCGGTTCTTTTGTGTGACGAACCGAGGTGACTCGAGCAGGCGTTGGATTTTACGTGCCGTTGAAAGACGGCAAATGATTCCCCGTACTTACCTCGACCAATCAAAACTTTTTAATGACGTTCACATCCCCCGTCCTGTTCCTACGGCCGTTACGCCGAGTTGCCAACTAACGCTCGATCTGGGATCTCTCCCGTGTTCACGACTCGTGCCAAGTTCAGAGGACAATCTTAAACACTCATTCGGTTACAGGCAGCAAGAAGTAAGTGCCTGCCCTCCAAACTTTCGACCACCAGAGCTCGCAAAGGGGTCGTTATCACGTTTCCTTTATCGCGTTCAGTTCTGAGTTGAGTAGTTAACCGATGTTGAACGTGTGAACGACTCTTTTCATGCACTTTTTTCCTGTACTGGGGGGCGCAAGGATTTTACGTTACTGCTTGCGCAGTGATATCGATGCTGTGCCCCATCTCTTGTCTGCTATTACCTTACATTCCAGGCAAGCAGTGGCCCAGTTTGCAAGTTCATGTCTTCTCGTACCAATGTTCTTTCTAAACACCAGCGTAAAGCGATGGCACAGGACCCGATTATTCGAGCTATGTACCAACTGCGTGACATCACACTCCGTGCAACAGTTCCCGTCACGGAACGGGTGCTAACAGGGTGCAAATCTCCACCATATAAGCTTCTAAGACTGTGCGACGGACAGTGCGACCTACGATAGAGGCGTAGGTTCCCGCGTATTTGGATAATGATGAACTCAACAGCGCTCACTTTGTACCAAGGAGACCGCGTACTCGGTTACTGCTTTGCTTCCGAGGACAGGTGCCAACAGGATGAACCGGAGGAAGTGGGTCAGCAGTGCTCCTCTGCTGATCCGCTGGTACCCTCACCTTGTTCACCCGAGAGATGCTAAAGGAACAGACGGGTAAGGGTAAACAGTACTTCCCACTTCTTCAGTAGAAGAACTTTCCCACTGAATACATCCCACAAGTTTCTCCAAGACATCCGTAGTTGCTCGCATCCACATCCCAAATGTTTGAAGTTTCAATAGTTCGAACTGTTGTGTATAAATGCAGTATGCTCCAACACAAAGGACTAGGGACTCTTTTGGTCATTCAATCAATGACGTAGGTGCTGTATAGTAACTAGCCCTTGCCATTGCCTCACATTTCGGTTATGCAAACAGTGACTCAGTTGTCGACAGTCCATCGTCCTTCTACAGAAAAAAACAGGTACTTGTAGTTAATTATTCCGGCTCTGTGAGTGCTACACGCCCACCTCTAGTTGTCGTGGTACTTCGAGAAATAGAATATTTTTATTCAGAAAATTTACATATGTATGCAAGAGTACAACATACAACATAGGAAAAATAGAGTCTTCCCGTTCCGCCGCATGCTGCTCGACATTAGGCCTTGCCTGTGTCGTTGAGCTTCGAGCCGCTAAATTCCTTCAAGTTCTTCTGGTATAATGATTATTACTACGTTATCAAAATGTAACTTAAGAAATGTTCTTAATTCAAGTAGGTAGGTATACGATATTTCAATACTATCCATGCCTTTTTGCACTATCCACGACAAAGTTCCAGTTTTATATTTTGTTCTCAAGTAGTTTTTGGGCGATTTCATTTTTCATTGAGATTTATATGGATTGTATACAGTAGGTACCTACTTTGAGCTATGTGTCTTAAGAATCATTCCAGGCCTGGGGAGGGAACAGTGCTCCCATCTGCCACAAATCGAGTTTATATTGCTTTATTCTTGTGCTGGTTATAATGTGCGGGTGTTTATGAGAAAGAGGAGTAAAACCTTCAGATATTGCTGACAAATACTATAAACCTTTGCGAGATCAAAAATACCTCCTGCGTCGGGTTCCTACGAGGTAGGGACATCGCAATTTTCAAAATTGGTTATATAATATTTGTCTTTATCAACCTTAGTGCACTGATAGCATTCACGTTCATCATTGTTGATATTGTCTTCTACAATATCTAAACAACATCACCGGGTGTTTTAGTTTTTGTATACGTGAATTTCTTAGTTTTCATTAAAGTTGTGACCACTGAACAAATTGCATCAACTATTATTCCAACAATGATTATGAGACTTATTACGTGTTAAGTACCGGAAAGAAAGAAAGAAAAAGAAAAAAAAAAGGAGATGAGTCTGATCAAGATTGAACCATTAGGTCGGGAAAACTACGATTCATGGAAAATACACGTTGAGGCCCTGTTGACAAAAAATGACTTTCTGGGGTATGTTGTTGGTACCGTTGTGAAACCAGAAGAAGAACAGGGTGCAAAAGAATGGGAATTGGCAGACAGCAAAGCAAGGGCTGAAATAATTCTCACCATCAGTTCGAGTGAGTTGAAGCAAGTAAGAGGTTGTAAAACTTCCAAGGACGTTTGGGATAAATTAAGTTCGATTTATGAGTCAAAAGGGCCAGCAAGGAAGGCATCTTTGTTGAAAAACTTGGTTCTGAAGAGAATGAAATCTGCTGACAGTGTGAGGGACCACTTGAATGAATTTTTTGACGTTGTAGACAAGCTGGAAAACATGGAAATTGCTATCAATGAAGACCTGCTATCCATCATGCTCCTTTATTCCCTACCACGTGAGTTTGAGAATTTTCGAATTGCTATAGAATCTAGAGACAGCCTTCCAAAACCTCAAGCCCTCAAGATAAAGATCATTGAAGAAAGTGATGCACGGGCAGAGAGTGTGACCGACAAAATTGAGCAGCAAAATTCATTCTTGGTAGGAGAGCCACTGAAACGGTCTCCTCATTCAAAAGAATCACGGCAACAGAGGTTTGATCCAAAAAACGTGAAATGTTATAATTGCAGTAAGTTTGGACACATTGCTCGATATTGTTCTACTAAGAAAATCCCCCAGCGTCAAGAGGAATCAGCAGTGGCGAGTGAAAATTGGGGGAATGATGATTTCGGGTTCCTGGTGAGTGAGTCCTATGATGCTAACTCAACAGGTACACGTTGGTGTGTGGATAGTGGGTGCACATCCCATATGACCAGTGAATTGAAATCCCTTGCCAACCGAAGGTTTGATGGTCAGAGGAGTGTCAGCCTAGCTAATGACTCGCAGACATATTCAAAAGGTATTGGAACTGCTGTGATACCCATAAACAATGGCCGAAACAAGGTAACCTTGTCAGACACTCTATTTGTCCCTGAGTTGAGAACGAATTTCATTTCTGTAGGGAAGGTAACTGACAAAGGATACAGCGTGACATTTCACAAAGATTCTGCAGTTGTTAAAGACGAGAAGGGTACAATAAAGTTGGTAGCTGACCGTATCAATGGACTGTACTACCTCCGTCAGGGTAGAAAGAAGGAATATGCTCAAAAGATCTCAGAAAATTGCTCCCTTCTGTACTGGCACCAGAAATTTGGACATTTGAATTTCACTGACTTGAAACATGTAATCAGAAAACAGTTAGTAAAAGGCATTCAGGCAAACCCAAATGAAGTTGTTCCACAGTGTGACACGTGTATTCAGGCAAAGCTAACCCGCAGGTCGTATCCAAAATGTGAAAGAAAGTCGTCAGTGCTCCTAGAAATAGTGCACACTGATCTCTGCGGGCCCATGAGAGTCCCCTCATTTGGGAAGTCGCTCTACTTCATCACATTTATTGACGACAGTTCACGATGGACAGAAGTGACATTTCTCAAGAATAAGCATGATGCCTTGGAGGCATTTAAAAGCTACAAGAACAGAGTAGAAAACATGACGGGCAAGAAAATCAAGTATTTACAGAGTGATAATGGTGGAGAGTATGACAGCCGAGAGTTCAACACATTTTTAGATAGCTGTGGAATACAGAGAAGATTCTCTTGTGCCAGAACTCCTCAGCAGAATGGAGTGGCTGAAAGGCAAAACCGGACTCTGAATGACATGGCCAGAAGTTTCCTTATTGATTCCCAACTCCCACAGACGTTTTGGGCTGAAGCAGTGTCAACTGCCGCACATGTTCGTAATAGATGTCCATCAGATGCCTTGAATGGTGAGCTTCCATATACTCGCTTTGGAAGTCAAGTTTACGTCCTGAACAAAGATCCCAGTCGGGGGAAGTACGACCCAAGAGGTATATTAGGAGTTTTTGTTGGCTACCCATCATATTTTGTCATAATAAAAAATTGTCATCTTCGTTCGAGTTGAAGGATTTGGGAAGAGTCTCAAATTACTTAGGAGTTGAAATCGAGAAATACGGTAATGATTATCTATTACATCAAGGCAGGAAAATACAAGAACTTGTTCCTCAATTTGGACTACAAGATGCCAAACCAGTAAGAACACCAATGGAAGCTGGGTTCATCAGTTCTACAGCTGCTTCGCCACCTTTGCCAGATAATGGTGAATATCGTCGGGCGATAGGGTCTCTACTTTATTTGGCAATCACATCTCGACCAGACATTTCTTCGGCAGTTGGAACGTTGTCACGCCGAGTTGAAAAGCCCACGCAAGGTGACTGGAACGCGGTAAAGATGGTAATGTGTTACTTGAAGTCCACAGTAAACATCAAGCTGAGACTGAGGTCAGAAAACGAAATCAAGCTAAACTGTCATCATAAAAAATTCATATGACATTTTTTACCTCCCTTCTGAATTTCATCTAATCACATCCATTCTTCCGTATAGTCGATATCGCCACAATAATTTCAAGGCTCACAAACAAATACGAAACTTTCGAGAACAAGAGGTCTGCTACGAAAGTTTGATCGTTTGAAGTAGGCTGTGAAGCATTAACAATGAACAACTTGGTGGATTACGCTGAAATCGCAACTCTAGTCTGACTTGGTCCCAACCAATTTCCCACCCAGCTCGAGATAGACATAGTTTCGACTGGTCATGGCTTCTCTCTGAAGAAAGATTGCAACTTAATTATCGACGATATTGTTCTCCTCAGTCGCTACCAAACAAGTGAGTAACTACCATGTGCCGCTGTCTTCAAACTAACACTCCCACTTGGTAAATTCCCCCCTGTCACTATTTATCACAAAAAACTTGTTGTTGTTGGAAATTTACGAGGTACTAGCTGCATAATTCCAACCTCTTCATACGAGAATGGATTCTCGCATCTGTGAAACTGACTTCAAAGCATCAGACTGCAAAATGATCAAGTTCCAATTAATTAGCGGACTGTCTATGAGGAAATTTTCGCCTGTCCCAGAGTGCGCAATATTACTGTATTTCACCTCTTCACTAATTGGGACGCTTTCAACATTTGCTGTAAATAATTAATTATAATTTAGATTTTTAGATGGTAATATAGGAGAAAGGAAAAATTTACCAGTCAAATGGTTGTAGTTTTTTAATGATATGATTATATTTATTCAATTAAAATGATGCTCCAAAAGTAATTATTTCGGAAGCATAGATAAAGGAGAAGTTAATTTCGATGGTGGGAGGGGAGGGGGGGTTATCTCTTCAAAGGGGTGACAGATGAACGGGAGACCTGTTGGAGTAAACGCAGATGTAAACGGTTATAGTATCGAGAAGGTACAAAATAATGTGTAAATAATAATAATTTTTAAAGTAAGCAAATCATTTAATTGTAAGCTAACACTCCGACCCCCAGCACAAGTTATCTTAAAGGGGGTCGTAGCATTAATAGCCGTATACTTCATTGTAAGTAATTTATGTAAAGTAAAATAAAGAAAATTTAAAACTCCGATCCTGAAGATTTTACCAAATGCAGCATAGGAGACTCTCTGTCAAAGTGATAGAAGGTCAAGAACATGAAATTATAAAACACAAACGGTGGGTACAGCTTCCGTACAAGTAGGCAACCACGAGGGACATTTTATGTCTTAGCGCCCCCTCCCGCACCCACACCAAGTACTTCGTACTTAATTGTTTTGGTCAAGATTTCCAACGAATGGTACCTAGTCCGAACAGCCTTCAGTCCCAATTAGTTCGGATTAGCCGGACTCCACTGTATATGTACGTAAACATTCATTTAAACAATCACGCTCATACCGCAGCTTGTTGGCCACGCAGTTCGCAGTGGTTAACGTAGTATGGTTAGGTAAATCGAGAGCTATCCAACGAGTGGTGAACGATTTTTGTACGATGATAACTGGCGAAGATAAAGTTCCGTAGCAACGAATCGGTTGTAAGCGAAAATCATCAGAAATTTTCGTGAGGATTTCGTGTAACGTTTTTCGAGTTATGTGCCAGAGTAAAGACATAAAATGTCAAAAAAAGGTTTGGAGATGCGACTTCATCTTGGTTGAAGTAGGAAACCCCAACGGTTCCTGAGTAACAGTTCTGTCTGCTAATGCGTTAGGAACTGGTACACGCCTCAAACTCAAATTGGGACCTAATAACTGAAACGGTTTTCAGCGAAATCAAGTGCCTATCTCTCGCATTACTCAACTTTTTGCTCAGCGTCCATAAGTCTCGAATTTTTTATATTTCTGTCTCCCGCTGGATGTAAGGGTGGCACACCGCTGCTTGAAAGCTGATTGTTCGACCACTAGTGCCACAAACACGCATAATTATTGTGGTTGAAATCAAAAACCGGCTGCCTTGCTAAAAATGTTTTAGTCTTTTTACGCATCTTCCTTCGAACACCAGAGACAACCTTGGATAAACGTATTGTACGCGTCAATCCACACAACGTTCACTTAACGACAATAGTTTTCCCATTAAATCTTGAAATTGGGCAGTGATATTCGTTTCTCAAAACAAAACATACCTAACAATAATGAAAATAATATGAGCTATCAAACCGTTGTAAATTGATCAGTTTATCGATTAACATAGTTTGCGTTGCTTATGAGATTGTCATTAACAAAGGCTTGATAATCTCAGAGGAGAGAGGCAAACCCATTTACGTACCTACAGGAATCTTGCAATCCATTAGAGGACTAACCAACTCACGTGGGTTTTGAGGCGAATGCACCGGTTTATGTTCCACTTCAATCATTTCGCGAGTCACTTACGAGCACTATTCAGTAGCACTAATGGAACAAGGCTTCTCTGCACATCTTCTGAACCGAGGTCAGCGGAACTGATCCCGCGATGTACCTAGTAGAAGTCCCTTATCATAAAAACGCTGCAAAGTCCTTGTCACATGGGTTTATTATTCTATTGGAGTTCTAGAGATTCTTGTTGGCTGTTAAATGTATTGTTTCATTCATGTGGAATGATTGAAATAGCTATTCTGATGATTTCCACCAATTTTGGCCCCCAAAACATGAAATAGGTACGCTTTTTTTTATTTTTTTTTAAGATCGTCTTTGATCATTGGTAGTGGCATTTAATGGTCTTGATTCACCCGTTTACACTTTTTCCAATGTTATTGTACACATTGATGGTGATTTCAGACAGTTTTCCAGGTTTTTGACTCATAAAAAACCAATTTTGGGAGCTGAACCTTTGGTAAAACCTCAATTTCCGCGTATTTGGTCAAAATCGACTTCATATTCGGTCTTCTCGTCCTCAAAAACATGGAAAAAGATACCTCAAAAGCTCATATTACTAACATGTTGTTAAAACGCAAAAAGTACCTATTTTTATACACATTTTCACTCATAACACCCCTGGGTATATTCCGATCGGGCTGAAAAGTTTCGGGACACAACTAGGGCCCAAATGGAGCATGTGTGCGAAAGAACGACTTTTTTAGACCGAAAATGAAGCCTGTACACGTGATACGGCGTACGGCGTACGGCGGACGGCGGACGGACATTGCATTTTTGGAATCTACGCACCTTGAAACGGAAAAGAAAAAATTTTGAGGGGGTGTTATAAAAATTTTTTGCTGAGCGAATACATAGGTGTATTATTCACAGAATAATAAACCAAAAGAGAAGGTTCGATCGACGTCTTCTGCAACTAGTTTTAACTCGTTTTGACTATTGGTTTATTATTCTGTGAATAATACACCTATGTATTCGCTCAGCAAAAAATTTTTATAACACCCCCTCAAAATTTTTTCTTTTCCGTTTCAAGGTGCGTAGATTCAAAAAATGCAATGTCCGTCCGCCGTACGCCGTCCGCCGTATCACGTGTACAGGCTTCATTTTTGGTCTAAAAAATTCGTTCTTTCGCACACATGCTCCATTTGGGCCCTAGTTGTGTCCCGAAACTTTTCAGCCCGATCGGAATATACCCAGGGGTGTTATGAGTGAAAATGTGTGTAAAAATAGGTACTTTTTGCGTTTTAGCAACATGTTAGTAAAATGAGCTTTTGAGGTATCGTTTTTCATGTTTTTGGGGACGAGAAGACCGAATATGAAGTCGATTTTGACCAAGGAGTGGAGAATTGAGATTGTACCAGATGTTCAGCTCCCAAAATTGATTTTTTATGAGTCAAAAACTTGCGAAATCGCCTGAAATCACCATCAATTTGTATAATAACACTAGAAAAAGTGTCAACACGTGGATCAAGACGATTAAATGGTACTACCAATGATCAAGGATAATTTGAAAAAAAAGAAAACAGGGAGCGTAGGTACCTAATTCAAGTTTTGGGGGCCGAAATTGGTGGAAACCACCAGAAATAGCTATTTCGATTATTACGCATGAAAGAAACAATAAATGAACAGCCAGCATTTCTGTAGGTATGTCCAGTAGAATAATAAACCCATGTGACAAGGACTTTGCAGCGTTTTTTTAGTCAAACCGGTTTTTTAGGTCTTAAACTGTGGTTCTGTTAACAATATTTAATAACAACATTGATATATCTGTGCAACTGAGAAATTAATTGAAAATGAATTAAATGAAACTAATATGATTAACACAATATGAAAAAAACAAAAAATATGATTAATATTATATATGAAATATATGAATACGAAATATGAAATTAATATGATTAACGCAATATGAAATTAATATGATGAACACAAATTGAGTATGAAATGATGAAATGTTTTGGAATACGAATGAAGAAAAGGTAATCAATTGTCGTGTAAATTGAATGATAGAAAATTGAATCGCGTTCTTTCGTCCTGGTTTCTATTGCTCGCTCACTTTGCCCTATACAATGGTAATCCCAGTTTGGTTCTCCACGCGGGGTCTTATTATACACCTGAGTGTTGAAATATCCGGATCTTATATGTTACAACATAAAGCTCTTCTATTCTAATCTATCCAAAGCTAATCTATTCGTTTCCTCTTTAATTCCGTCTGATATTTTGCCACAGTTACTTTCATTATTTACAGTTACGTAATTTGAGTATTCTGATTGTGGATTGTGGACTTGAAAAATCACTCGTAGAAATCTTTAAAAAAATATGTGCCTTAGCTGAAAAGGCCGACGAAGCAGTAGAATAATAGTTTTGCGCAAGACTGATGGGTATTGGCAGTATATTGATGGGATGACTCCGCCACTTGGAGGGAAGGAGCGGGTAAATCATCAGACAGGAGAAACAATCAAGTGGGAAGGCTCATCGACAAAAACTACCGTCGGTCTGAACATTATAGGTCGGGATATAGTACATGGGGAGGAGTTAGGGCCAACTTGTGACAGCCGATTAGTTATTGGAGCTATACAAACTACAGTAACTTCTGTTATGGGATGTTATTCTTGAGATGAGATCCTCTCCTTATTCCTATTATCTATGACCAAGGGGTGAATTTATGGCTCGCGATCCTTTGCCGGCGGTCTCTCGAGAATTCTACCGCATCTATTATAAGAGGGGACGATTGATATAGGATCCTGGCAAAAGAGGATTGTGCTGTTGAGAGGGCCGAGGAGGGCGGGAATATAAACAAATGCAATCCGAGTATTATAACCAGGGTTTGGGGTATCAGTGGGCAAGAAAATATTTATGCGGCCGTAACAAACCACTTATTCAGGCATCACCGGGATATTTGCCAAAGGAGGGGAGCTTTGCCCTGGGCGAGCTCCAGGGATCTATTAAGGACTCCGGTAGAGATTCCCTCCCATAATACGAAGCAGATCGATGGGGCAGATCTTGGCTTCTTCCACTTCCTCCAAACTAGTTGTCAATGCCAGATTTGCTGCTCCTTATCCTGCCGCGTAGAGAGAAAGAAGGCTATTGAATCCCAATCAGTGGTCTGGAACAAAGAGCTCTTTTGCAACTTTTGTCTTCGTGAATAAGATTTTAGTTTTTCTTCTCATCTTTTAAATTGTTCGCTTCTCTGGGTCAGGATCGATTTATGTATCTCAAGGAATTCGCTTTGTAACGCGGTCTTAAGTTTAACCTGAAGAGAGGAAGTTTTATCGTTATCAGTCAACCCTGTTCTTGGACTTATGGCCGAAGTAGGATTCATTGTTAACCCAGCTTTACGGACACAATGGCAGTTTCCCAATTCTCGAAATCGGTCGTTAGTGAGTGGCTCGGAGTCGCCTTTTAACCGTAAAACTGTTAGGTACTGTTATTTCCAGCTCCATCAATGGGGCTTCTTCCATCGACATAGAACATTCAGCAGCTCTGTGTAGCTGTGAATCAACTAGTTTTCTGTAAAATTGTGTTTGTGGTGGAATACCTTCTTATTAGTCCATAATTTAGATCTGAGCACACGTTAGCGCTCCGCCTGCCAAGAAAACCGGAAGCGACCAAGAACGCTGTTTACACGACAGAACAAGTAGTCCCCCCCATCACGGCCCCCTGGTGTCAACGGTGTTGATTTTTCATACACCCGTTCTCAAGGGGCTCTTGAGGGCGTTTACCAAATTTCAACCCTCGGGACCATCAGGTGCCGGAGTTATGAAAGTTTGAAAATCGATATTTTTCAAGTTTTTCCACTTGCCATTGTCGTTGTTCTTTGACAGGGCTACACCTCACAGACAACGGATCGAGCTGAAATGTTGCACACACATTCGTTACGTTCCAAGAAAGTGCCACTCGTGCCCCCCCCCCCCCCTCCGACACCTCCTCCCACCATTGAAAATTGTCAAGTACTTGAGTAAGTAGGTACTGAAAAACCTGGAAAAATTGTTTCTTCATCAATGCAAAGCATGTGATTCCCCCCTCCCCCCACCACAACCAACCCAACCCTGTTGTAAAAAATTTCCCCACCGAAAAAACTCCTCAGCCGCAAAAACGATTGCCCGCCAAAATAGCCTGCCCGGTGCTTTGCGCCTCGCTCTTGGGTGTGCATACATAATTATATAGATTAAATTTAGTTCCGTTAATTCTTCCCTATCTCAGCTGACATGTGGTGTGCCTCAAGGAACTGTACTGGGTCCGCTGCTGTTTTCGTGTTTTATAAACGACCTCCCTGAGGTGTTGAGGCATTGCTCCTACATGCTTTTTGCAGACGATTTCCAAATTTATATCCGATCTACAGTTGACCAATTAGCTAGTGCAATCAGCAAAATTAATTCTGACTAACAGCGTATATCCTACTGGGGGGAGCTGAATGGCATCAGGCTGAATCCTAGAAAGACCCAGTGCATTGTTATTTATAAGCACTCCATCGCTACTGACGCGATCCCACCCGTCTTGGTTAATGGCACTGTAGTACCATACACAACCACCGTGCGTAATCTTGGAGTGCATCTGACAGATCGCTTATCCTGGGAGGTTCATGTGCGACACATCTGTAGGCGAGTCTACAGTGCGCTCCACCCACTGAGGCGCCTCAAAAATTTCACTCCACCCGAGCTGAAAAGGAAACTAGCCATCGCACTGGTCGTTCCTTCTTTCCTATATTGTGACTCTCTCTTTAGTTCCTCATTAGATTGTAAATCTAAGCATCGCCTCATGGTAGCCTTCAACAACGTCATGCGCTATATACATAACTTGAGAGCCCGAGCCCATGTCACACACCTCTGCCATTCCTTACTGGGGTTGGATCTATTCACATATTATAAACTGAGACACCTCTTGTTGATTTTTAAAATAATTCATGGCATCGTTCCTCAATACCTTCAGAACCTAATATCCCGAGCAGTCTCTTTCAGGTCTCATGGATTGAGAATAGTCCAACATAAATCTCGGGCGATAAGCCAGTCCTTCGGAGTGGTGGGTGCGAGGGTGTGAAATTCTTTACCTCTTCGTATTCGTATGCTGCCCACCATCACTCGGTTCAGAAACGCGGTCACCTCTCATTTGACTTGAACTGGCTCCAACATCATTCCTTCCCCCCTCCCCCCCCTTTTTTTAACATTATTTCTTCTCCTTCCTCTTCCCTTAATTTTCTTTCTTCCCTGTTAATTGTCACCCTTTTAAATTTACAATTTGATTCAGTGAATGATGTGCAACCTAAGGGCCACTGTGCCTAATTGTACAATAAACGTTTTTACTTTACTTACTTTATATAGAAACCTGTTCCTTCCCCCTCAGTTGGATATGAGTATAGATACCTGTTCCTTCCGCCGAACGTTGAAAGTTCTTTCAACGCTGTCTGGCGGGCAGCCGCCCCCCCCCCCCCCCCCATGAACGCCTAAGGTCTACAGTAAAACTGCTCTTACAAAACGTTTCGAATAAAGACGGCAATCGAAGTTGAACGTTGGTTCCATTAAAAGAATGTCGCCATAACCGATTTCTTCTCGTTCCAATAATTTTCTTTCTGATCACAGGTACGTTTCCGAACCACGATTGAGCGGTTTGAGGTCACCCGACATTCTAGCTGCTATAAATAGGTCAGTATAACGTTTCTCTTTGTATATTTGAGTATAAAGTGAAGAGAAAACGGAGGCCGTACAGGCACGATCTGCATTATTTTCTATAGTTTCTCAACAAACAGTTTCGATTTTCCATAAATATTATCAGGAAAATTGACGATAAATTGTCATCACTAGGCAAACATCATAGAATTTGACGATAAATTGTCGTCACTGGGCAAACATAGAATTTATGTTACTTGGAGTGCACTGTGTATAATAATACTTACGATATAGTCATTAGGTTTGGGGGGAATAAGGGATCAATGGTCAAGTCTATTTATTTATCCGAGTGTAAGTATTTTAACTTCTCCCTCTAGGGCTTAGTAAACGCTGAGATTGGGCCCACATGTCTGATCGGCATACCTACCACGTGCCAAGGTGCCTATTATTATAGGTAACCCATAAGCTATAATCGTGAAGTGAGTAAATAGGTCACGCGGAATTGTATTACCGAAGTGGAATAGGTTGGGCAGACCTCGGGAGAATGACAGTGAGCTGTCAATGTGTTATGTATTGCTACGTAAATTGTCGGAACCTGAGCTGGAACGGAAGGCACCCGACTCCGGGCGCCATTTTGTTGATCAAGTAAGTGCCGAAGCGCGCCAAGTTGTGGAGCGTTTTGTGTCCGGTTCTCCAAATGGGGATGAATTGTTCCAAGGTCCTCCCCTGATCCCTTGAGAGGATTATAGAACAATCGCTCATCATCAATAATCCTCAAGCCGCTTGCTTCTTAATCAGCTCCCATTTCTTCGATGAATATCCATAAGTTTCTCGGTGAATCGAGGCAATTTATTTGCATAATCAAGCGCCAAATCTCGCTTAGAAGACCTTGTAATCTGCGTAATCCAATAGTATATTTTTTGAAGCTCCGCTCCTAAGTATTCGCAGAGGGTGTTTTCGAAACATCACTTTTGGTTCATAATAATCTTTTTTGCGCATTCGAATATTATAATAGGGGGATTTCGATTGATTGTATGAGCAACCAACAGGTTCCCGACCATTACTTACCCTCATTAATACCCCTCTTTTGTATAATTCGAATATTGATGGATAAATCAAGAGACGGGTGCTTACAGTGCAGTGCCGTTGGGTCGTCCATGCCAAAGAGGTTAGAAAAGGTAGAGAAAACAGGACGCCGTTTCTGAGGAAGCAGCCACGATACAATGGCATGTTGATATTGTGGCACCGAATAATTGAATCGAGCATCAAGTTCTCAATATTAACTGTTTTTCAAATTTATCATTGAAAAGAAAAACGGAGCTATTGAAAAAATAGTCTATTTCCACTAATACACGAAAAAAAAACTCAAAAAACACTGTTATAGTGGAAATAGACTATTTTTTCAATAACTCCGTTTTTCTTTGAAATGGGTTTCCACGATTTCTTCGCGAGTGATTTAGTTCGTTTTCGACATTTTATGTCTTTACTTTGCTACATAAACTCGAAAATGAAACGCGGGACATGCAACGGAGACATGCAACGGAAACAACGTCACGAAAATATTTCTGATGATTTTCGCTTATAACAACCGATTCGTTGCTACGGAACTTTATCTTCGCCAGTTATCATCGTACAAAAATCGTTCACCACTCGTTGGATAGCTCTCGATTCACCTGCGGAACCACTGCGGACTGCGTGGCCAACAAGCTGCGGTATGAGCGTGATTGGTGATTGTTTAAATGAATGTTTACGTACATAATACAGTGGAGTCCGGCTAATCCGAACTAATTGGGACTGAAGGCTGTTCGGACTAGGTGATAGTTCTGCGACAATTACGTACGAAGTACTTGTTTTTAAATTGAAACGTGATTCTTTGTCATTTGTGACCGCCCAAGGACAGAGTTTACCATTCGTTGGAAATCTTGACCAAAACAATTAAGTACAGAGTACTTGGTGTGGGTGCGGGAGGGGGCGCTAAGACATAAAATGTCCCTCGTGGTTGCGTACTTGTACGGAAGCTGTAACCACCGTTTGTGTTTCATTTTCTTGTCATTTCCTCAAATGGGGACAGTTTTACCAACTGATTCCACACGTCCATGTTACAATAATTGGGGAAGTTTAAATTAAGGAATACAAAATTGGTTATCATTGACCTCGCTCTCAGTTCCAACTAGTCAATATTTAACAGTTGCTACTTCATTCGACAAAAAATACTTAAACGAGAATATGGAAGTGGGGAGGATGTTGTCGATGACGTAGAAAAGGGCGGGCGTGGAAAATATGTATATGTAACGAAAACGGGACCCATGCAGAAACCAAGTGATATTCATGTTTTCAACTGTAGCTCCTTCATTATTTATTAACATGAGAAGCGTTCACCACTCGTTCTAACTGAAAACCTAATTTCGTAGATTTTCTGTGACGCTCATGAATTACGCTAATGAATATACGTGATAAAATCTTGAATACTTGAAAAAAAACTGGTGGCCTTTTTGCCTATATCGCCTACCCTGCGTGCCATGATGGATGTCAACATCATTCATTTTGTTCTGCGGGTTGATCTATCTTTTCCAACCTCTTTGATCCATACAGAAAATACTCGTAATAAATTTATGTGTGAAAAATTGTGTCATTTGCACTGGGTGACGCCCCCAAAAACAACAATGGCCTATTTGCGTGGGTCACAGAAGAGGTTTGTTTATACTTATTACCTATTTTATAAATTAAAGTCGATTCCATCCTGAGAACTCGAACATCAACCGCACTGCTCTACAATAAGTAGTTCTTTTTGTGCGATTTTTCAATATTTTTTAAACTTCCGACGTCACAGTGAGCAGGAGGGCCCGCTCGGGCAAAAGGGGTGCAATGGCGTCCGAAGTTCTGGAAACGTTGAAAATCATAGAAAAAGTACTTAACCGTACGACAGCGCGGCTGGAGTCAAAATTCTCAAGATGGAATGCGCTTTCATCATTAATTCTTTTATCTCTTCTGCATAGATATCTTTCTATGGTCAGTACCTCCTACCCTCGGGCTCCCCCACGAAAGTCTAAATCTAGCCGGACCGTGAATTAAAAGTGCACGGGATTCAATAATTCAATCATTAATAATTATTTGTTGTTATTCATCAAGCATAATGTTTTTTCAAGTTAAAAGTACCTACCTATATATAAACTATATCGAAAAGTGCCACCGTTCTTCAAAAGAAATAATGTCACAGAACAACCAACTCGATTTCATACAGCAAGCCGTGTATAATCAGGTGTTTCCTATCAGAGATATCTGGGCCGAATTTATACCGTGTCATTCACCATCACGTTGACGAAGTTTTTAGGCGCAAACGAACGGCTGGACGTAAAATGCTTCGGGTGGTCTCAAAAAATTCTTTAGTTCGAAATCAATTTAATATTGAAGAGCTTCGCGGACCAACGAGACCTCAAATGGGACCTACAATCCAAATTTCGTTAATTTTGTTTCATGTTCACTTAAGAAAAGTGCGAAGTACGGCGAACGCACAGAATTTTTTTCATTCCATTTTCGGATTCAACGTACCTTGAAATGGAAATAATCAAACTTTTGAGGGGGGGGGGGGGGGGGATTAAACATTTGATTCATTTTGTTTTCATGTTCGATTCCAAAGGTTCATTATTGAAAATAACAAACCAAAATGCAATTGGTAAATACGTGCAGAGCCCATTGAGCCTTTCATTGTCGAATGCCAGAAACAATAATGATTACCTAAATGAACACGCTCGTAGATGATTTCAATATTCATATGAATATTCAAGAAACACTCGAGTTATTTCGAGCTATCAATGTGTCCATTATTAGTAATCCGATCGCCATTAACCTCGTCCTATTCCCCCTAGCCCTAATGAAATTCCCAGGGCGTATTCGGATCCGCCCGATGCACCTACCGAATTCCATTCGGGGGCTCAAGTCTCCTCACATTAGGGGTTCGTGAGACCCCAATTAATCCCAAGGCTATCATAGCGCGGTTAATCCGTGTAGGCGAGTAACCCCTTTCGGGATTCACCCTACCTGAAACACTCAGGAGCCTGTTGGAGGAGGCTTGACGATAAATGTCATGAGAGGACAATAATTTATACGACCTATTATAATATGTACCTGTAATACCTAGTAGTGACATTCAAACCTGGTTAACCTACTAACTTATCCCAATGAAACTCCAACACATAGCTGTGGGGTGACAAGATCTGCGTGCGAATGAAGTAACCCAGAGAATGAAGTAATTCTACACATACACACTGATAAATGTTACAGGTACCAACATTATTAATTTATGGCACCAATCAATGACAGAAACATCTTATTTTGGGTGTTACTACTTTAAACATTTAGGAAGCATTCTTAGGGCCAGTTTCACCACTAAACCATGAACTCGGAAACCTAGTTCAACGTAACCGACGGATTGATCTCCGTTTAAAAACGCTGCAAATCCCTGCACAACGGTTTATTATTTTGTATAGAATACCCTTCTGTTACAGATCACAGCTCTATGTATAGATAACCCGTCTATATAATATGATATATGTACTATTCTATACATATTATGTAGATCGCAGACCCTCCGTAGGTTAGTACCTAACCCCGTACTCGTTACTAGGTACCTACCTAAATCACGAGTTAAATGTTGCTAAAATAATTCTGCCGATGACAAACAGTACCTAACAAAAAGAAACACACATAATGAAGTTCTGAAAAGAAATTGTTGATGAGGAGTGAAAAAAGTTGCGAAAGTACCTATACCAACAAACTCCAGCCCCTTCTACGTAGATGGTATAATGAACCGTTGTGTAATAATTTACCGTTGAGTAATGATTTACCGTAGTAATAATTTACCCATCAATAATACTTCAACGTTTGTTCAAGTTTCACTACCTACCAACAAACTCCAAAAGAGCCATCATTTTTCAAATGAAATAATATCACAGAACAACCAACTCGAAAATGCCTGTCGGTGCAAACTTCCGGATGGTCTTAAAAAACTCGCAAGTTCAAGAACTATTTAAAACCGTAAAAATATTCACGTAAAAAAAAATGGTATAGGCGTTTTGAAAATTGCAACCCCTATTTTGTACCCCTTAGAGATGACTGACAGTAACGTCGAGCTTCGAGGACCAACTAGACCCCGAACGGAACCTATAACCCGAATTTCATCAATTTTCTTTCATGGTAACTAAGAAAAGTGGCCCGTACGGCGTACGGCGTACGGCGTACGGCGGACAGACAGAAGTATTTTTATTGCAGTTTTGGATTCTACATACCTTGAAACGTAAACCATCAAATTTTGAGGGGGGGTAAGAATTTTTTTTTCATGCTCGATTCCAATGGTTCATTGTTGAAAATAATAAACCAAGATTTTTGGGTTTCACGAAGTTAAACGAGTTTTTAGGATCGGAGTTCATGTTAAACTAAGATCAACGAAAACAAAGTTCGAGCTGCTGTTGATCTACACTTTGAACTCTGATATGGAATGCAGGGGTTCGATTATTCGATGATTCGGTAAGGTGTTAACGAGGTAAAATTGGGGGTGTCAGCTGTTTTGATAAACGCGGAAACGAGAAGCCCAGCAAACCATTTCTGTTTTTGCTTTTCCTACCTACGCTCCTACGCTGTTTTTTTCCCGTTTTTGGTTTTGGTATTATTCTGTGAATAATACACCTATGTATTCGCTCAGCAAAAAATTTTTTCCTCAACATTTTTTCCTTTTCCATTTCAAGGTGCGTAGATTCCGAAAATGCGATGTCCGTCCGCCGTACGCCGTATCACGTATACCGGCTTCATTTTCGGTCTAAGCAATTCGTTCTTTCGCACATGCTCCATTTGGGCCCTAATTGTGTCCCGAAACTTTTCAGCCCGATCGGAATATACCCAGGGGTGTTATGAGTGAAAATGTGTATAAAAATAGGTACTTTTTATGTTTTAGTAACATGTCTGTAAAATGAGCTTTTAAGGTATCTTTTTCATGTTTTTTGGGACGAGAAGACCGAATATTAAGTCGATTTTGACCAAAGAGTAGAAAATTGAGGTTCTACCAGATGTTCCGCTCCCGAAATTGATTTTTTATGAGTCAAAAACCTGGGAAATCGTCTGAAATCACCATCAATTTGTAGAATAACACTGGAAAAAGTGTCAACAGGTGGATCAAGACGATTAAATGGTAGGTACTACCTATGATCAGAGATAATTTGGAAAAAAAAGGAGCGTACCTAATTCGTGTTTTGGGAGCCAAAATTGGAGGAAACCACCAGAAATAGCTATTTCAATTATTTTATATGAAAGAAACAATAAATAAACAGCCAACATTTCTGTAGGTATGTTCAATCGAATAATAAACCCATGTGACAAGGACTTAGCAGCGTTTTTCTTTCGCTAAACATAGTTGTTTTTCCGTGCTACAATGTCGGTTATTTCCATGTTCCAATTGCATATCACTTGCACGTTCAGTAAAAAGAATCCTTTCCTATTTCGGAAAGTTTCTGGGATTTCACCACTTAAAATAAACATAGTCATGAAAATTAGAGCAAATTCAGACTTTATTCGCCAAAGGACCCCGCACTTTTTCAATATAGAAGTGGTTTCACTAGATCGAGCCAGAATTTGGCACGGGGCTTCCTTTCAGTCTCCTGAACAAAGTCTCAATGGGCACAAAAAAATCTACCGTCAGGATTTTGAGCTATGGCCAGATTAAGCGCTTCAAGTTCTTCTTTTTAAACACCTTCAATTGCTTATATCTCTCTAGGGATGCATTTTAGAGCAAAAAGTGCAGGAGTAAAATCGTCTTAAAATCGTCCAAAAAACTCGATGCCATACTTTTCTTAAGCCAAAAAATGTTTTTTAACGTTTCTCATATTTTCTAATAGGTACATCGAGTTGTTTGGACGATTTTAAGACGATTTTACTCTTGCACTATTTTCTCTAAAATGCATCCCTAGAGAGATATAAGCAATTGAAGGTGTTTAAAAAGAAGAACTTGAAGCGCTTAATCTGGCCATAGCTCAAAATCCTGACGGTAGATTTTTTGTGCCCATTGAGACTTTTGTTCAGGAGACTGAAAGGAAGCCCCGTGCCAAATTCTGGCTCGATCTAGTGAAACCACTTCTACATTGAAAAAGTGCGGGGTCCTTTGGGTGGAAAGGCATTTAAAATAGGTGGGTACCTAATAGAAAAATTCTAAGGAGTTTGGAACTATTACGTTGTACATTGTTATGCATTATCAAATTGTAATTACTTGGATAATTTGAGCACATACCTGGAGATTGCCAGAATTTATTGTGTGTGCAGTCTATGGCACCGATAACTTTCGGGAATCTACATTTGTGGAAAAAAAAACCAGTTGCGTTATAATATTGTTGAGTTCATCACTTTCATCGTCGTCGAAAATCATGTTAACAACTCGCACTAGTGATCGAGACATTGTTGATGTGAATGGATAAGCGGGAGGGGAAAGTAAACTTGAACCGAGTTTATCACTTCTGACCGGCCAAAATCGAGCGTTCATCGCTGAACTCCCGTTGAACTGAGTTCAGGGTTATACGCCCGTGGTGAAACCCAACCTGACTGGCAATCTCCGTTTACGAGCTGAACCGCGATTTGAACTGAGATCAACACCTTAGGGCCGGTTTCACCAACGTAAACGAAGGTGTTGATCTCAGTTCAAATCGCGGTTCAAATCGTAAACGGAGATTGTCAGTCAGGTTGGGTTTCACCACGGGCGTTTAACCCTGAACTCAGTTCAACGGGAGTTCAGCGCTGAACGCTCGATTTTGGCCGATCAGCAGTGATAATCTCGGTTCAAGTCTACTTTTCCCTCCTGCTTATCCATTAACATCAACAATGTCTCGATCAGTAGTGCGAGTTGTTAACATGATTTTTGACGAAGATGAAAGTGATGAACTCAACAATATTATAATTCGCCGCCCGAGGTAATTCCGCCAGAGGACAGAACATTTTGAACATCTTGATGAGTGACTTTTGTGTCGAGATACAGACTCTCGAAAGAATCTACGAAAAATAGATAAATACAATGTATAGTGAATGTATCAGCAGACAAACCCAAACTGAACCATTCATAATCACGTTTTCGGTGTGCATAAATTATTATTCAAAGAGCTGATGATAAGAATTCAATATGAGACTACGCAAGCTGTGTGGTCTACTCCACTGCACAAACCAGGAAACGTATTTTGCAGAGAGGAAAAGCCGACGTAATGGGAAAATAGGATAAAAATTCAATGATTCCATAAGTAGTCGTGACATTGAATTATAGCGTTTATTTTATTTTCTGTCTACAGTTAGCGGTCAAAATAATCACATGCTCGCCATTTAGGCAAGTGATATAAGGAAATATGTCACTTTCTGAAGGTTCAAGTAATCACCAAATGTAATATTTGTCATAAATGCAAATTTGGTGACGAAAATGAATGCGTAGGAACTGGTGGAAGAGATTCAAAACAGTGTCGAATATCTCCCAGTGGCTTTCTACTATGTCGCAGGGAATCTCGCGCTCACTGGCTCGGTTCTCTCTTGACTCGTTTTGGTTCCATTAGGAATCAGGAAAACGGGACACAAAACACAGAAAAACAACTATGTTTAGCGAGAAAAAAACGGGGAAAAACAACGTGTAGGTAGGGAAAGCAAAAACAGAAATGGTTAGCTGGGCTTCTCGTTCCCACGTTTATCAAAACAGCTGACACCCCCAATTTTACCTTGTTATCACCTGATCGTATCATCAAATCATCGAATAATCGAACCCCTGCCTTCCAAATAAGAGTTCAAACTGTGGATCAACAGCAGCTCGAACTTGGTTTTCGTTGATCTTAGTTCAACATGAACTCCGATCCTAGAAACTCGTTTAACTTCGTGAAACCCAAAACTTTTTAAACTGAGATCAATCCATCGGTTACGATGAACTAGGTTTCCGATAAACCGAGTTCATGGTTTAGTGGTGAAACCGGCCCTCAGTTTACGTTGGTGAAACCGGCCCTTTTGATCATCAAAACTTTGCTGCATTGGTAGGTACGTGTTTATGCCAAAATCCGCGCGCCAAAGTCCCTGTAATTGCACCGCAAAATGCCAAAAGCTGCTGTAATTTTGGGTCTCACTACTTCGCTTTCATTGGGGTGGAAATCAACTGGAGGCCTGGTATGGTGGAAGACTGCAGGTTTAATATGGTCTTTTCGGAATTTTGAAATTCTCAGTTGTTCTGTTCAAATCGATGAAGTTGTTCATAACATTCAAGAACAGAATTTGGTACTGAATTTTTGGACATACGAGAGGCACCTGGTCTGCGGACCCACTAGTTATTTAACTACAAGCATCCCTGACAGTAGGCACCTATAAGAGGGGGGCTCAGTCGGTATACTATAATGTGCACATTATAGGTCTACCAGCAAATATTATTGAAGGCACCTATTAATTCATCCTTCGGTCACAATTCTGTTGACATATAGATGGCCGACGATGACCTCGGCAATAGATGGGAAACGGGTAGATCGCCGCTGAGAGCCCAATTGCTTCATAATTTTCCTCTGGGCGGAGGGCCAGGGTAGACCGCGGAAACCTCGACGCGCTAGATTGGTTTACATACCGCAAGGTGCTGGCATTCTTACATCTGTAATTTATCGCTCTATTGTGAATAGCTTGTGGTAGGATGGTGAAGAGGGAGGAGGGAAAGGTGGACAGTGTTGAACCATCCCCTTTTGGATATGCGGCTTAATAGGAATCCGAGCAACTTGGATCTCTGAGGACGCAATTTGAATATCACAAGAAGTCCTTTCATACTTGTTGGCTAAGATCGAAAACGAGAGATAATATACAGTATAAGTGCATTCCGTAGATCCCCTTGATTGCCCACGTTCAAGGCCAGGGTTTCCCAAAATATCTTGTTTTGCGTCCACCATAACTTATTGTGATTTAAATGTTTAATGTTACCGTGGTTTACCAACCAGAACTAACCAACAAGGAAACCGCGATTTACCGATTCGTGCCTCACAATGGGAGAAACGAGAATAGGGGTGAGGATTTTATACTTACCAAAAACTAATTGGAGGAATCATAATTTTCCTGTGTTGTTTAACTAGAGTACCTATGTTAAATGAGTGATCTTACGAAGAAGGGCGTCCTTAAAAGAATAACCGACTTCTACCGTAAATACGTAGTGTGTACCTAGGTTTTTTGGATTTTGTTGATAAGTACTTTTTGAATTTGAACTAACGATACGCTTCATGAATATAGAATTCTTGATTCCGTCGCAGATTTATGAAATTTTATTGCCCGGCTTGCTGCAATACTCGATTTAGGGCTCTGCCGTGGGAAGAACGATTGTAGGTATTGACCAACATTGACCACAGAAAACAGTGATCTACGCAGGAGAGGCATCTATAATACAGGTGAATAATAAACCCTTGTGTAATAATTTGCTTTTTTCTTTTATTCCGTTTTAATACCTACCTACCTACGCACGCGTGCACACACACACACACACACACACACACACACACTCACACGCACATACACACTCACAACAAAAATGCCGCCGGTAACAAAGGTAACGTTCGACAGTTACCTTTGCATTTTTCCAACGCCCTCAGCTCCTGTTACGCGCCGTTTCTGATGGTCGCTGAACCTGAGTATAGGACCTCTCGACATATTCCCGAATTTTCACGTAATTTGGATGATTTGTTTGGCCGTGAACTACAAATACGTACCTCTCAACGAAGATGTAGGTACTTACCTACACGTTTGTTATTCACGGTCAAACGACTCATCTATTTTGGAGGAAATTTGGGAACACATCGAGGGTCTCCTAACTTAGGTACAGCGATGGGGGCGGTAGAAAAATGCATACGTATTTAACAGAAGGTGGGTGTTCTTCGTTACTCCCCCCCATTTTCAAACGCTCGTCGCTTCATGAAATTCTAACAAAAATTTGAGGTTGAGGTGATTTTCGGAATCTTCAGTTCGTCTAGTTTTTGATGTGTGTGTTCATATTTTGATGTAACAACTTTGTAAAAGCGAAATTCGCCGTGAAAAAAAGTGGGGGGGAGTATCGAAGTATTTGTCATGTCAAATCCTTCGGTACTCCCCCCACGGTGAAAACAGTATTTTCGACAACCAATATCGCGTCTCAACCTCTTAACTTTCGATCAAAGGATTTCATCGCTCTATATCTCATACCTGCACGTCCTCACACCCCCGTTCCTGTGAATTGTTGTTGTTTAGAGATACGTTTACCTTTATGGGGCTTGAAAGCGTTTTGAACCTTGAACGGAAGGCGAGGGTTTGTAATATTTTCGGAGACAAGAACCAACAAAATTAATTATACGATTTAATTTTTTTAGGTACAATAATCAAGACCCATTTGAAGAATTCATTTCGCTCATCAAATCAGTCTACGATCCTAATGAAGCCTTGTAATGCTACTTTTTCAACATAATCGAACACCCTCTTCATGTACAATAAAATAATTATACAAATCCTGTAGTCGAAAATGCTGTTTTCACCGTGGGGGGGAGTACCGAAGAATTTGACATGGCAAATACTTCGATACTCCCTCCCACTTTTTTCGATTGAATAATTCACTTTTACTATCTAATTCTGGTAAATTGAGGTTAATTAGACATAAAACTAGACAAACTGAAGATTCCAAAAATCACCTCAACATCAAATTTTTGTTAGAATTTCATTTTTTTTTTTTTTTGAAATGGGGGGGAGTAACGAAGAACACCCCAGAAGGTTTCAGGTTTTTGACCGCTTGTAGATAAACTGGTACTGGTATGTTATAAACCGTTCTGTAATTAATTGCAGCGTTTTTCTCTGTCTTCTTGCAATTGACAACAATGGGTTTTCACCTAACTAAATCAACACTATCGGAACTTTTTTTATTGACATACTCCAGAAGATACGCGTAAACATAATTATCTTGAAATAATAATGAAATTTTGTGCCGACGTAAATAACCCGTTATCAACGGGTATAATATTTACAATCAATCGAGTAATTCATTCACAAAGTTTTACTGCTGAGGTACTATTTTGATCTCGAAATCGGAACATTCCTTGGGAAAATCATGCTTATTGTGTGTTCTGATGTTACCCTGATAATTATTGTTTGTCCGCCATTTTGTAATTCACTTCATAATAATTATTTCGATGCTAAAAGTAGTCCTCAGGTTGAGAACGCAAGAATCGATCATTTAAATAAATGAATGAAATGATGCTTTGATGTCTGACGACAGTTGTGAACGAGCGTTATGGCAAAAACCCGCTATTGGATAGAGAAATTGCCATTCACTGAGGTGGAACGTGTCCCTCGCGCCTCGACATGGATTTATCGCCCCGCTTTCAAACCTCCGTTATACTTTGATTTTATTACGACACAATATCGTAAAATACATCACCCACGCTCCTCCTCCTCTATACTTCGAACCACCTGCCTGTTTCGCTATTTACTGGGAAGGTAGGAAAACTATCGCTTGAGGAGCTATAAGGGTGTGGGTTACCCCATGAATTATGTATGATATAAAGGCCATACAAGGCCTGAGATATTAGAAAGCGCCCCCTCACGCGCTTTGTGTGATAAGCTCGGGAAGGGTTGGCCGCCTCCCCCGAAGCTGTTGCCAAACAGAAGAGTGAGAAAATCGGAGTGGCTCATTTGGGACGCGAGATGCTTCCTGATAGGTATTAAAACCGCAATCATCGGTAATTTTCTCGATGTTCACTAGTACTAGAAGCTGATGCTCTTCCCGGTTCTTTCAGTTTCAATTACTCTCATTTCGGTTTCCCTTTTTGAAACATTCCTTCTTCCAATGAAGCGTGCAGAAATAGCAAGAGCTCTTGAGTTCAACGGTTCTATAAAGGTTTCATGTACATCATAAACTTGGAGAAGATGCTAGAAGATGTGAGTGTATACTTACTGGCTGCTCAGGTACGATCCAGTGTTCGGAGAATGATAACGACGAGTTACTGTCGATATCCACTTAGTATTACAGGAAACAGCTGCTTGATTTATCCAGTAGTGACGATTAGGCGCGAATCCCTAATCCATTTTGCTCCAAATGAGCGCCTGGTGCACTGCTGAGAATGGGGTGTGTATCCAAAAATGTGCGAATGTGTTCCTCAGTTATTGACATTTCAAGCATTTGGGCTCTAGTTACAAAGATTTTGTAACAGCAGAGATCGAGGCTCATTTAATGACAAAGGATAATATATTGTGCTTGCTGTGTTGCCGAGAAAGCCTTGAAGTTCCGAGATGGTTTCGAAGCACTTAGCTATTGCAAACGATGCTGGGAACAATTTAATATTCTAAAAAAATGTTTAGATGCGTTCTGAAAGATGAGCGATCGGACCTGATCTAATGAGCTCAAAAGCCTTTAAGGTCAGCGTGTCTGCTGCATTTCAGCGGGGAGGAAAGAAGCCAGAGAAAGGAGCCTTAGATGCGTTGACATGACTACGAGGAGGATGAGCTCTGTCTAAGTCAGGTGAGGGCACAGCTGTGGATTGTATGGAGAGGCCAGATGTTGAGAGGGCTATATTGTACCCTGGGGGTCTTAGCGCTGTATAAGTAAGTTAGTATCAAATCCATACAAGCTTGAGGTCTTAAGAAGGGCTTTACCCTTTACCACATCGTGTGATAAGCTTTGAAGGGGTTGCCAAGCCTCAAAAGTTGCCAAACAAAAGGGCAAGGAAACCCACGCTGCTCATTCGAGATGTGAGATGCCTCCTGATGGATATTAAAACCTTATTCATCGGTATTTTCACAATGAGTAATACAAGGGGCTAATGCACTTAGCTCTTCCAATTCAATTACTTTCGACTCGATTTTCCGTCTTGAGGCCTTTCTTCCCCTTTCTCGAGAGTATTAGGTGTATACGCAAACTTTGCTTCAAAACTTCTCGAGTAAAGATGAGGATTTTCGGGAGAGGGAAGGGGAGTTGCGCTTCTATAATCCATTTATGTTTCATCAGGAGAAGTCTTGGGATAACCGAGAGACTCGAATGTTCCCCTTCATCCTTGACGATGCGAATAATATACGAAACATTTCAATTCACGGGTTGACTTTGCCTGGAAGGTTGGGGAAGTTAGCGAGCCACGCCCAGCGTTCTCAAGATGGCAACCGGTTTTCGTAATATCCCTCTTCCTCCTCAAAGAGAATGTATACAGAAACTTGCAAAGCGGTTTGAGGTCCCTGGAATCGATAGCAAGTTTCAAGGGTTTGGGATGATATCAATATTGGACGTCGCGATTGTTGAGGTTGCACAACAAACGGATCTGGTAGCCCGATCAATTGGTCGATACCTCCAACATTGTCAAACTACTGTTTTCACGGAAAGATAAGTTAGACGCATTAGTATTACTGAACTGTTGCGGATGCTCGTGGTATTTGACGCTGAAATTGGATTCAGAGACCTTAGGCTTAGGACGTTATGAATCCTCAGGGCGTGAGATGGGAATTTTGTCACTAAATTACAAAAAATCTAATTTCGGTTTACTACTTTCAAAAATGAACCTCTGGAATCTAGCATGCGCGTTTTTTAACCCCCCTCCGTTCTGAATCAAAATATGTAGTGAAATTTGGTTTCTAGGTCCTATTCGGGGTCTACTTGACCCTCGAAGCTCGGCGTTACTGTCACTCATCTCTAAGGGGAGAAGAATAGCGGTTGCAATTTTCAAAACCCCGTAGCTCGAAACTTGCAATAGGAGAGGGGATGTTAAGTTGATTCCGAACTTTAGTGTGAACCTTACGGTACACAACACATAACTTCAGCCCAGATGTCAATGATATGATTTTATATAATCACGCGTGGCTTCATGAAATCGAGTTCCGCACTATTATTTTATTTGAAGAATGATGGTTAGTTATTTTGGATTTCATTGATAGGTACAAGTTTGTTGTTCATGGCCAGACGAATCATCCAGATTGGGAGAAAATTCGGAAATATGTCAAGACTTATCTACTCAAGTTCAGCCACCATCAGACGGGCTCGTGGGGCCGAAATGGCGCGTTACATGAGAAGGGGCCGGTGGAAAATGCATATTTATTTAACTGTAATTGCCCGGCCGGCTCCGGCAACTGTTTCTGTTTCCTCGCCCATTTTGCTGAAACCTACCGTCCAGCAGTGCCACTTACCGGAGGTTTCGTGGAACTACATTCATTAGAATCACCGATTTTGCGAAGAAGACAACGTGAAGTGAGTGAGTGGATGAGGGATATTTTTGTGCATAGAAGAAAGGCAGTTCGGAAGGTGGGCTCACCTACTAGAAAACTTGTCACCAGAAGGTTATTTTAATTATTTTGTGTGTATAAATTATTAATACCTCCGGGGGAATCCGTAATCATTATAGCTTTATAAATTATTTTTTATAAATTACTATTATAAATAATAATTACGATTATTATAATTACGAAGTATTATAAATTTATAATAGTAACCGGATTGTAATATTGTCGTATTATAATTATTATATTATTTCTTGTGATCGAAACAACGGATACGTTAATATATAATTGTGGGTTTGTTGGCTACAACTCCAACCCACGTTTGGTTTCGCCAGGTACCTAAGGGTTGACAACGAGAAAAATCCTGTTCTTTAGTTTTTCGAGTTGTTGTCTAAAAAATATTTAGCGTGTTCTTCTGCGATATGATTGGTGGTTAATACATTTGCAGCACTTCTTTCCCCAATTTCCGCTGTTTATTTATCATTATGGTAGTGGGACAGCTTATCGAGCTATCTCTGTGGGATCGAAAATTGCCTCAGAACTATATATTTATGTATTTATAGAAACATTCTACAGGTCAAAGGCAGGCCTTAGTTCGTACCAAGATTTGCAATGCTCTTGTGGTTCAGGTTCCACTTCCAGTTGGAAATGGAAGTCTCAGGGTGGGCCTTAAGGCGCTGTGAATCAGCATGTTGATAGTTCAGGTTTAAATAATATTTCTTTTGATAGCTCAAAGAAACTTGCAATTTTTGTCTATCTAGCTACAAGTAAGGTAAAACGGATACCTACTCCAGAAAAACCTGAATTTCTTTTGGAAACATGTATGGAATCAAAAATGTTTTGAAAAATTTCATGGGGTCGTGATGTTTTTTTTTTTTTGTTTTTTTTCTCGTGTAGGTGTAATATTGTGCTGTGCATGCGTGATATCTGATACATGTGACCATGAAATACTTGCATTCTAGCTGAATCGGTCATTTGTCCCCAGGAAGAATCCAAAAGCCATCGTTGAGTTGTATTTCACTACGTCCCTCGTCGTCGTGATGTCCTTGAGTCTGTTATTCATAGGTGAGAGTCCTCGGCGATTCCGTCTCGACTTTAACGAGAATAACAACCCCCACCACAACATCTTCCAACCATCACCTGCTCCCACAATATTCATCTTTCGAAACTTTGGAAGAACCTGTCATTGCCAGCAAAAAGGGAAGGTGTCCCTCCCACCCTTACGGTGCCCTGAACGCGGATTGGTTCTATAGGCTCGCGGTGGAGTAATTGTATAATGGGGTTCCCTTCCAACTACTTGGCAAGGCCCGCTGATTGGAAACGGACAATCAAGCTTTTCCTTTCCAACCAAGTTCAACTCTACAGAGTAGCTGCAAGGTGGCTCACCCAACTTCCACCAAGTTAAATCTCGGTCAGCCATACAGACGGAGAACACTGAGGTGCGCTTCTGTCCAAGTTTGCCAATTAATTACCGAACTTATCGAGCAACTTTTTTTCCTTCGCTCTCCCCGAAAATATACTCATCAGAGAATTCTTCGGGGAGTGTGGATGGACTGGTGAACTGTCTTGGTAAATGGACTATACGAGAGCGGGTATCGATTCTTCCCTTTATCGGCTGCGAAAAGGTAGATGCGAGTACCTATGAAGATCGGGGTAGAATCAAGTCGTTTCGAACGAGTCGAACCGAGACAATACAATTCAGTTTCAACTTATTCAACAAAATCTTTGTAGATCGTCAGAGTACATTCCTAAGTTTTACTTATAGGGGTCCACAAGTCCAAGGTTCTATGACCTTTCCAAAATTGCTAGGTTTAGATGCTATACGCAGTTTTATTGACAAAACAGCCATTGTTAAGATAACGAGTTACAGAAATAATATAGGATATCTTCGCGGCTGATTAGTCTATAGGTATAATGCATACCTAATAATCATTCCTAGCTTAAATTTTCTGGCTAAATAGCTTTCATTATGCGCATGTTTCAAAAAGTGTATCTTATGAAATTATCGTATGGGTGCGGTTTTATTAACTGATATAGGAAGTACCTATCTCAAACAGTGCTGAGGCGAGCCATAGCACTTGCCCGTTGTTCTCCAAGTTGACATAAAATATTACGCAGTCCTTCGAAATCGTTGTACAAATCACTTACTGGGACTCCTCTGTGAGAGATCGTGGCTGATCGTAGTGTTGTGTTCATCACTATCTTCAAACTATTTAAATTCTTCGTTTAGACACCGTCCCGTGCTGAAATCCTGTATATCAGTATACTATGTATAATTTCGTAAAATACTCTCCTTAGATTTTCTCGAGTGAGCCAAGTCCGAAGACATATGAAGTAGTAAAAGGCTTTCCTAATTCTATCAACTAAGTCGTAACGTACACGCTCTTCCCATTGAATGTGCTGATCTGAATTGATTGCAGTTCAAGATATTTTATTTTATCCAAATGCAAGTATTTAAGTAGGTACTTGTCCGTGCCCCAACTTTATGCCACCTTTATTTTATTACTTCAAAATGGTTTGTTCATTCCCACTACCTATAAGCAAAGAGCAATGATACCTATTGATTGATGGTCACGCCATCTCCGATCAATACTTCGGGAGAAATTTAGATTATCACTGATAAGTGACGATTGCCTATAGCGTCCGTAATCATTCTAATCATCCATTTGCCTGGATAGTGGTCCTTGCTCACGTTTATAAAAATAAAATACCTCTCCACCGTCAATCCTTTTAGAACGCACAGCTCGTCTTTCTCCTTGCTATTCATTGGTTATATCTTATCATTGGAGTGGAATAGAGGGGTACGACGACAACAGTGTTTCAGCGGTGGCTTGAAGACCTCATCGACACAAATGCAGTACTGCACAAGTGTGGTTATTGTCTTTGGCAAATGAGCTGCTTCGCTTGTTTCAAGCTAGATTTTTGTTGCAATCACGGCGCCTCCTCATCCCTTCACTGCTGATATCATTGCTTTGTGGTGCCAGCAGCGATTTCCAGGAGGTATTACTTACTATAAATGATGGATTTACATGCCTAGGGATGAGGTTACAGTTATGATAGCATTATGACAGTGTTTGTGGTGAGTGGGTGGTAATAACTTGGCAATTTATGACCGGATCCTTGTTGGCGTGGCTTCGCCTCCGGTACCCTTTATGGAGTCTGCAATCACAGGAACACTTTGGGGAGGAGCGTCATTGTGATTGGTGGATTGTGTAAACCGTTTCTCTTGAATGTGAAGGATAAACCTGCGGAGGAAATCTAAGGGAGAGAAGGAACCAGAGTTACCTCTGTCAACGCTCATCAGCTTGTTGTTAACAATAGGTTTCATTACAAGGTTCCCGGGTTTCATTCCCACCACCCAAAGCAACTTCCAGGAGTGTCCCTCACTGGAAATTGAGGGTTTTACTTCACTGAAGGGATAGGACAGCCAGGAGCGCCCGCCTCAAAGCCCGAACGCTTGGGAGAGGTAGAAAAGCTCTATAATTGAACGGAAAGGTACTAAAGGAGCGGGCTCTGGCTCAGGAAGTCATTTACTGCTTTGACGCTGGAATTCTGAGCTCCCTTGACGCGATTTATTCCTCTCCTTGAGTCCTGGTACCCTTCTACTCGTCATCCATCTGCTCTATTCACCGTCGAGCCTTCTCTCATGTACGTATTTTCTAGTTATTTCCCCTCCACCATGCCTCCCATCGAAAACCTCCTTACCGACTCTCTTTGGTCTCGCAAGTAGGGTAGACGACGGGAAGGAAAAAAAAACCTACTCGTATCTTCCCCTGCTGGTCGTTTTCGACTTGATTTCCTCGGGTTTCTATACTTCGTCCGTCTTTCGAAAAGGAAAACCTCTAAATTCGTTCTGTCTGAGATGTCTTTTCATTTCTTTGCATCCCCTCGTAGGCACACAAATAATATATAGGGTTTGGACCCACAATGAACGGGGTCACATGGAGATCAGTTCTTTGGGGGAGTGGTGGATGACCATATTCGAACAATGCAGTCCTTACTAGCCGCGTCACAAAATAAAAAAACAAAAAAATTTCTTTTGATCATACATTTATGGTTAATTTTTAGTTACAACCTATTGTTGTTGATCTCTAGTGATGTCTTACCACAAAACCTCCAAGTTAGTCCTGAACATATTTTCGAATGTAAAAATGTTATATTTCTGTCACCATCCTATAACATCATATTGGTATTTGTATATATACTTACATTTGTAGTGATTTATTGCCATTTCAACTGATGGTTACCGTGTTTTGACCCTATAGTACTCCAATTTGACCTCATCCACATTACTATAAACACAGGTTACACATACGTATTTTAAATGGTAGAAAAATGTGTACCTAGTAAAAAAATTGAATAGGTAAGTAGGTAGCTAATAATAAAATACATAATAGAAAAGTAACTTGAAAATGATAGACTTGAAAAAATCTCAAGGATAGATTCAGAAATCTTAAAGGAGGATTTTTATTGAAAAACCTCCCAGAAATGCATATACTCGTACATATAAGTCATACTAGAAATGTTCGACCCGTTTGATTTTTTCCGAAATTTACTAAGTAGAATGTTGTATCATTCTCGCTCAATTAAGAACGTAGATATCTTCCGTATTTTCGAAACCAAATCTACTACGTCTTACCTTACCTCGTGATCGCGAGGGTAGTATTCTGGGAGTTCGGAATTTGCCTAATATAACTCACAGCTCAAGGAGGAACGGATACTTGAGCCGGAGCTTGCTTTAGGTAAAGGGTCGATACTGATGCGTCCAATAAGGATCCTTTGCTCACTGCACTTGAGAGCAATTAGCCAGCTACTCGACAGTGAAGCGTGTCAGCGAGGTGTTAGGTGGCCTCGTGTTTCTAACATCGATGTGCAGTCTGATACGGCTACAGATTCCTCTCCTCAACACCTTTCGCTGTCGACATTATAGTTATACTTGTTTTAGCGAATTTTCAAAGAAAATGAAGCTATTGCAATGGCTTCGAAATTTAAATAATATAAATTTTTGGAAATTTTCTTCATAGAAATCCGTTTCAGACCATTCTAAAACGATTCCTGAAATTTAACACTTTTTTATATGTATATATATATATATTTATTTATATATGTGTCACTCCAGACGATAACTCTCGATAGAATTGAGATAAACAGCTCAAATTTGCACAAAAAATCTATCTTGGCAATCGAAAGGCTAAGTTCGAAGATGGGCGAAATTGGCCTACTCTAAGGAGGGTTTTGGCGCATTTAAAGTGCGCAAAAATTACCCAAAAATCCCCAAAATGTTATTTTCCAACAAGTGACCCCTCATTTTAAAGGTTTTTGCACGTTGAACACGATGGTGGAATCGGATTTTAGATATCTTGATCCGTTCTCAAATTAGAGCATTTAAAGTGCGCAAAAATTACCTAAAAATCCCCAAAATGTTATTTTCTAACAAGTGACCCCTCATTTTAAAGGTTTTTGCACGCTGAACACGATGGTGGAATCGGATTTTAGATATCTTGATCCGTTCTCAAATTAGAGCATTTAAAGTGCGCAAAAATTACCCAAAAATCCCCAAAATGTTATTTTCCAACAAGTGACCCCTCATTTTAAAGGTTTTTGCACGCTGAACACGATGGTGGAATCGGATTTTAGATATCTTGATCCGTTCTCAAATTAGAGCATTTAAAGTGCGCAAAAATTACCCAAAAATCCCCAAAATGTTATTTTCTAACAAGTGACCCCTCATTTTAAAGGTTTTTGCACGCTGAACACGATAGTGAAATCGGATTTTAGATATCTAAATCCGTTCTTAAATTAGAGCATTTAAAGTGCGCAAAAATTACCCAAAACTAGGATAATCTTTAAACTCTTACCCCCACCCCCTTAGAGTGGTCAGATTGAAAAATGTGAGAAGTATTAATTGAAGACGAGAGTTCGAAGCAAAAAAGGGGGAGGCAAACGATTAGTACAACTCCTTGAATTTACCCACAGCGATCAAATAAATAAGCACTTAGTACAATTACGTAATAAACAAACGGTAGAATCAGGATGGACAAAACGTACAAATTAAAATAAATACGAAGAGAATATACATAGAAAACCAAATTTTAGACCGAAGTTTTCCTTTATTCAAAACCATAGCCATTAATTCGAATATTTCTTTGAAAATTCGCTCATTAAGTCATGCTGCATGACTGATTTTTTTTGTTTTTTGTTTTTTAAACATGGATATATGCCTGTTTCCTCCTGGGGAGGAGATTGGGGGGAGGGGGGGCAGACCGAATTTTTGGTCATGACCAGAGCCCTTCAAATGCCATATTGCCATGGCGCCATACAAAAATGCCATATTCTGCCGATTTTTTCGTAAAATGCCATATTCGACCGATTTGTGGGAAAATGCCTTGTTTTGCCTTTTTTCGCCAAACTCCTTCAAAAATCCCAATGTATCGCACACGTTGCCTACCTAACTACTCACAAATTCTGTAAACCGCTGACTCTGACTAATACTGACTAGAAATGTTTCGGCTGTCTAATTATAATTGCACAGACGACTAGATTACGATCCGTCTCGCAAAAGGACCACTTGTAGGATCGCGCTGGCCGTAAAACTCAGGGAGTGGACTGTATTCTTAGGGAATTATTTCGGTTTACGAAATCACAATAAAAAATCCTTGTGGTATCGATTTCGTGTATCAGACAAGACGGTGGGGTGTACAAGAAGTTTAGTTCCCATTCCGCCGCTCGCATTGTCAAGCGATCTGGATGCTCGCTAGCGCTCGCATCTCAAAAAACGCTTGCATACAAGTCTGCAACGCATTAGGACATTTCATATCTTTCCCCTCCCTCCTTCTTCCCTTCCATCTTCTAGCAATCTTTTCTTCCTCTGTGAATTACATTTTTTTCAATATAAAGAAAACAAAAATTAAACTCATATTTTTATTTATTATTTACATCCATACATATATCGTCGTGGGTAGTAAAAGAACGGTTGCCGTTCGGCGGTTGATTTCACTGTTGAACCCCGCTTTAACCGTTTTTCGTTGCTTTCTTCGTGGTCAAAACGCGATTTACGTTTAGTTGAATTCATAATGTATGACTACAAATTATAACTGCAACTCTTAGTTATAAACCTAACTTTTTACTTCGATTGAATATAGTATCAATACAACTACTATGGATTTGTTTACAAACCTAAATGGAAACGTTTAGGAGCTATAATCATATAGGTACCTAACTACCTCACTTCTAAGAATCATAAATGCTTGCATACGAATCTGCAACACATTGGGACATTTTCTTCTGTGTTTTCGAGCCAGACTACATCACCTACTCCAGTAGCGTTGTTGTTCATGTCCTAACGAGACAAATTTCAGCTTCCTACGGTTGATAGGAAAGAAGTTAGCTTCAGTAGCCACTCAGCTGATCAAAACCCTGTGCAACTTATTGTTCACGTCCTAAGGAGGCTACCAGCCCAATTTCAGCTTCCTACGGTTGATAGGGAAGAAGTTAGCTTCAGGAGCCACTCTGCTGATCAAGACCCTGTACACCTTATTGTTCATGTCCTAAGGAGGCTACCAGCCAAATTTCAGCTTTCCACAGTTGATAGGAAAGAAGTTAGCTTCAGGAGCCACTCAGCTGATCAAAACCCTCTGCACCTTATTGTTCACGTCCTAAGGAGGCTACCAGCCAAATTTCAGTTTCCTACGGTTGATAGGAAAGAAGTTAGCTTCATGAGCCACTCAGCTGATCAAGACCCTGTGCACCTTATTGTTCATGTCCGAAGGAGGCTATCAGCCAAATTTCAGCTTCCTACAGTTGATAGGAAAGAAGTTAGCTTCAAGAGCCACTCAGCTGATCAAAACCCTGTGCACCATATTGTTCACGTCCTAAGGAGGCTACCAGCCAAATTTCAGCTTCCTACGGTTGATAGGAAAGAAGTTAGCTTCAGGAGCCACTCAGCTGATCAAAACCCTGTGCACCTTATTGTTCACGTCCTAAGGAGGCTACCAGCCAAATCATAATAATCATATAGCCAAATTTCAGCTATAATCATATAGGTACCTACCTACCTCACTTCTACGAATCATAATAATCATTGAGCATATTTCGTTACGTAACGTAACGTGACATAACGAAAATTTGGTTGTGTGCCATAGCAAAGACATGAAATGTCAAAAATTAATAAAAAAAATTTGAAGTGAAAATTTCTGAATGACATGAGGTTTCTCGAACCCTGAGGCCATTAGTGTAGAGGGATTACTAATGCCTCTAACCCTTTTGGAATGGGGTGCTTCCACGGGTCGCCACTCTGTCTGTTGAGGAAGCCACTCTCAAGTAAGGCTGGGAACCTGCTGATGTCCTCTCTATGAAATACGTCCCGGCAACATCAGCTGATGTGGAGAAGACTTTCTCAAAATGAAATACCTTCTGAGTGATCGACGGCTGGGATTTTCAATGGAAAGCGTTGCAGCACACCTGATGTTGTTATTTAATAATAATAAATTATTTGTATAAACTTTGTAAATAAAATACATTATTTAGCATAAATAACTTGTATGTTGTGATATTATCGTCTCAGAATAGCTGGGGTGGTCGGAGAGGGTTGAAAAATAAGTGCCATATTGAGAGAAATAAGTGTCATATTTGGCCCAAAATAAGTGCCATATTGCCATATTTTTTAGGGCCCTATTTCACAAAAATAAGTGCCATATTGTGAAGGGCTCTGGTCATGACAGAAAAGTCTGGCTTTCATACACAACCAATCTGTACCTAGGTAAATGTAACTGTTAGTTTTCATCTCACAAAAATCGTTAATTAGGCACTCGTTCGAAGCCTTCAACTTATCACAAAATCTATAACTGCCAAAATCCTCCGTCCCCCAATCACTACTCCATAAAACACATCGCCATTGCTAACCGATTTCACCTGCTGTGCGATACCGATAGTTAGGTGTTTCAGACCAGTATCAAAACCATTATTTGCATGGAATGTATTTCAGTTTTGGAGGTAAAACTGAAGGTGGATACCTACCTATAAGGTTGTGTACTAGTAGACGACTCGTTATCAGCCACTCACCCCATCATTGACAACAGTACAGTACAGATAAGGGCAAACTCCAGGAGGTTGTTGTATTATTACGACAAATGATGTAAGATGAATAAATGAAGTGACTTAATAAAAATTCCCGTTCGGGGAGAATGAAGCGTGTCATTGGAATCTCAGTGAGATGCGCCAAAACTCTTCAGTCATGTACCTTAATCTGTTAATGAAAACCTCGACGGCTCAAATTTTAGTCTTTGTATGTCGCATAAGTATCAAGTACAAGAAATCTCTTTTAAAAATGCTAAGAATTCTCGCAGTGCAAAATATCACATAAAATAGTAGGTATACTTGGTTGGTAGGTTGACTTTCATCTGACAAAGATTATTTCTGTTGCCCAAAATGTTTTGCACCGATATTACATTGAAGCTATGGGTTTATTTTTTATCCTTTATTTATTAATTTATTTACACTAACTTTCATTTGTTTTTAAATCAAATTTGCCTTCTAACGGAAAAAACTTCAGTATAAGCTTCATCCTGTATTTTGGTTTATTATTCTGTGAATAATACACCTATGTATTCGCTCAGCAAAAAATTTTTATAACACCCCCTCAAAAATTTTTCTTTTCCGTTTCAAGGTGCCTAGATTTCAAAAATGCAATGTCCGTCCGCCGTCCGCCGTATCACGTGTGCAGGCTTCATTTTCGGTCTAAAAAAGTCGTTCTTTCGCACACATGCTCGATTTGGCCCCTAGTTGTGTCCCGAAACTTTTCAGCCCGATCGGAATATACCCAAGGGTGTTATGAATGAAAATGTGTGTAAAAATAGGTACTTTTGTGTTTTAGTAACATGTTAGTAAAATGAGCTTTTGAGGTATCGTTTTCCATGTTTTTGGGGACGAGAAAACCGAATATGAAGTCAATTTTGACCAAGGAGTGGAGAATTGAGATTGTACCAGATGTCCAGCTCCCAAAATTGATTTTTTATGAGTCAAAAACTTGCGAAATCGCCTGAAATCACCATCAATTTGTATAATAACACTAGAAAAAGTGTCAACACGTGGATCAAGACGATTAAATGGTACTACCAATGATCAAGGATAATTTGAAAAAAAAAAAAAAAAACAGGGAGCGTACCTAATTCAAGTTTTGGGGGCCGAAATTGGTGGAAACCACCAGAAATAGCTATTTCAATTATTTCACATGAAAGAAACAATAAATGAACAGCCAGCATTTCTGTAGGTATGTCCAGTAGAATAATAAACCCATGTGACAAGGACTTTGCAGCGTTTTTGTTCTTACCTGCGACTTTGCACTCCAGTCATCTTCCATGCTTCCCTCTATCGGCTAAACTGAAACCACAGTATGAAAACGAGATCTGATGAAACCTTGTAAAATATAATAACTCCGTTTTTCTTTGAAATGGGTTTCTACGATTTCGTCGCGAGTGATTTAGTTCGTACGTCGGTATACTCGTAGGTATTCCAAACTAATTTCTCCCTTGAGAGGGAAAAACATTAAATCATGTTTAATGTTTTTCCCTCGCAAGGGAGAAATTAGATATAGTTTTTTAATGTCAAGAAAAAATGAAAGCCACAATTTCACATAACTCTACAAGTATAATGTTGCATTTACTGTACTTATTATAGAACTCGCCATCAACATATGGTTGCTACAACAGAAGGTAGTAACTGTGTAGTAACCAATGAAAAACGTAGCTATTGACTCTTGTTTCTTTCGAGTGCGATATTCTTTATGGTTGCTACAACAGAAGGTAGTAACTGTGTAGTAACCAATGAAAAACGTTGCATATTTGCGTGTCGGAATTCACAGAATGACCCCCAGCCCTAAAACATTAAACATGTTAAAATGATTTACATATCGATGCGGCAGTTGCGTATTGATCCTCCCACGAGCAAAGCTTAAGGCCGTCTGGGGTCACGTCTTTGGCTCCACAGCCGTTTCCCCTCCTTAGCTTTTATCTTGTATGAACTTATATATTATATATGTATTAGAACAAAAGGAGGGCTGCAGGGAGGCTGAGCGTCAACGGTGCAATTTACCGTGGTACAAATAACTTGATCACGTAGTCCATAGGCCGGTTATAGCGTTCAATTCAAAAAGCTTCGCTTCAGAGTTTTTCATCGAATCTCACGGGACGTTCAAAGAACCGAGCTACGATGCTCATACTAATGAGAGGTCTTCTGTACATCTTATTTTTCTGATATTTTTCTAACGCAAAGTTTGTGCGAACTGACCTCGTTAGAGGCTACTAAGAGCTTAACGCTATTGCTTATTGCTGTCGCTGCTTATTTGCATTTACATTTCCTTATTCATTTACCCCTTTTTAGGTCAGTAAGTTATTAGTAACTATCGCACTAACTGAATACCCTTCTGTAACACCGTCCCCCATTTGATTTGCTGCTGCATGTTTATTTGTAAAGTTGCTCGCCACTTGGTCAGATGTTCACTATCTACCAGTAATACACCTAATGACAAAGGAAATATTGTAGAAGTGTAAAGCATCAATTCTTGTTATGTATGTATATGTTCATCACATCAGCTATGCTCTATTATCTCCATGCGATTCAACAATGGACTATGTGATTCTGATTAGCATTCAGTCAAGTATTCCAAGCGATATCACATTGAAACATGAAACCGAATTGCTTGAAAGAAGTTCATTAATGATCTTTGACGATATAAAATTCGAACATGTCAAGAAAAAATGCAAATTAAAAATACAAAACGTCAAGTTCCTCCCACCAGACCCCACTCCACAGATGTATGGAGTTGGGCATAGATTTGTACTGCTTTGAATATATCGGGAAAATGTTCATTAATACATCTACCTCTGATTTGATTTTTACGCATTGATAAGTTAAAATGTACGGTTAAGTAGGCTGCCATTTCTGATCGGGGCTTCCCGGCCGGCGCACAATGGGGAAAAACCCTCGATTTTGGGGAAAAAACCCTTATTGTTTGAATCTTTGGTGGTTTGATATGATTTTATATGTATTTTTCGTGCTGAATCGAAATATTTGGTCCATTTGGTGATTAGGATTGACTGAAATTAGTTACAGGCAAATTCGTTCTCAAAATACTGTGCAATAGGTAATATATTTTTGGTTTATTATTCATTAATAAACCATTGTATTCTCCCTTGTACCGATTCCCATGCATTTCCGCACCACCGGATCACTTGGTTCCGAATCAAATCATATAAAAAATGGTAATGAAATCACAAAAAACAGAATTTATGTACCTAATATTTATTCGCAACATGCAGGGTACCTACGCTGAGATTCATATTACCAAGGTATTTTTTCCGCGCTTTAAGGCTCAACGCTTGCTCAAAAAAGGTAAGAAGAATGGAAATAGCAACACTCATTTAAAATAAAAAAAGTTGTAATATGATTATCAAAAAAAGTTTACAACTAAGTTATCAGCAGTTGAATTGCTTAATCAGGTAAGTGTTGGTCTGTTGAAAATCAATTGAGAAAGCTAACGACTATAATGAAATCAAACTCAGCGCATCATCATTTGTTTATATTTTTTAAAGGAGGACGCAAATGGGTAATAAAAGGATCCGATGATATTGTTTTTATAGCACTGTAAAGGAGCTAGGTACGTAATGCACCTATCAGTAGCTTCACAAGAAAACTGAAATTAACTCACAATGTAGGTACTTATACGGTAAACCAACAAATACCGCGGTGTTAACAACAGATCCCATGGAAACTTGTACTGAACGATCCCACTACCACAATCACCACCACAAGTTGGAATGTGAACGGTGAACACATACGGCCGTAAACGGCGACCAAATTTACAGAATACCTCCTGTAATATGTTAACTACAACGTAAAAATACTCCGGGAGTGGCCCTCAGAGGAGCTTTTTTTGCCGGTCCAATTTTGCGAGAAAAACATGATTTATTAGCTTATATTTTAGGAAAACTCTGCAGAAAACACGTAACATTTATTTTTATTTCGAAATTAATTTGTATTTCATTTATTTATATTTATGTTTATTCAAAATTTTCTGACCTACGAGGATCAGAATTTGATCCGATCATTTCGCTCATTGATATATTGCCTCACCGACCTGGATTAGGACGAGGGGGGATTCGAACCGACGGACCGCAGTCGCCAACTACCAAGTGCTCGGTCACTAGCTCACCCTAATCGCAATAATTTATTTTCTTAGGAATTTCGCCAAAATCCAGTCCTGCTGGCTTGCTGACAACATGATTTATTGATGATGATGCTCATACGTTTAATATCTTTCGAGGTACACGCTCACGCATAATGAATCTTTACACGAATAATTCTCTGTAAATTTTACCACCAGGCATCCGAGAGTTCCAAAAGAAATGGAATTTCTGGTCAATCCTTTATATTCCCTGCGAATTCAGTTCTTTTTGTTCGCGTCCACACACCAGAAGCATAAGGATAGTTTCCGTGTTCCGGGCTAAAGGGGGAAAAAAGAATCCGCGAGAGGGGTTGAGGAAATTTATCATCGTGGGAGCCGTAACGCACACAGCAGCGGCACTTATGTCAACTTACCCAGTGAATTATACAGCCCCATGGCAGTGATGATGGGGGGGGGGGGGGGTATGCAAAAAAGGCTCACATTCATCTTGTTAAGTCAACATTTATTGGGAGGGTTTCCTGCGTTTGGAATGTATCGGCAACTATTCGAGCTTGAGTTTTCTCCTAATCTGGAAACGAACCTTTTGGTTATTCATGTTTCTGGTTCCTGTCTGAATTTTGGTTTGCCATCATGACGAATCTGTATCAAACTAAATTTGAGTGGGAATGTGTCACTTTACACTGTAAAAATTAACGCTACATAATTTAAATAAATTAGGAGTACTTCCCCATAACTTCTGTATTTATTTATTTTTATTTTTTTTTTTTTTGAACAAGTGAAAGTACCTAAGTTCTATTGGAAGAGTTTTGAGACCGTCATTGCACCCCTCCTGCCTGGGAAGGAACCCCCTTGGCCACTGGGACGTCACATGTTGTCGAAACTTTGAAAGCTCATAGCAAAAGAAAGAGAGTGCGGTTGGTCTCGAAATTCGTTGAACGGAACCTACTTTCATTCAAAAACATAAATTAAAGAAGTCTTGGTTACTCCTCATTGAATGGAACTGAATAATACGAAGATTGTGAGGTGGTGGATGCATACCAACTTGCAGTCAGAGTTGGGCAAAATTCAAGGAAGGAGAAAACATGATCAATTGATAATATTCAAATAAGCAATACAAAATCCTTTTTTCATACCTACATGGTTTTTGGAGACGCCTACATTTGTAAGAGTATTATGTAAAAGAAAATTAAATAAGAAGTACACTAAATTGAAGAAGACAATTAAAGAAGTACACTAGAAGAAAGTTAAAGTGGAAGTACACTAATTTCTGGATTATCTCGGATATTCTGGTTATTCTTATTACTAGAATTACATGCCGTCGACCCACAAGGTGCCACTTTTACCAATTTCCTCCATCTGGTATCTCTAGCGCCTTACTCACGCTGAGCCGACTTCATCCAAAATATTGAACCCGGAACTCACTAATGATCGGACGAATTGCCGGGAAGTGAATCAATTCACACAAGGATACAACAGAAGTGTATTCGAGGGTCCTGAATTCTTCCGGTAATGGACAAAAGGCAGGGAAAATGGTTTATTAAAAGTGTTTGTCAGATGATTAGGGTTCGCTTTTTAGTCGTCAGCGCATTTTCAAAGACACTACACTATAGGAAAACTTTGGCTCCGAGATGAAAAGTGTCACCAAAATTTTGGTAATGTCGAATGAAAAGATGAGTTCGAAGATGAGCTATTATCAGAAATGGTGGTGTCAAATTTTAGTTTTTGAGACTCAGAAATCTTGATAAATCGGTAAAAATGGCTTAAAATCGCCAAAGACTGGTATAAATTTAGCAAAAGTAGTATACATGAAAAAATTAAGAATCAAGTTTGAAAAATAGTAAACGAATTTTTACAAAATGGGGTCGAGTTTAAGTGAAAATTTCGACAAATTCAATAGTACGATAGTGTCGCCATATACTGGTGTCAAAATAAAAGATGAACTACTGATCAAAAATAAAAGGGTGGGTAAAATTTTAGTTTTTGAGGCGCAAAAATCAACGCCTCTATAGAGGAGTTTCGCGCGGAAAATGTTCAAGACCTGTAAAAACGGCTTAAAATTACCAAAAGTTGATAAAAAACGCTGCAAATCCCTGCACAACGGTTTATTATTTTGTATAGAATACCCTTCTGTTACAGATCACAGCTCTATGTATAGATAACCCGTCAATATAATATGATATGTACTATTCTATACATATTATGTAGATCGCAGACCCTCCGTAGGTTAGTACCTAACCCCGTACTCGTTACTAGGTACCTACCTAAATCACGAGTTAAATGTTGCTAAAATAATTCTGCCGATGACAAACAGTACCTAACAAAAAGAAACACACATAATGAAGTTCTGAAAAGAAATTGTTGATGAGGAGTGAAAAAAGTTGCAAAAGTACCTACCAACAAACTCCAAAAGAGCCATCATTTTTCAAATGAAACAATATCACAGAACAACCAACTCGACTTCATACTCCGCCAATATAATCAGGTGATCCCTACCAATGATTGGCCGTATTCACAAATTCCTATTGTGGGCGCGTCTCTGGTTACGAGATTTGGTTTGAATTGTATACAATTTCATTCACACTGGAGTCGAAAATGCCTGTCGGTGCAAACTTCGGGGCCTTACTGTGAACGAACGGCTAGACGTACGATGCTCCGGATGGTCTTAAAAAACTCGCAAGTTCAAGAACTATTTAAAACCGTAAAAATATTTACGTAAAAAAATGGTATAGGCGTTTTGAAAATTTCATCCCCTATTTTGAACCCCTTAGAGATGACTCACAGTAACGTCGAGCTTCGAGGACCAACTAGACGCCGAACGGAACCTATAACCCGAATTTCATCAATTTTTTTTCATGGTAACTAAGAAAAGTGGCCCGTACGGCGTACGGCGTACGGCGTACGGCGTACGGCGTACGGTGTACGGCGTACGGCGTACGGCGTACGGCGGACAGACAGAAATATTTTTATTGCAGTTTTGGATTCTACATACCTTGAAACGTAAACCATCAAATTTTGAGGGGGGGTAAGAATTTTTTTTTTCATGCTCGATTCCAATGGTTCATTATTGAAAATAATAAACCAAAATTAATCAAAAGTTCTGTTGGTAAAATTGTGAATCGAGGTTGGAAAAAAGAGTTAAAAAACCAACACGCTGGAAATCCCTACTCAGCGGTTTATTATTTGAACACACTTCTCTTACAGATCACAGTTCTCTATATAGAACACCCTTCTGTTGCAGGTCACAGCTGTCTGTATAGATCACAACCCCTCCTTAGTTTACTACCTATTCGCCACTACAAATTAATGTCATGCGTTGAATCTTCGAGCAGTAGCTAAAATGATAAAAAGAAACACAAATGTAGTTCGTAAGGGAGATTTTTGATGTGTAGTGAAAAATATTCGGTCCTGGAACCGGGATTCGAACCTCTGATTTTAAGTGTACGAGCCCGATCCTAGACCACTCCGCTACGGCGCACATTGGTCCAGAACGCTAATCTAGCAAGTCAAAAATCTTAGCGCCCCAGTTTTTTAGTTTTGGCACACTTTGAATACGTTTCTAGCTAGGTTTTTTCTCGCTGAATTCGATGGTGAAATCAAATTTGGGATTATCTTGAGCCTTTCAGGAAATATAAGTACCGAAAAATAGGGATACCAAGCAAAATGAAGAAAACAATTATTTTCGAACGGATGAAATCTCTCAAGAGGTTTGCTGCATCTCTTTTTCCTTCTTGCCTCATTTTAATTTGCACTGCACGACAAAGTTCTTCTAATGAATTTTCCTCGACTAGTTTTTTAACTATTCTATTTTTTGTTGATTGACTAGCATCACTGAAGAGTTTCCGAGTCTTTACACCGCTAGTTGTTGAAGTTGTGTAAAATAAAAAATGTCTTCCATCCAACCATTTCGCGTGTTTAGTTAAAAAAAATGTTTGCGATCGGTGACATTGATTCCAATATCTTTTGAAAATTTTCAAAAAATTGTTAATTAATTTTTATGTTCAATGTATTGTCATGTGACAGGTTAGGATGTACACTTAATACGTAGGTAATTATTGAGTGTCGGCCCTCTTTAAAATCAAACTTTGCCTCTTTTAATATTCTGAATAATTCTCTTCGCTCAATAGAGACTTTCAGACCTGGAAAACAAGAAAAATCATATTTTCCAGAATTGCAAATAATTGCAGCTAAAATTTACCGTACTATGCTCTATGATATTTGTAGTTCATGATTATATAGGAGTTTACAAGTTCTACGAAGTTCCATAGAATTCCGAGCATTTTAAAATCTATATTAGTGCTTTTTTCTAGTCTTCAAATGCAAAAATTACTCAGATGGTCATCAGAATTAGCTAAATAATTAATATAGTTTATTTTTTACCTTCACTTGACCCTTCCATATTCACAGGAAACTGGGAGAAAAAATTATAATTCACCAGAAACGTTTACTTGAAAGACAGCTCAGGTGCGAAAAACAGCCTTATTAGCTTGCGTCCGGGGCCCCCTCCTTCACTAATACGGTACGATATCTCCCTGAAATATCTTTTCACGTTCTCTCCTGTCTTTTCGAGTCATCAGGACCCTCCCTTGTGTTATGACTACCTACCAGGTAAAATTAAGGACTTTGGATTTTCGATTTTTGACTTGCTAGATTAGTGTTCTGGACCATTGTGCGGCGGCCACCTGACCGATAAACAAGTGATATACGCTCTCAACCCAGCTTGGTGCTCTTTAGGGTAAATTTCATAGTAGAATGCTTCAGTTGGTCTAAACAATCCGAAAAAAATCAAGCTATTTAAAAAGGCGAGGAAACCCTCACCTCAAAATAAAATTTTCCGAGATAGGGATACTCCGGATATTTCAACCCCTGTTTTTCACCCCTTAGAGTTGAGTGACTGTAACGCCGAGCTCCGAAGACCAGTTAGAAAACGGGACCCATATACCAAATTTCGTGAATTTTGTTTCATGGGAACTAAGGCAAAAGCCGCGAACGGACGGAAATATTTGTATTCGATATTCGTCCCTTGAAAATTAAATCATGAAATTTAGAGGCCGGTGGGGAGGGGGGGGGGGATAAAAACCTTTAATTTGTCCATGTTTGATTCCGAAGGCTCATTATTGAAAATAATAAACAAAGAACGCTGCAAAGTCCTTGTCAGATGGGTTTATTATTCTATTGGACATACCTACAGAAATGTTGGCTGTTCATTTATTGCTTCTTTCATGTGAAATAATTGAAATAGATATTTCTGATTTTTTCCACCAATTTTGACCCCAAAACACGAATTGGGTACGCTCTTTTTTTCTCAAATTATCTTTGATCAGTGGTAGTGGCATTTAATTGTCTTGGTTCACCTGTTGTAGTGTTATTATACAAATTGATGGTGATTTCAGACAATTTCCCAGGTTTTTGACTCATAAAAAATCGATTTTGGGAGCAGAACCATCGTTAGAACCTCAATTTTCCACTCTTTGGTCAAAATTGACTCCATATTCGGTCTTCTTGTCCCAATAAACATGGAAAACGATACCTCATACGCTCATGTTACTAAAACACAAAACGCTGCAAAGTCCTTGTCACAAGGGTTTATTATTCTGTTGGACTTACCTACAGAAATTTTGGCTGTTCATTTATTGTTTCTTTCATGTGAAATAATTGAAATAGCTATTTCTGATGGTTTCCACCAAATTTGGCCCCCAAAACATCAATTAGGTACGTAGTGCCATTTAATCGTCTTGATCCACGTTTTGAAACTTTTTCTAGTATAATTGTACAAATTGATGGTTATTTCAGAGGATTTTCCAGATTTTTGACTCAGAAAAAATCAATTTTGGGAGCTGAACATTTGATAGAACCTCAATTTTCCACTCTTTGGTCAAAATCGACTTCATATTATGTCTTCTCGCCCCCCCAAACATGGAAAAAGATACCTCAAAAGCTCATGTTACTAACATGTTACTAAAGCACAAAAAGTACCTATTTTTATACACATTTTCACTCATAACACCCCTGGGTATATTCCGATCGGGCTGCAAAGTTTCGGGACACAACTAGGGTCCAAATGGAGCATGTGTGCGAAAGAACGACTTTTTTAGACCGAAAATGAAGCCTGTACACGTGATACGGCGGACGGCGTACGGACAATGCATTTTTGTGGATCTGCGCACCTTGAAACGGAAAAGAAAAAATTTTGAGGGGGTGTTATAAACATTTTTTTGCTGAGCGAATACATAGGTGTGTTATTCACTGAATAATAAACCAAAATCTACTCTATCAGTCAGTCTAGCGCAGGTGTGTGAAAGCCACACTGCTCACTCACCTGGCAGACGTTTTCATCCTTTCTCTTTCCGTCAGAGAGTCGCAAGGTTTCGGCTTCTTGAAAGAAAACTGGAACACTTTGTCACTGGGAGAGGGCACCGGAGGAGGCTCAGAGAGCTCAGTTGAAACGATACCAGGTCCCTCCCCCCTCCCCACTCCTACTCCTTTCCCCTTCGTCCTACCTGTAATAGGTTGAGCAGGTGAGAAAATCCCAATAAGCCTCCCCTCCGCTGCGCGCTCCTTGTTCCACTAAAACACCTCCTCCGGCCTTTTACCGCCGATTTCGCGAGATTGGAAGGGCGATTTGTGGAAGGGGGCTTTACGGAAACCCCCATTGACTTCACGGCTCCCAAAGGACCCTCCCCAGCCTCTTCCTTAATTTATAATTTAGAACTAAATTAAACAGGGAAAGCTCCCTTTTTTTTTCGGTAAAAGGTTCCAAACAATGCAGCATGACCGAATGAGTGAATTTCCGAGGTTGGTTTCAGCTGTTCATGAGGTTTTCAAGGATTTTTGGCCAAAAAAGATCAGTGTTGACCCATTTGTCTTCTCGAAATTTTCTTACCTTCAAATTCTCCCATTCCATTGCCATTATGGACATTCTTGCAAAAAAATGTATTTTTAGTAACCGAAGTACGATATCAAGTGGAATGACTCATACGAAAATACACAACATAATATATTTAATAGAAATGAAAAAACGCTGCAAAGTCCTTGTCACATGGGTTTATTATTCTATTGGAGTTCTAGAGATTTTTGTTGGCTGTTAAATGTATTGTTTCTTTCATGTGGAATGATTGAAATAGCTATTTCTGATGATTTCCACCAATTTTGGCCCCCAAAACATGAAATAGGTACGCTTTTTTTTTCTTTTTTTTTTAAGATCATCTTTGATCATTGGTAGTGGCATTTAATGGTCTTGATTCACCTGTTTACACTTTTTCCAATGTTATTGTACACATTGATGGTGATTTCAGACAGTTTTCCAGGTTTTTGACTCATAAAAAACCAATTTTGGGAGCTGAACCTTTGGTAAAACCTCAATTTCCGCGTCTTTGGTCAAAATCGACTTCATATTCGGTCTTCTCGTCCTCAAAAACGTGGAAAAAGATACCTCAAAAGCTCATGTTACTAACATGTTGTTAAAACGCAAAAAGTACCTATTTTTATACACATTTTCACTCATAACACCCCTGGGTATATTCCGATCGGGCTGAAAAGTTTCGGGACACAACTAGGGCCCAAATGGAGCATGTGTGCGAAAGAACGACTTTTTTAGACCGAAAATGAAGCCTGTACACGTGATACGGCGTACGGCGGACGGCGTACGGCGGACGGCGGACGGCGTACGGCGGACGGCGGACGGCGTACGGCGGACGGCGGACGGACATTGCATTTTTGGAATCTACGCACCTTGAAACGGAAAAGAAAAAATTTTGAGGGGGTGTTATAAAAATTTTTTGCTGAGCGAATACATAGGTGTATTATTCACAGAATAATAAACCAAAACGCTGCCCCCGAATGTGTGTGGAAGAACGACCATTTTAGACCAAAATTTAACGTAAATTTAAGGCTGAAACTTCGCTAGAACCTCAATTTTCAACTCTTCGGTCAAAATCGACTTCGTATTCGGTTTTCACGTCCCAAAAAACATGGAAAAAGATACCTCAAAAGCTCATGTTGCTAAAATGTTAACAAAATACAAAAAGTACCTTTTTTTATACACATTTTCACTCACAACACCCTTGGGTATATTCCGATCGGGCTGCGAAGTTTTGGGACACAATTCACAAAGAAAGATTTTTTTGAGACGGCGTACGGCGCACGGTGGGACGAAACGCGTATCTAGCTGTTCAAAAGTCGAAAAATTAATATTTTTTTTGGCAGGAGGAAACCTGTTCTCCTATTAGAGGTGATCTTAGAGAGATCAAAAGAAGACATAATAACTCGGGAAGTTCACGTTGTACCGTCTGAATAAACAAAGACGATTTGACAACCAGAGCCGATGAGAATGATAGTGCATTCAGTTGTAGTTCATGCGAGTGAGAAGAAGCTGTGGTTCTGTTTTTAAAATGCATCCAGTTGTATTTTATGCTAGTCAGAAGAAGCTGTGGTCCTCTTTTTAGCGAATTTTCGAAGAAAAGGAAGCTATTGTTCTCGGTCCAAAATTTTTAAAACTCGAATTTCCGAAAGATTTTTATACCAAAATCCGTTTCAGACCATCCTGAATTCACTGCCGAAAGACACCAAAAATTATATGTATATATATATATATATTTATATATTTATATATTTATATATATATTTATATATTTATATATTTATATATGTATGTGTCATTCCAGACGATAACTCTCGACAGAATTGAGATAAAAAGTTCAAATTTGCACGAAAAATCTGTCTTGGCAATCGACAGGCTAAGTTCGTAGATGGGCAGAATCGGGTCACTCTAAGGGGGAGTTTTGGGGAGTTTTAGGGGGGAAAAATTACCCATAAATTCCCAAAATGAAACAGTCTGACAAGTGACACCTCATTTTAAAGGTTTGTCTACGCTGAACACGATGGTGAAATCAGAATTGCGATATCTCATTCCGTTCTCAAACTGGAGCACTTTGAAGATGAAGGAACGTGGTTATTTCTTGAGATAAAACAGTTTTACATAAAATCAGTTATTTCTTCGAAAATTCGCTCTTATAGCCATGCTGCATGACTGTTACTCATTTTTTCCGATCGATGGAAATTTTTTAGAGAGGTATGTAGAAAATTTTTTCGCGCATTAATTTTTCGCCTTTTTGCATGGAGTTGTTTTACCGTCCGTTTATAGACTACCATTTCCACAGAACCTAATGGAACCTGGAAACTGAAATAGTTTTGCGTTCTCCGGATCTTTCTGAAGGGCTCAAAAAAAAAATTGGTTCCCGAAGTTTCCCCTAAGGGCGCGACAGAATTATGAAATTTTTCAGGTACGAAAATCGTCGCAGGTGACCGTTTCTTTGTGGAGGCGTTAAAGAACCGTTAGGGCGAAGAATCGAAGAAAGTCCCTACATTTACAACTCCTACTGAGGGGAAAATTCGTCTTTTTACCCTCCTCGAGAGTAGCCGAGGCAATGTGATCATTCCTGAATGTTTCGAAGAAATTATTTTGGAACGGTTTTCTGGATTCGTGAAAGTACTGAGGAAAAAGTGGTCCCAATCCAACAGCACTTGGGGACGATTTTTGTGTGATCACAAAACGTGGTTGAATGGCAAAATACGAATTTAAAAAAATGACAATGTAGCCGTGACATCTTCTGCCATGGGACGGCCATCATGATTTTTCGGAGGCAGGGCCTTTGACCAAGAGGCTCTCTTGAGGAACTCATGTTTGCCGCAGCCCAAAAACTTCGACAAGAGGGGAAAAGAGACGCAGCCTCGACGCTGACATTACTCTTGAGCTCTCCTTCTTACTTACTTACTTACTTCCCTGGCGCTACGGTCCTATAGAACCTGGGCCTCCTCAACAATCTGACGCCACTCATCCCTATCCTGAGCCAACTGGCGCCATCTTCTGCCCCCGTTGCTCCTCAGATCGGCCTCCACGTCATCCATTCATCTCATCCGTGGCCGGCTCTTTGTCTGCCACCACCTGGTTTTCAATTATTTCAATTATTTCACATGAACGAAACAATAAATAAACAGCCAGCATCTCTGTTGGTATGTCCAATAGAATAATAAACCGATGTGACAAGGACTTTGCAGCGTTTTAATTATTTAGGATGTTGTAGGTTATCCCTAAGTCGCTGAATTACTTTTTGTAGATACCGACGATGAACTACGTACCCAAATACCAGAACGAATCGCTACAAAGAATAATCGAACTCGAGTATTGCCGTTTTCGAGTAGCTTAGCACACGAAAAAAGCGTGGCAAAAAAATCCCAATCTGAAAACCATCAGATTCGATCAGGTGTTAAACTCTACACAAGTCTGACCGGCAATTTAATACCCCCCCCCCCCCCCCGATGGTTTCTTACACTCCACTTTCATTCAACTTTTCTCGCCCTCTCTTATGTAATCAAGGTTCGCTAACCCGATTTTTTTTTTCCTTTTCATACTCCGATGCTCATCGTAATTTTTACCCATCGTCGAGAGGGAGAAAATGTTTTCTCCGAGCATACATATATATTTTCTCCCCTACACCGTTACTGTGGATCGCGCGATGCCTTCTTTTTCCATTAGAAAGAGGAGGGGAGTGGGGGAAACACTATGTTTTTTTTCTGGTAACCCCAACGCGATGGCAGCGGAGTTTTGATGTACTGACCGGAAAATCGGGACATGGAACGCATTTATTTCACGGCATGTTTCACTTTTTTCAACACCCCCCTCTCCTCCCTCCCCCACACATTCCCACCTTTTTGCCTTTATTTTTCTTTTTCATTTTTCTTTTTTTCCGTTCTTTCAAACACCCCTCCCGTTACTCTCAACCACCAACAATGTGTAAACTTCGTTAGTGATAAGCCGCATAAATACTCGTAGAGGAGGCAGAGAGAGAAAGCCGCTGTTGCCTTCATTTTCTCTCGCCACCATTTGGATACCCAGTTAAAAAGTGATGATGCTGGTGTTGGGGGGAAGGGGGGGTAGTTCTAACCGGCGAGGGCCCTTCGTCGTTTTTCGATAGAAAAATTTGTCGGGGAAATCACATAAAACTTGTAAATGAATCGAATGACGGCCCCGGGAAAAATGCGAGGTCTTTCACAGGGAGCCACGCAAATAACAACTGTTATCCTGAACAAAATGCGCTTTTGGTCCTCCCTTTGCTATTCTCATCCGTTGCAGAGCATTTTGAATAAAGAGATTGACGTCATTCCAACAAAAATCCCAAGTTTCGCCACAAGTACTTCGTACTTAATGGCAAACAAAATGATCAGTTAGATTGTGGGAAATTTTTTAAAATCTAAATTGGTCTAGATTGAGTTTTTGTCGGTCAAAAATCGCTGAAAATGTCTAAAATCACTCAAATTGGTATGATGAAATAGAGTTTTTGGGGGTAAAGTACGCTTTAAAAAAAGTTAAATATCCAAGCGTCACTTAGAGAGTTGTCGCAACCGTTTTCCGAAAAACGTAACTCTAAATGTACCTAACTCTGTTCTAGGGCGACAGACTTCGATGCTAACTATCCATCGTTAGTTCCATGAGAAAGTTACGTGTTCCCGTAACTCCGGACATATTTTGAATAAACGTTAACTTAATAATAATTTGTCAATGATATATATCATTTGTCTGCCAAGTTAACCTCTTTATTCTCATACTAGCTCGTAACATAATTATTCAGTAATAGTAATTATTCCATTTTGATGGTTTTCTATGAGTTTAGAACAATTTCTAGGAGAACAATCGTGCCCTTTTACTGTAAAACCGTACGCACGGCACGGTGAGACCTTGGGTCCTTTGTATAATTTTACATACCCGCAATAATTACTAATTATAAGGCACTCACCGCGCTCATCGCTTTCGGATGGCAATCCTCAAGATGAATAGGTACACGAACCACATGAAGTTCAAGCTTCCAAATATACCTAAAGAGAACGCAAAATAAAGAGAACGCAAACGACGGAAAACCTTCCCGAGGCCGGCTCCTCCTGTCTGTCTACAAAATTCGAGGTGACGCGATAGCGTAGCCATGGAGATAGAATTTGGTTATCCGCGAAGAAGTTTACTTATCGAGTTAAGTAGTACGTAGCATTGAGATGCGCGACACGCATCTTTCCAATAGTTACGTGGTGCTGGACAACGCAAGTCTTGAAAACGCTAAAACTTACGTCTCGAATGTAACACTTGCGTTTACGTTCTCTCTCCCGATCGTCTCTCTAATATCAGAGAGTTGTCGTAACCAAAAATTGACGATCGGGAGAGAGAACGTAAACGCTTATGTTACGAGCTAGTATGAGAATAAAGAGGTTAACTTGACAGACAAATTATAGGTATATCACTGACAAATGTCAATTTCAATTTCAATTTTTTTATTCAGCAAATACTTTATACAACAAATATAATGATTTTTAGAGAGTCTATATACATAATACAAGATCTAAACTTATGTTGGTTTATGAGCCTAAGGTCAATGACCCGTCCAGGCTCGTCTCTTCCACCACTATTTTTATTACTGCGTATGTATGTACCAGCAGTTTCCTTGAAAAAACACACCGTAAGTATTTGGAGAATGAGTTACATTGATCAAGAACCAACAGTATTTACAGAGTAGTTAGTAAATACACTTAATGCTACGAAGGCTGATTTGTATTTTTATCCTAATTTAAACTTATTTATAACAACACTTTCGTTATTTTCAAGCTCAAAATATTCTAGAACTAGTTTTTTAAATTTTCCTGTTGATGTTGAAGTCTTGGTTAGGAGCGGTAACTGCTCAAATAGGGCTGGAGCTAGCCATGGAAATTGTCGAGTGTAGAAATCATTATGCGCCTGTGGTATCTGGAGGACATAGTTGGCATTTGTTCGCGTCGGTCTAATCACCGCTTGTTTAGTAAATAAATGCAGGTGTTTATGCACATATAAAACAGTTCTGTGAATACAAGCCATTCTGGGAGTGAGAACACCGAAGCATTTGTATAGGTAACTAGTTGACGTACGTTTATGGGAATTAGTTGCAATTCTTAAAACTGTATTCATTGCTATGTTTATACTTACTATTAAAGGTTGACGCATAAGTACCACCCCAGCCAATGATACCATAAGTTAAAATGCTGTATACATGAGCATAATACACCATTTTAAGGTTTTCTTTCGTTAGCCATCTTCGTAGTATCAGAAAGTAGTGCATGGATTTCCTGATTTTATTCACTAATTCAGCTACATGATCCTTCCACTTGAGATGCTGATCCACGTGCACTCCTAGGTATTTTATTGTATTCAGCCTTTCTATTTCCATGCAGCTGCACAAATTTCTTACTACGCCACAGTTTTCCTTGTGCACTTTGATTTTAGAGTCATTTGGAAGTCCTGTTTTGTTTATTGAGAATGTAATGTACTTGGTTTTCGAAAGGTTCATGGTGAGACTATTTGTGCTAAACCATTTGGCTACTTCATAGACAGTCCTTTCTGCGATAGAACGCGCTAGCTCCCAGGTATTCTCATTTATCACAATAGCTATATCATCAGCAAAAGCTACAAATTTGCATCTCAAGTTCATATTAAAAAGGTCATTTATATGTATCAGAAACAAAATCGGGCCAAGGACAGATCCTTGCGGTACCCCAAAGCAGATTTTATGTAGATTGCTATCAATAGCCTGAATTTGCACATATTGCTGTCTATCTGTGAGGTATGATTCGAACCATCTAACTGCAGATTTATCAAGCCCAATTCTTTCAAGCTTAAGGACTAATCTCGATGTTTCTATAGAGTCAAACGCTTTGGTAAGGTCAATGAATATTGATATTATTTTACCTCCTTCGTGGAGCCCCTTTGTTATTTCCGTTACTAGATTAACTAGCGCATCCTCTGTTCCCATGTGCTGTCGAAATCCAAACTGGATAGGGGATAAGAGATTATTGGATTCGAGATATTCTATTAGTTGCGACTTGGCTATTTTTTCAAATATTTTCGCAAAGTTTGATAGCAGCGAAATAGGGCGGTAATTACTTTCTAGTGTTCTTGGTCCTTTTTTATACAGAGGCCGCACTATAGCTATTTTGAGGCAATTTGGAAATTCACCCTGTAATAAGCTCAGGTTAATCAAGTGAGTAAGAGGGGACTTTATTTGTGATAGTGAGGAAATTCAGGACCCCAGAGAAATAGTCAATAGGTTGAATGATTTCTTTACATCAGTAGGACTATTTCTCTGGGGTCCTGAATTTCCTCACTATCACAAATTAATTTCTTGATCACAATCGGGTCTTTGAGATTTTTTCCTAGTGCCGTGTTAATTGTTTTCCAAACTTTAGAAGGGTTGTTAGATGCGACAAGTTGTGATCTGAAGTAATAATTTTTTGCGTGACAGAGAAGAGATTTAAGTTTGTTACGATAGTTGGTGTATATATTTCTTAGATTTTGATCATTAGGGTTCCGTTGCAGTTTTTTACCCATTTTATCCCTTTTGTTTATTGAGTTCACTAGGGCAGTGGTAATCCATGGTTTTAGTTTGCGCTGTTTATGGTTTTTCGGTCCAACATATGTGGAGCTCAGCTCTATGCAGTTTTTCACGATTGTGATAAATAGTTCATATGCTAGGTTTACATTGTATTGTGAGTAAACAGGACTCCAGTCTACATGCATCATTAATTCGTGCAATGAATCATAATTGATTCTCTTAATATACTCGTAGTTGGGTTTTGGCGCAGATTCAGTGTTTCTAAGCTTTTGCTTTATTTTGAAAGCTACGGGAAAATGATCTGTCATACTTATATTGTTCATGATAGCTGATTCCGAACGTGCAAACTCACCTCTAGGCGCTTTCACCATTATGTGATCAAGACAGCTGTTACCCCTTGTTGGTACATCAATCCAACTAATAAATCCGGAGTTATGCATAAAGTCATAGTAATCTGTGATTTCATGACCTGGGATATTATCAATAATATTCAGATTTATATCGCCAGTAAAAATGGTTATTCCTTCTCCCGCTAATGGTTCAACATTTTCCTTAACGTCTTCTACAAATTCTGAAATTTCACCAATATGTGAGCGATACAGAGCAATAATATAATAGTCCTGTGAGTTGATTTTGAATTTAATACTTATCGTTGAACACCCTCTGATCCTTAGTTCTTTGTGGCTTTCAATGTGGATTGTTTTCGCAGCGTAGACCGCAACTCCGCAGGCCTTGTTCAAGGTCGATGTGCTGATGAGAAGGTCGTATTCCGGGATCGCGAAGACCGCTGCGTAATCGAAATGTTGGTCGAACCATATTTCTGTCAGGACGATCAGCTTTGGTTTGTTCTCAATTTGTTCAAGGTAACAAAAAAATTGATCCATGTTTGCTTTCATGCTTCGGGTATTTAGGGTCCATTATAGAGAAACTATCTTTACTAAAAAACTGACTGACGGAAGCCATATCACTACATTGCACGGGACTATTTCCTGGCGAGAGAAAGTGCTCTTCATGATCCGTGGTTTCAATTTCCATAATCAGTGCGATTTACGAGACCCTGAAGTGCATTTATGTAGCTTGGGCTGTTTACATCATTAGCAGCGTGATCGTGCGCTATATTGAACTTTTTACAGTTAACGCAGGTCGGTTGGTCTTTCTTTTCACAGGTAGAAGTGTCGTGGGCTCCTGAACAATGGTCGCATTGTTTGTTTTTTGCGTTTGCGTTTTGTTATGATTTCGCTGCTATGTGAACGCCTCTGCGGCAAAAATTCCGGCAAACACGTTGCCGTGCCGTATTAATTGCCTTTCAGAATTGTGTCTCCATGTGAACCTACCTTCACGCCTCAAACGTACAGTTGCGTTAAACGTATTCTCTCCCGATCGTCACTTTTTGGTTGCGACAACTCTCTACTAACTTCGAATAATTTTTCATTTGATAATGCTGCATGACTGGTACTTCTGGCTGATAGCGAATTTTTGGAAAGAGTTCGTACTGCAATGGGTCCAAAAATGTGTGTAAATGTGATTTCGGAATATTTTACAATTTGTTTTCCTCTTCAAAGCATTTTGGATTTAGAGTTTGACAATTATTTTCTATAACCCTTATTCTATAACCCTTTGATATAATTATAACCCTGACCCTTTGGACAAAACAGCATCCTCTGTGTGCATTACGGTATTAACCTTTTGTTGTTATAAGTTAGACAGCATAATGTAATGAGTACACTCACCCCAGGCAGTCTGTAAATATAACACGGTTCATCCCGAAGCGGAAACATCAAAAAATATAGCACGTGTGTTGGAGGAAGAAAAGATTACAAGCTATGAAATTCAAAGGATGGGATCTTGAATGTGATAAATCATCTCCCGGACAGGTTTTAGGGGAGGAATACACACTCGGTCCCGGCAAAAAGGAGGTGTTTCAGTGGGTATTTCAGAGGGTGTTTGAGGGTGTTCTTAGCGCTTTAAAGGAAGCAAACAGACTCGGGTGATGGATGCAACTGAAATTTCCCGGGTAGATGAAGGAGTAGCCTCGGATGTTGCTTTACAGTTGCTTCTGCTTCGGGGAACTACCGGTTACTCAGTACGGAGATTTGGCCCCCCTTTCGATGTTCTGAGAGGGATTCTCATCAACTGCCGTTTCGCTGGTGAATGTATTCCGCTTTAGTAAGTACGATACGAATCAGGGACCTCACCCCTTTCGATAATGAACCTTTGGAGTCGACCATAAAAGACCCCCCCCCCAATTTTGTGGTTTTCGTTTCAATAATTATAGGTACCTACGTAGAATCCAAAAACGCAGTGAAAAAATTTTCTGTTTGTCCACCGTACTTCCCTTAGTTACCGTGAACCAAAATAATTTAAATTCTGTTGTAGGTCCGTTTGGGGTCTAGTTGGTCCGCGAAACTTGGAGTTACTTACTGTCTAAGTGGTGAAAAATAGGGGTTGAAATTTCCAGAATGCCGCAGCTCAAAAACTTTCAATAGAAGGATTGGTTTTTTGGACGGTTCAATTCTCCGGGTGGTCTCAAGAAATCTTTAAGTTCGGGATTAATTTAAAACCGCCCAATTAATCCCGAACTTGAAGATTGCTTAAGACAACCCGGAGCAGTGTACTCCAGGTGTTCGTTCACAGCAAGGCAAATAACGAAACGGTATAACTCCAGCCCAGCTATCACTGCTAGGGAACAGCTGATTATAAACACAAATGGCTGTATGAAGTCGAGTTGATTGTGCTGTGATATTATTCCATTAGAAAAATTATGGTTATTTTGGATGCCATTGATAGATAGGTACTTTTGTAACTTCAACAGTTGTTATGTTTCGTGAATACCAACAAATAATGAATTAATGGTAGAAGTATTTAATCCACCGCATATTTATGAAACTGTAATTCCCCGGCCGGCTCCAGTAGGCTCGATTTAGGGCTTTCCTATCGGGGGTAGCGTGAAGGTGGGTATGATCACAGAAAACAGTGATCCATGCAGAAGAGGCATCTACACAGGTAAATAATAAACAGTTGTGCAATAATTTGCCGTTTTTTTTTTTTTTTTTTTAACCATGCAGTGCAAAGCATGTGGTGTGTGAATTCAATTTTGCATTAAGCTCCCTAAAACTCACAGCCACCTCGAACATCAGTGGCGTAGCCAGTGGGAGGGGGGGAAGGGTGAGTGGGGGTCATAACCCCCCCCCCCCAATTGGCTCGAAAACTTTATCACAAATTAAAATTAAATCTTGAGAATGATAACAATCACAAAAGTAACAAACAAAACCAACAGTAACAGATTAAACGGTAAATCAAACTAATTAAACAGTTAAATAATATTACGTTTATTTGATTACTAACGATCTGTCCCAAAAATTTGATCCACTCTTTTTGACAAAAATGCTTATCGAAATAGTCCCTCACCATCACCATCCCACACTTCAGGTGAATAATATTGATTTTAGCCCTCAATACCAATTGTTGATCCCCAAAAATCCAAATTAGACCCCTATTCTGTGTGAAAAACAAGTGAAATGGTATTTTGGTCTTCAGTCATCCTTCCATACCACTTTCAGTGATTTTATATATCAGTTTTAGCCGTTTTTAACAAGTTTGACCCCTAAAAACTGAAATTTGACTCCCTTCGAATTTTTGAAAATTGCTCATCCTTGTTTGGCAAGAAGAACATTTTGGCGAAATTTAGAATTTTTATCACGTACCCAAGGTCAGATATCGTCTGGAGTGACACATAAATAAATATATATAATATAAGTATAAAGTTTTGTTAAAATCTAGATGAAATCAGGATGCTCTACAACGGATTTGCCTATAACATAATTTCAAAACCTTATTTTCTGAAAATTTTGAACCCATTGCAATAGCTTCATTCCTTGAAAATTCGCGAACATTGTTGCCAAATAAATGTTTTATTTCATCAGTTTATCTTACCTAACGTTACCTGTAACATTTAGTGCTTTGTTAAATTTAATATTCTGCTTTATTTGTAATGTCAAACCTTATTAACGAATTTTCAAAGAAAATGAAGCTATTGCTATGGGTAACGTTTTCAGAACATGAATTTTTGAAATATTTTTATACGCAAATCCGTTTCAGAGCATCCTCAGTTCATCCCTAGATTTTAACAACAATTTATGTATTATGTATATATTTACGTGCCACTCCAGATTATATCCATCCTTGGGTACATGATAAAAATTCCAAATTTCTCCAAAACGTTTGTGTTGCCCAACAAAAGGATGAGTTCGAAGATGAGCAACTTTCAAAAGTTCCAAGGGGTCAAATTGGAGTTTTTAGGGATCAAAAGTCGGTAAAAACGGCTAAAATTGCAAACAATTTATATAAAATCACTGGAAGTGGTATGGAAGGGTGAGTGAAGACAGAAAAATACCATTTCGGTTGTTTTTCACACTGAGTAAGGGTCAGATTTTGATTTGGGGGTAAAAAATTGGTACCTATTAATGGCTAAAATCAATATCAATTCACCTAACGTTGTGTGGTATGGTTAATCACGACGGACGGACTGTTTCGATGATCAAACTATTCTTCTCAAAAACAAGCGGGTTAAATTTGACTTTATTAGGGTCAAACATAGGTAAAAATGGCTAAAATTACGAAAAAGTATATAATTTAAAGAAAACTGGTATATGGTTTCCCGCTATATCATCTTTTTACACAATAGCAGGAATATTTCTGTGAAAATTCGCTCTTATAGCCATGCTGCATGACAGGAATTTTATTTTTTTCGATTTCCGATAACCCCCCCCCCCCCCCCATTCATTGATCCTGGCTACGCCACTGTCGAACATTCATACAGACCTGACTATTTATCAAGTGGTTTTGTTTTCTGAGTCTCCAGCTATTGGTACTAATTTTGATGGGGTGACCTTTGAAAACTGGTTTTCTCGCGGAGTTGAAATTAGAGTCAACATGATGGCGATAAATTTGGGAGAGTAGTTAAGCTGATTATCGTGAAAATCATTAGGTATTATCACACTAATTACTTTTCAAGGCTGAGGAAGCATTTAATCTCGGGCTGATGAGTTTCAGCGCTCCAACTACCCGAGAAAAGAAGGCTGGAGGCAAATATTTGAAGGGAGTAGGCGACGGAGGAGGTGGAAAAAGTTGCTAAAGAGTGAAGAAAGTGATACAAGAAAGGCTTTTGATGATGAAAGGGTCTGGTAGTGTCGTTGGAGGGCTGGAAAAGGATTTAATAAGGCGGAAGCCGTTTACAGAACACTATGCGAGCATCATGCGGCCAACCCATTTACGCACTAAACTGCCCCTTTGAAATAACGAGAGACTCTATGGGCCGCAGTGGTAGTTACGGAACAGCTATTCGGAGCGGTGGGGGGGGGGGGGGGGGGTTAGGGTTCAAATTATCATCCTATCTGTCAAGTAGAATATTAGAGTTCATGAGCAAAAGCACTTCCTTTCTCCACAATACGTATCATCCACATTGTGGAATTTCTTTATCAAGTAGCAAGGAATATCGTTGGGAAGTACGAATAATTATGTGCTTAATGACTACCTATCCATGGTTTATGGTTAAATACAACATCCGTGTAATTACTCTTCTCATTTCACAATACTGGTAATTTCTGTACCACACATCTGATATAATTATTACTGTTTGAACCCACAAAAAACCACAGTCATGCAGCATGGCTATAAGAGCGAATTTTCGAAGAAATAACTGATTTTATGTAAAATGTGATGTTTGGAATATCCCATTCAAATATGGGCAATCTTAAACTTATTGGGTAATTATAGGTATTCAAGTATGTACGTATATTGTAGTATTGGTACTACAATATACGTACAGTTACTTATCAAACATACGTACAGTACGTATGTTACGTATCCATTACCTACTCTGTATTGTATTGGATATTGGTAAATTTTTTGTTCCATTTTTTGCCGAGTAACACCTCGGTTTGTAGATTTTCCAACGCTGAACACGATGGTGAAGTCAGAATTGCGATATCCCATTCCGTTATCAGATTAGAGCAGACGAACCAGGAAGAACATCTTAAGAAATAACCACGTTCCGTCATCTTCAAAGTGCTCCAGTTTGAGAACGGAATGAGATATCGCAATTCTGATTTCACCATCGTGTTCAGCGTACAAAAACCTTTAAAATGAGGTGTCACTTGTCAGACTGCTTCATTTTGGGAATTTATGGGTAATTTTTCCCCCCTAAAACTCCCCAAAATTCCCCCTCTGAACTGAATGACCCGATTCTGCCCATCTACGAACTTAGCCTGTCGATTGCCAAGACAGATTTTTCGTGCAAATTTGAACTTTTTATCTCAATTCTTTCGAGAGTTATCGTCTGGAATGACACATACATATATAAATATATAAATATATATATAAATATATAAATATATAAATATATATATATATATACATATAATTTTTGGTGTCTTTCGGCAGTGAATTCAGGATGGTCTGAAACGGATTTTGGTATAAAAATCTTTCGGAAATTCGAGTTTTAAAAATTTTGGACCGAGAACAATAGCTTCCTTTTCTTCGAAAATTCGCTAAAAAAAGTAAGTACATGAGAAATTGATATGGTTCGGAATTTGCTCGCTTTGTGAATCGGATTCAGCACCCCCGAAAACCCCTGTATCCCAATTTTCAGTTCCGAAGTTCGAGTGGTTTGGCGGATTACGGTAGAGAAGCAACGCGTAGGCATCATCTGGTATGTAGTATCTCTCTCTCTCACTTGGTTCCCGTCGCGGGAGCGAGAGAGCAGTGCCTACCCGCTTTTTCCTCCCCAGTTTTCACCCACTTCCGTTAATTTCCGACCCTTCATATAGAACCTTTTTGAAATTCTCTCCGCTGGACCTAAAATTTGAAGGAATTTAAAAAACGCTGCAAAGTCCTTGTCACATTCTATTGGAGTTCTACAGAATTTTTGGCTGTTAAACTTATTGTTTCTTTCATCTGGAATAATTGAAATAGCTATCTCTGGTGATTTCCACCAATTTTGGCCCCCAAAACATGAAATAGGTACGCATCTTTTTTTATTTTTTTCAACTCATCTTTGATCATTGTTAGTGCCATCTAATGGTCTTGATTCACATGTTTGCACTTTTTCTAGTGTTATTATACAAATTGATGGTGATTTCAGACAATTTTCCAGGTTTTTGGCTCGTAAAAACCCAAGTTTGGGAGCTGAACCTCTGATAAAACCTCCATTTCCACGTCCCTGGTCAAAATTGACATCGTATTGGGTCTACTCGTCCCAAAAACCATGGAAAACGATACCTCAAAAGCTCATGTTACTAACATGTTACTGAAACACAAAAAGTACCTATTTTTATAAACATTTTCGCTCATAACACCCCAGCATGTGTGCGAAAGAACGACTTTTTTAGACCGAACATGACGCCGGTACACGTGATACGGCGGACGGAAATTGCATTTTTGGAATCTACTCACCTTGAAACGGAAAAGAAAAAATTTTGAGGGGGTGTTATAAAAATTTTTTGCTGAGCGATTACATAGGTGTATTATTCACGGAATAATAAACCAAAATGCACGTCCACTCCTCACTGGCGCAACCCAGAAACGTGATCACAAGAAATTACATCCGAGCGACTAGAAGAATTAGTGACCTACATCATACTGTGATGAAATTCAATCATCATCGAGCAACCAAAATAAACTGGTTTGAAATTCAAACAGCGCGTGTAGTATTCTCGCAGTCGCTCAGGCAGTCGCATAGTTTTCTCGGTCGCTTGCTACTTGTATCTATTTATTATAGGTATACATAATTCAATTAATTATTTTCAAAGTACCGTATTACAATTATTTCTGGAAATTACCTAATGGCTTTGTGTTTAGTTGTTTTGGTGGTTGAGTGTGTCGTTGTGGTTGTCCGTACGGTAAAACAAGTTGTCAGTCGGCCCGTCACCGGAATTGTAGGCCTCGGTCGTCTGTACGAGACCGAAATCCTACATAATTCATTTGGATTTTAATCGCGCCCTTTCTCTGAATTCTCGCGGTATTCAGAGAGCTTCGTTGGAAATACTTCATTTCGTTGTCTTAATATCTCTTCCAGCTCGTCCCTTTTAATTGCTGTGACTTGGAAAGACCCGACCAAAAAAAAAAACAACAGCGACCCAAGAAAAACAGGATTCCTCTCTTTTTTGCTTGTAAGACGGACGGGAAGACGGGGCTTTCCAGGCAATTTCCACTAGAGCCGGAGACCATAACAGTAAATTGGGGAAGGACGTCCGCGGAACGGGCTGAATTAATGGATCGGGGTGCGAGTCATTAGGCGGCGAAGGAAGACGAGTTGAGGCACTGCGGTGGTAGAGCTGCCCGACGCGTCTTGTCGCAGCGTCAGGACCGCAACTCACCAGCAGATGTCACTCAGTGACAAATATCTGACCCCCTGCGAACCCCCTTCGGGTTTCTCGGTTCGAAGATCACTGAGCAGTCTCCATGGAGAAAGCAGACCTCTCTACAGTCGGACGTTGGGGATGGCAGGATAATTCAGCACATCGATATTCAAATATTGACCTCCCGATAATCGATCTGTTATTTATTGCGCAGCGGTTTTCGAGTTCGATGGAAACATCGACCGAAAATCATCGATGTTTTTGCCGTATTCTTGGAGCCTGGTGGTGGAGGAATGCGTCCACAGTTGTTAATATACAAATGATTTTTTGACAAAAATTGCTTTGTTTCCATTTCCGAATATTTTGAATCAATCCGTATATTATACAAAAACACTGCAAATGCCTGCACAACGGTTTATTATTTCGTACAGAATACCCTCCTGTTACAGATCACAGCTCTCTGTATATATAACCGGTCTATATATCATAATAATGTACTATTCTATACATATTATGCAGATCTCAGACCCTCCGTAGGTTAGTACCTAACTCCGTACTCGTTACTAGGTACCTATCTAAATCACGAGTTAAATGTTGCTAAAATAATTCAGTCGATGACTAACAGTAGGTAACTAAAACGGCAAAAAGAAACGCAAATAACGAAGTTCTGAAGGAAAATTGTTGATGTGGAGTGAAATGGATGCCCCTTCTGCGTAGATCACTGTTTTCTGTGGTAAATACCTACCTTCGTGGTCAAGTATAATGAACCTTTGTGTACTAACTTGCCCATCAATAATACTTCAACGGTTGTTCAAGTTGCAAAAGTACCGATCAAAAAAATCCAGCCCCTTCTGGGTAGATGAGCCGTTGTGTAATAATTTACCGTTGTATAATAATTTACCGTTGTGAAATAATTTACCGTTTTGTAATAATTTACCGTTGTGTAATAATTTGCCGTTGTGTAATAATTTGCCGTTGTGTAATAATTCACCACTGTGTAATAATTTACCCACCAACAATACTTCAACGTTTGTTCAAGTTGCAAAAGTACCGATCAACAAAACCCAGCCCCTTCTTGGTAGATGAACCGTTGTGTAATAATTTACCGTTGTATAATAATTTACCGTTATGAAATAATTTACCGTTGTTTAATAATTTACCGTTGTGTAATAATTGGCCGTTGTGTGATAATATTTACCATTGTGTGTTAATTTACCCATCAATAATACTTCAACGCTTGTTCAAGTTTCACAAGTACTTACCTACCAACAAAATCCAATTGTCCATCACTTATCAAATGAAATAATATCGCAGAACAACCAACTCGACTTCATACAGCCATCCTTGATTATAATCAGGTGCTCCCTAGTGATGATTATCTGAGCCGGATTTATACCGTTTGATTCACGATCGTGTTGACGAAGCTTTTTTGTGCTCACGAAAGGCTGGACGTAAAATGCTCCGGGTGGTCTCAAAAAATTGTTTAGCTCAAGACAAATTTAATAACGGTAAAAAAAACCATACCCTTCTATCGAAAGTTTTCGAGCTACGGCGTTCTGAAAATTTCAACCCCTATTTTGAACCCCGTAGAGATGACTGACAGTATCGTCGAGCTTCGAGGACCAACTAGACCCCGAACGGAACCTATAACCCGAATTTCATCAATTTTGTTTCATGGTAACTAAGAAAAGTAGCCAGTACGGCGTACGGCGTACGGCGGACAGACAGAAATTTTTTTATTGCAGTTTTGGATTCTACATACCTCGAAACGTAAACCATCAAATTTTGAGGGGGGGGGGGGGGGGGGGGGGGTTAGATTTTTTGGTTTATTATTTTCAATAATGAACCATTGTTTTTTTTTCATGCTCGATTCCAATGGTTCATTATTGAAAATAATAAACCAAAATTATCTATGTACCTACATAATTATAATGTTTATGAGTCACTGACGATATCTGACCTCGGCTGCGAGATGAAGAATTTGAAATTTAGCCATAACGTTTTTTCCTAATACCAAACGAGAGGACAGCATGGGCAATTTTAGTTTTTAAAAAGTGGCTCAAATTTGAGTTGTTTTTTTTTGCGTGAAAAATAGGTTAAAGTGGCTAACAATCACCTAAAATATCTGTAGACAAATGTGTAGACTACTAATTTTATAGAATGGTGACTCGAGATAGAAAGGGGTTTCAATAATGATAAATATTCACCATTCGCCTACTGTCATTCCCTTCTTCGATTCAATCATTTATGTGTTTAAAATTGGATGAAAATATTTCAGTGAAAATGCAGAGGTAGGTACTGGCAACGTTGTGCTGTGATTCGTTGGCATATCTCGCCGACCAAGAAATGTTCCTCATGCTGTGCCTAATAACCTACATGAAGTCCGAGGGGCTTATCGTAGTATGGCATTTAGAGCTGATTGGTTCGGGTTGATGTTTCATCTCCAGTCACAACTCTCTTCATGAAATCCTATGACAAGTTGTGCTATTTGTGTTGCTCTAGCGACTGAAAGTGCGGCTTTATCATCTGTGAATGCACTTGGACAGAAGTGTAGAAAATATATAAGGACCCTGTACTCTTCCTTGAGGGGTTCCTGAAAGAATTTTGACTTTGACGTGCAATTACTTCTAAACAACACTAAACACTAAAAGGCCTGGGTATTTATTGGCATGTCAATTTTATTGGATGAATTAATTCAACAGGCAAGTTATCGTATGCCCGGCCATTTCGAGTACTAAGTTGTAAATGGCTCAGTCATGCTTGGGGACTTGTTCGAAGAAGTACGGATTTGGTAGGACAAAAGGTGGGTTTTCGGCTTCTCAGTGGAAACGTTATCTCCGAGGCAATCTTTTCGACTGATTCAGTTGCGAATGTTGTACTGTGAACCATCAATATTTAATTCTCGCGGCTGAGAGACACTTTTTAGCTTCAACATTCGGAGCTCACGTGTGAACTAGCAATAACAAGCCCGAAATGGCTTCTTAAATCTGTCATAACAATCTCATGTTTTCGTAGGCAGCGGATTCCTGGTCGAAACGTGTCGGATTTCTCCCGTTTTAATCAACATCCACCGCCACACGGGGGTTGATAAATCAACGCTAACCCGATAAAGGCAGAGCGGGACAGAGGGTGAAAATTTGCTCTTCTCTCGAGATATTACGCTGGAACCCCCCGCTAGCCCTTTTCAGGGTTAAATCCCCAAGTTATGATGGAGTATGGAAGGGCTAGGATACGGCTCTTTTCTCTTGTATCCAACCCTCTGAGAATTATGACCGGCGGTTTAATTAACCCATAACACCTTCGAGCAAAGGTTTATTTTTGATGAAGCCGTTTTTCGGCGGGGAGTCCGGAAATTATCGGAATTTTATGACGTGAAAACGAGGAGTAGACGTTAAAAGGAACTAATTTTCATCGTCAATCACAGCCTTACGCCATTCGTAACCTCAGGGTATACGTTCATGGAGAAACCAATCAAAGTACATAAGCATCAGCTATCTCTTCCATGGATAATCCGGTTCATGGTGGGAGGGTAGACTCAATGCAGCACCGCATTGCCTGCTACATGTTACTGCTCCACCTGTTCCTAATAAGTTACCTCATTCATTAAACTTTTGATGAAAAGGTATCTTCCAAGGTCTTCAATAATTGCAATGAAAATGTGTTACTGGAAAAAGACTGGAACAGTTGTTTCGTTGAAATCAACACTGCTTTGTGCATTCTTGAAATAATCCTGTATTTCATTTTAGGTTTTTATTGCAGTGTTCATCATCTGGTCGAAGTGTCAATCGATACTGCCATAAGACATTTCCAAGTTTAAATTTTCGAGCTTACTGTGGGTGCGAAATGCAATTTGCGGACCATTTAACAACAAAAATTCATCGCCCAGCTGCTCTCAAGTTCATTGTCTCCATAACATGTTCAACTCCAGCAACGTTCGTAGGGTGTGAACTTCTGTTCCTTAGGATCAAAGAATCTGGTTTCATTTTCATGATTACACAGAACTGGATGAAAAATCGACAGAAATCTTATTGTCATAAGTATGTCAGATTGGATAAAGCTTGTCTTCGTAGCGCTGAAACGGCCCTGTGAAGTTCAAATCACACGAATGGAATGTAAAAACGCTGCATATTATTACAAAACCGTTTATTATTTACCTGTATAGACGCCCCTTCTGTGTAGATCACTGTTTTCTGTAGTCAGTACCCTCGAGCTCCATTCAGGAAAGCCCTAAATCAAGTACTGGAGCCGGCCCAGGAATTAGAGTTTCATACAAATGCACGGGATTCAATAATTCAATCATTAATTACTTGTAGTTATTCATGAATCACAAGGTAAATAATAAACCATTGTGTAATATTTTACCTCTATAGATGCCCCTTCTGCTTAGATATTATGATAAACCGTTGTGTAATAATTTACCGTTGTGTAATAATTTAACGTTGTGTAATACCCATTAATACCTAATAATACCCAATAATACTTCAACTTTTGTTGCGAAAGTACCTATCAACAAAATCCAAAAGATCTTCGAGGACCAACTAGACCCCAAACGGGACCTACAAACCAAATTTCATTAATTTTGATTCATACTAAGAAATGTGCGAAGTACCTACGGCGTACGGCGGACGGACAGAAATTTTGGTTTATTATTTTCAATAATGAACCTTTGGAATCGAGCATGAAAAAAAAGAAGTGTTTAACCCCCTCGTCAAAATTTGATGGTTTACGAAAATGCAATTTATTTTAGTTTATAAACAAATTTCTGTCTGTCCGCCCTACGCCTTTTCTTCGTTACCATGAACCGAAATTGATGAAATTTGGTTTTCAGGTCCCGTTTGGGGTCTAGTTGTTCCTCGAAGCTCGGTGTTACTGTCAGTCATCTCTAAGGGGTGAAAAATAGGGGTTGAAATTTTCAGGACACCGTAGCTCGAAAACTTTCAATAGCGTTTTTAAATTGATCTTGAATTAAAGAAGTTTTTGAGACCACCCGGAGCATTGTATGACCAGCCGCTCGTTTGCACCGAAAAGCTTCGCCAACGTGATCGTGAATCAAACGGTGTAAATCCGGCTCAGATATCATCGCTCGGGAGCACCTGACTATAATCACGTATGGCTTTATGAAGTCGAGTTGGTTGTTCAGTGATATTATTCCATTTGAAAAATGATATGGCTCTTTTGGATTTTTGTATAGGTACCTACTTTTGCAACTTGAACAAACGTTGAAGTATTATTGGGTAAATTATTAAACAACGGCAAATTATTACACAACGGTTTATTATACTATCTACGCAGAAGGGGCATCTACACAGGTAAATTATTACACAACGGTTTATTATTTACCTTATGCTTCATGAATAGGTACCATTCCATTTCCAGTACTCCATTTAGGGCTTCCCTGGGTGGAGCTCGAGGGTATTGACCACAGACAACAGTGATCTGCGAAGGAGGGGCATGTGTATAGGTAAATAATAAACCGTTGCGTAATATTTTTCAGTGTTTTTTATTCCATTTTCGGATTCTACATACCTTGAAACGGAAACCATCAAATTTTGAGGGGGTGTTAAAATTTTTTTTTTTTCCATGCCCGATTCAAAAGGTTCATTATTGAAAATAATAAACCGAAAGTTCACTTCTTATTGACGGCACCCGAGCCTAAACCTTAGGTGACCTACAGGAATGAAGACGCTGTGCCACAGTTTGTAGTCGCTATTGAGGTATTCAAAAGTATTCAAACTTTGTTATACATGCAAATAGCGGCACAGGCTCATTCATCTCCCTGGTCGGCAGCACCGAAGGTTCAGCCGCGGAGCCCGCATGAATACTAAAAGCAACTTGGTTTTTTTTGTATATATTCTTAAAACTACCTGCCTTTTCTGCGCTGAATCGATTCTTTCAATCCACCTCTAGTTTGTCGCGCTGAATCTGTCCCTGAATTGTATTAGGTCTCATCTCAGTAAATAGTTAAATATAGTACCCCCATTTCCGCAAGACGTGCCACAAATTTCAAACTCTAATTTGTATGCTTACCTTCTTGTTCCTGTTCATGAGATGCACAGGAAATACCTGCGATTCTGCTTTTCTGGATCCTTTTATCAATTTTCTTGCTTACCCTTTGGACTTTCTGAAGCTCCGTATGTTTTTACCAAGCTGTTCTAGCTCATCTCAGGGGAAAAGGACTGATGTCTGTACTATATTTAGATGAGGTTAGTTACGAACCTATAATCTCATAAGAACAACCATTGTTAGGTAACTATAGGTACACAGATCACGGAACATAAGTTCGTATATCATTATGTACCTACCTACATTCTTACATAAATAACTATATAATTGTACCCATCCTTGAATGGCATTCATAACAGATTTTTTCTCGTTCTGATTTCAGGTACGTTCGATGAATCACGATTGGTAGATTGGTGGTTACATTCATGGAATGATCATTCCATGGTCATCCTGCATCATGACAAGCCAGCTGCCATGATACAGTAAGTTAGTATTATAACTTATCCCAGTAACATCACAGTAATATAGCATTTCTTCTTGTTACAGTGGTTAGTTCAAGATTCTTAATGACCTCTACATTCAAATTCGCATAATTAATTAGCAATTGTTTTCGCACTAACCAACTTGAACTATCGAACGTTTTCAATAATTTGTCTAACAGTTGTACCACTCTTTTGGAACGAGCATACTTACGTAATATTTATTCAAAATTGTTTATTGTATCAAATTACCATCCCCCTCCTCCCTTATTGCTAGGTTTAATATTGTATTTATTCAAATTTCGGGTAGTTAAGACGTCTTTAAAAACCTAAATTGTTGACCTTTTCTTGGCCTTTCCTTTTTGATCTTGAGAAAAAACCATTTTTACCTCTTGCCACCACATAATACCGTTCATATTAGAGTGCTGAGAAGGTAATTTCATTCCTGTTTTGACCTACGAGGACGAAACGGACCGAATGGAATAAAAAAAACCACATTTTCTCCGTTTTTCAAGGAATAAAATCCGTCAATTCGTCCGTCTACTGTCAACTCCTACTGCCTACTGTCAATAATTCGTCCGTCTACTGTCAACTCCTACTGCCTACTGTCAATAATTCGTCCGTCTACTGTCAACTCCTACTGCCTACTGTCAATAATTCGTCCGTCCAAAAACATGTCGTCATTCAATGCGGAGCACTGCACACGGTATACTCCGTAGTCCTGAAGTCCCAAGTTCTGGGGTGGGTCAGGGTGAGGACGCAGTTCTCTGTTATACGGGCAGTTTCGCTTCGTCTGAGAGAAGCGTGAACATATTATGCGGTGTCTGGGCCTGGTGGATGGAGGGGAAGAGGAAAACACCAAGTCCACGCACTGTACACTCGCCCACATCTGCTAAGCCTGGGAAAAAGAAAAAAGTTTTCCCTGAAAGTGGAGAAAATGTTTTGACAGGATTTTGTATTCGTTTTAGGAAATATAATTTAGCAATTTTACAACGTCATGTACGGCTTTTGGCCCCTCAAAAACTCTTAAATTTTACCAACCTTTTGTTTCGAGGATTGCTCATCTTCCGATTTTGATCCTTTCGTTTACCATCACATACATTTTGGGAGAATTTGGAAATGCCATCTTCTTATTTTACCCCTCATATTTTTCCCTTCCTTGCTAAATTATTTTAATGTCAAGGTATCGATTACTCTCATATTAGTTATCTAATTGTATAGTTTACCATGATGTTGAAAAAGAAATATGGAATTCGACGTGGATCACAGTTATGATGATTTCATTGCTGCATTGCAGTGTTTCAAAATCGGCGATGATTAGACAGATTCGTTTTATGTATTTCAAATATAAGCAACTTGGTGTACGAATTTGCTTTATTCTTAGACGGCAGGTTCTTAATCAAGATTCGATTTTAGTACAACTGCACTAGGAGAGTAACCGCAGACGATGTCAAGTTTGTTATTTCGACGACAGAAAATGTTTTTATCCTTTTTGATGAATAACGCAGAACCCAGCCTCTTTTATAGCTTTGAAACGACTTTAAAGAGAGAAAAGAGAGGGCAAAATAAAGAAAGAGAAAGAATTCAACCTCTCTTTTTTCCGCTCCCCACCCCCTACTCGTAAGACCTTCATTTCCATAGAGACTGGAGACTCTCTCTTGATACATTATTCACAAAAATTCAACCCTATCATCGGGTCACAGGAGTAGTTGGGTGGTCGTGGTGAAACATGAATGAGGTTGTTTCTTCATTCTTGCACGCGGCGCGCTCTACATCTCCCTCATCGGAGATTCAGCGCGATGCTCTAACAGCGGAACCTTGTTGACCTCTCGCCCTCGTTCCGTCCCTTCATCATTCTCTCGTTCAGCGCCATTCAACATTCACGAGGATCGCGATTGAAGGCGTTCAGTTCACTTCGATGCCTCCCTGTACGGGAGCATTTTCTCCGGCGTAAACATCATTGTTTATGCCGCTGTCGATGAAATCCATGATTAAATTCGCGATTCTGCCTGTCGGCAGGTACATTGAACGCCCCCCATTGCTTGTTGTTGAAGGAGCAACTCTACATAAACTCTTCAACAGGTGTTAGTTAACAGGGTTCATGTTTTGTTTGTGAGTAGCTTGTAACAGTGTGGCTGTTTTCGATACATTTTTTCTTCCGGTGGAGACGGGATCGATGAGCGGAAGCCTGATCGATATCCGTTCTTATCCGGTGATAATCTCGCTGGTCTAGAAGGGGGACTCTCGAGTGGCGACCCCCACTGTTACGCTCTGTCACATGGTAGCAGAGCGTGGTTCGGTAGTATGCGCTGAGCACTTCACCATACGCCATCCACTTTCTGTGGGCTTACCAGAAGGATAAGCCCAAAGGTTTCCCAGAAAGACTCTTTCACTAACAACCTGTCCCTTTGATAATACATACCCCCACTTCCCCACGCCCTTTCCCTCCTTTAGAGTGACAGTCTAATTAAAATATACTGAGCTCATTTGATGGCGATTGATGCCATGTCCCAGTTTACAAGTCCCAATAGTTGTTCCATCCTAATGATGAAGGTTGATCACCTGGTTGCCCAGATGAGCACAATTCACTGAACAATAACCTCTGACAATATTATCCGCCAATACTCGTATGTAGGCGCTTTGTTCTCCACCAGTAAATATTATTGAGGTAGTACCATTACGATGGAGGGTAGTCACCTTGAAGTTGTTCAGATGTCGTTTCCTGAACCAGAACTTCATACTAATTGTCATTCCCCCTTTTCCCTCTCATACGTCTGCTACCCAGAAGTATGTCATGTGGGGAGGAGTGTAACAGTGCGGATGTTCTCGATACATTTTTTCTTCCGGTGGAGACGGTATCGGTGAGCGGAAGCCTAATCGATAACCCTTCTTAACCGGTGATAATCTAGCTCGTCTAGGAGGGGGACTCTCGAGGCTCCACCCCCCACTATTACTCTCTGTCACAAGCTCATGGGTTGATGCGTTTGAGCGTTCGTGATAATATCACGATTGTGGCGAATTGTTGAATCCATCCCGTCTGAAAGGATCTTTTCACAGGGTCTGAGCAACCCCACATATACCTCGCCAACACGTATCAGAAGTCACCTTTGGGTGACAGTAATCCCCACTGAATGCGTTATCTAGAACTGTTTCACGGGATTTCGGAAATCGCCATTTGGAGCACCCGCCTTGCCGTGGTCATAGCTCTGCCATTGCCTGGAGCAGTAATTTCGGTCCGTCACCATACCTTTGCAGATATTATGTTCTGAAAGGCCAGTGTTGTAGCGGATTATTGGCTTCTTCCCGTTTAATCGGCGTGGCTAGCTTTCTATAAACGCTATGGTGTCCAAGGATCTAGCAGAGCTTTGACGGGGTATGAACAACCCCACATCACTAACCAGATGATAAGGGTGCCAATAGTTCCATTACAACAGAACTGTGATAAATATTGACCAATAAAATCGTCGATATTTTTCTAAAGTGGCTTCATTTACTTGAGAAAAAGGTTTGATTGGCTTGAAAAATGGTTTAATTTTCGATCGGAAAATGTTGTGTGTGGGTTGAACTTTCACTTCATTGGGATGGAAGACCAGTCAAATCACTCTTCCAGTAGGCAGGTGCCGGATGCCATCTTGGTAGTAGAAACGAGAAATTTCCCCTTCCTACATCCACGGCTCATCTGCATACTTTGTCTCAAAGGAAGGAAACGTGATAAAGAACTGGCTGTAGGTAAGCTTGATGATGCAATGCCCATTTTTATGTGAATTGGGGAAGTGAGTTGAGTTCTCCAAATCACCTATTCGCCTATTCACAAACTCATTTTGGGTTTCTTCCCCTCCCCCCCCCCCCCCCCCCTCTTCGTACTTCCATGGTTTGAACGTGACCATTAATTCCCATGTTAATTTCCAGCTTCCATGGTTCACGTGCTTATCACGTTGCACAGTCATGTTACCTACGAGTTTTGCTGAATACCGTCAGTCATTCAAGTATTTTTCGATCAATCAATCAAATTCATATAAGTATTTTTCGGTTAGCGAAATCGGTGTTTTTCAATGCCCCAAGACTTCTGTTTACATCTTTGAATGAAATTAGGCTCCATTCTAAGAATTTCGAGACCAACTGCAATCTCCTACAATGAATAGTTCTTTCCTATGAGCTTTCAAAGCTTTGACTACGAGTGTCGTCATTGTCACTCATGTCACTTGTCGTAACTTTGAGCTTCCATTCCGTTATGCTGTGCATATGTTGTGTTGTCCCACAAGAGAGCCACATGGGTGAATCGAATAAAGTATTTTCTTTATTGTTGAGAATGTGAACATGCATGTGTCATGGCATGGGCTACAATAATATTGCCAATAAGTTAGTTGCACTGGTTAGTGGCGAATCGACCAGGCACTGATTTTAAAGTGACTGGAATTGCTTCCGCCACATGGGTTGTTCATACTTTCACAATTCTCACTGTTAGCTATTCCGCCGTTGCTGTTCCGCCTGTCTGCAGTTCGTCAAAATCGGTCGATTTAACGTTTGCATCAAAGACTAGAGTCGGATTTTGATGGGATTCAATAGTGAAAGGGAACCAACCCACACCACTCTTGAAAATGCAGAGAAATTGAATGAATAACCCAACCAGTTTTATTGTTGGTATGCATATCAAGGACTTCGCGTTTTTTTCGTGTGCTGTTCGTGTTATTGCGGTTCCTGCAGGACCATTCAGGACCCAAACCTCTGAATTTCAGCTTTTAGCGAACATTTGAACCATCAAACAATTATTTTTCGTTTGGAGCAAATGGTTAACTTGGATCGTGACGTAGCAATCAACTCTCCCGCTTCGCCTTTCCTCGTAATTGAAAATTAACACTTTCTCTCTGCTCTTTGTACCCGTTCCGAGGGCCCCCGTTAATCAGAAACAGATCTAGCTGAACACTTTGATCAAAGGGCTTCACGCTTGTTCATCAACCCCCCCTCCACGACAAGAACACCGATTCCATTTTCGTTATTTCAATTTATCCTATGCGAAGTGTTTTCATAGGTATAGACACCGTTGCTACCACTCTCCAGAAGCTGACACGTACGTATATCTCTTGCGTAATCTCACCACACCACGACCTGGGAATACGCGATACCACGATAGAGATTTCTCTCTTTTCTTTCAACCAAACTGTACAATTTAGTACCCACTAGTAACGTAGAAATAATGCCTTCTAAACCGAAATTAAGCACGTGGAAAAATGTTTAACAAAAAAACAAAACCGACTTCAAAAAATCTGTATAAAACTAAAAAAGTAAAACATAATTTTTATGCTGAACAAGCGTACATAAATTATCCAAACAACAAAATTTTTGAATTCGGCGCTAAATTTTGGTTCATTATTTTCAACAATAAAGGAAATAATAAAGGAATCGAGCAAGAAAAAAAATTCTTACCCTCCCTAAAAATTTGATGGTTTACGTTTCAAGGTACCTAGGTACCTATTTAGAATCCAAAACTGCAACGAAAATATTTCTGTCTGTCCGCCGTACGCCGTACGGGCCACTTTTCTTAGTTACCATGAACCAAAATTGATGAAATTCGGGTTATAGGTTCCAGGTGTTTTGAGGTAGTTATTTAATGGTAACACAAGCTTTCAACTGCTCTCTGGCAGTCATCATCAGGTGTAAACCAGAAATACGTTGTAGGGCAAGATATCTTATCAGGAACCTGAATGAAAAATGAAAAAAATGAAATGAAAAAAGAATGAAAAATAAAGTTTAACCCCCCTCAAAATTTGATGGTTTCCGTTTCAAGGTGTGTAGAATCCGAAAATGCAATACGCCGTACTTCGCACTTCTCTTAGTTACCATGAAACAAAATTGATGAAATTCGGGTTATAGGTTCCGTTTGGGGTCTAGTTGGTTCTCGAAGCTCGGCGTTACTGTCAGTCATCTCTAAGGGGTGAAAAATGGGGGTTGAAATCTCCAGGACGGCGTTATCTCGAATTTTTTTACGGTTTTAAATAGGTCTCGAACTTGGGAGTTTTAGCCCGTCCGGAGCATTGTACGTCAAGCCGTTCGTTCACAGTAAGGCCGAGAAGTTTGCACCGACAGGCTTTTTCAACAGCAGGGTGAATGAAATTTTATACATTTTGCACGAATATCATCACTAGGGACGCGCTAAAAACTGGGAATTGGCTCGAGATCATCATTGCTAGGGAGCACCTGATTATATTCACGGAGTATGAAGTCGAGTTGGTTGTTTTGTGATATTATTTCATTTGAAAAACGCTGCAAATCCCTGCACAACGGTTCATTATTTTGTACAGAATACCCTTCTGGTACAGATCACAGCTCTCTGTATAGATAACCCGTCTATATAATATGATATGTACTATTCTATACATATTATGTATATCGCAGACCCTCCGAAGGTTAGTACCTAACTCCGTACTCGTTACTAGGTACCTACCTAAATCACGAGTTAAATGTTGGTAAAATAATTCTGCCGATGGCAAACAGTACCTAACAAAAAGAAACACACATAATGAAGTTCTGAAAAGAAATTGTTGATGAGGAGTGAAAAAAGTTGCAAAAGTACCTACCAACAAACTCCAGCCCCTTCTACGTAGATGGTATACTGAACCGTTGCGTAATAATTTACCGTTGAGTAATGATTTACCATCGTGTAGTAATAATTTACGCAATGTTTGTTCAAGTTTCACTACCTATCAACAAACTCCAAAAGAGCCATCATCTTTCAAATGAAATAATTATCACAGAACAACCAACTCGACTTCATACTCCGCCAATACAATCAGGTGGCCCCTAGCAATGATTTTATCTCCGGCAAATTTCCTATCGTCGGCGCGTCTCTGGTAACAAGCTTTGGTTTGAATGTATACAATTTCATTCACACTGGAGTCGAAAATGCCAGTCGGTGCAAACTTCGGGGCCTTACTGTGAACGAACGGCTGAACGTACGATGCTCCGGGTGGTCTTAAAAAACTCGCAAGTTCAAGAACTATTTAAAATCGTAAAAAGATTCACGTAAAAGAAAAGGTATAGGCGTTTTGAAAATTTCAACCCCTATTTTGAACCCCTTAGAGATGACTGACAGTAACGTCGAGCTTCGAGGACCAACTAGACGCCGAACGGAACCTATAACCCGAATTTCATCAATTTTTTTTCATGGTAGGTAACTAAGAAAAGTGGCCCGTAAGGCGTACGGCGGACAGACAGAAATATTTTCATTGCAGTTTTGGATTCTACATACCTTGAAACGTAAACCATCAAATTTTGAGGGGGGTAAGAATTTTTTTTTTTATGCTCGATTCCAATGGTTCATTATTGAAAATAATAAACCAAAATGATGGCTCTTTTGGAGTTTGTTCATAGGTATTGAGACTAAACGTTGAAGTATTATTGATGGGTAAATTATTACACAGTGGTAAATTATTACACAAAGGTAAATTATTACACATTGGTTCATTATACCGTCTACGTAGAAGGGGCTGGAGTTTGTTGGTAGGTACGTTTGCAACTTTTTTCACTCCACATCAACAATTTCCTTCATAACTTCTTATTTGCGTTTCTTTTTGCCATTTTGGGTACTGTTTGTCATCGACAGCATTATCGTAGCAACATTTAACTCGTGATTTAGGTAGGTACCTAGTAACGAGTACGGGGTTAGGTACTAACCTACGGAGGGCCTGCGATCTACATAATATGTGTAGAATAGTACATATATTATATAGACGGGTTATCTATACAGAGAGCTGTGAACTGTAACAGAAGGGTATTCTGTACAAAACAATAAACCGTTGTGCAGGGATTTGCAGCGTTTTTATTGCATTTTCAGGTTCTCCATACCTTGAAACGGAAACCATCAAATTTTGAGGGGGGGAGGTTAAAATTTATTTTTTTCATGCTCGATTCCAAAGGTTCATTATTGAAGATAATAAACCAAAATCGGCCTCGTAGTTTCGGAATAATCGCTCATCATATCGTTCCTGTTCCAATCTTTACAGAAATATAATGGGACCAGCTCCTCTTTCATTTCGAATCGGTCCAGTACTTACGGAAACATTGAGTTGAGAACCTCCTCCTTTTTTGAATTCGGTTAAAAAAGCTTTATTATTTTTGTCTTTTGACAAGAAAGAGTCAAGCAAGTCGATTTCCTCATATCGACATAATCAAATCGGACTTCAAGATTCGTCTTCTCATCTGAAAAAGTTTGCCTGAAAAATTTAGGTAGGTATATGTCGTGACCAATTTTTGAGGGCAGTAAACTGACCCTCGGGTGAGTTCATGAGATCTTCAGAGTCATTCATGCGTTACAATGGAATCAGAAGTTTTTCTTGTCAACAGAGTTATAACTTAATTCTCACTTTGTCGATCTGTACTTATCTAAATTACCTACTTACCATGGAATGCGGAGAAGGATGAAATTGATAAGGGTAAGCTTGCTGAATGCTCACGGCTGAACGAAATCGTTCCCCCTGAACATATTGAGCAATCGCTCATTCCATTGTAACCACCAATAAATATTCATCTGAGTTCACATATTAACGTAGTTCCTAAATATAAAATTACGCTTAAGTTGGAATACATAACAGAGAAAAACAATTTCGACCATTGCAATCACCTTTTTTTTCGAAAAATAGCTAGAATAATATTTCAACTGGACCATTTTTTGATTTACTCCCTCTCCGGATATGAATATCCACATTCTCGAAGATTTTTGTCGAACTTGACCTAAAAGTCGATTGCATAAGTACCACGGAAATATGACAAAAATCTCTTTCCCACTCACTCTAAAAGTTCACAACCTACGGATAAGTGAAACAAATAGGAGGAACGTGCTTCGACGTCGACTGATATACCTAGCTGTTTCTGCAAAAGTTGAAGTTTTACGGTGAGCACGCTGATATTGATGATGTTATTTTGATTCAGACTTTGAGCTGTTACCGTTAACGAAAAAAGTACGAACTATAATTTAAATCAATTCTTTATATTCGTAATAGAGGTAGATAGTTGTGCTGAGTTATCCAGAAGTTGTACCTACCTATTACACTTTATCATTCTACTCTCATCGTGAAGTCTCTTTTCGACTTATTCATTCATTACATTTACATATTATGTACTGTATTCGATTGGTGATACAAAATTGAGAAGAAAGGGAATTGAAATTGGGGGATGGCAGGTCGCAAGTGGTTCTCTCAACCAATGAACTCCTCTTTGTCAAGTCAATTGCAACCTGAATTTCCACACTTTGTGCCCGCAAGCACCCTTAAATGATTTCCATTCGCAAACCTCCCGATGGTGAGCGCCCTCGGGGTGAAGCGGCTCCTTGAATAATCAAATTTGTAAGTTGAAGACGAAATAATTGGGTTAAGGTGAGTGAGATCAAAGGCCGATGCCTGAGACAGGCGATAGGGCGGGGGCCTGGAGGCTTGGTAGATGGATGTGGGCGATAGACGGAGCGGGGTGATGGAGCAAATGGAACTGATAATTAGGTAAGAGGCTCCGTCAAAGAGCACGTAAGGGGGATGAAAGCAGGAGCCTTTGCCGAATGAGGTACGGGCCTTCTTCGGCTATATACCCCGCAGGGCTTTGAACCGGGCAGGCTTTTCCTTGAATCCTGCTCGAATCGATAGAATCCTGCTTAATGAAGGCTCCTCAGAAGTGAGTGGAAGCGAGAATATTGTAACGAGATCTGAAAAAATTACCTAGCATCTCCTTGACGTGGTTCATTCCATGGACTCAACCGATGTTATTGGGTTTCCCTTCGTCTTGCAATTTCCGGCCCCTGCTGTTTCTCTTATATTCGAGAGATATACCTACTGAAATGGACACGACTTTTTCAAGTGGACAATTTTTTCCAGACGACGCAGTCTTCCTTGCGGTTGGTGATTCTATAGAAGAAGCAACTAAAATATTGCATCGTTGTGTCAAAAACGTCTGTATTTGTTAATTTACAAGGATCTCAAACGGCGGCTCAAACTGAATGAGTTAAAATCTACTGATGTTGATTCACACTACCGATCATCCTGAATGGTCAGACAATTCCTACAGCTGATACAGCAAAATATTTTGGGAAGTCTTTCGATACCGAATTCAAATAGGAACAACATGTTAAATAGAAAACATATTAATTGGAACATTCAGGTTACTTGGCAGACACATTTGCGAGGTTTTCCGAAAAAAATATTCGAGTTATTGAAGTTTTGATTTCAATGTGATAAAATCGAAGATTTAAAAAGAAAGAGATTGTTGGGCTCACAAACAATCGTTGTTTATTCACCTCTTGTTTAATCACCTCGCTCAGTCGTTATCGGTGACAGTATCTGTCTCATTTTTCTCTGCCCGGTATTTTTCAACCGAAAACTCCGGACTATCCAGGAAACCTTCCTTTGGTCAAAAAAAAAGAAGAAGAAAAAACCCAGGAAAAGCAAAAGCCCCCGCCAAACATCACTGAAAGACATTTCACGCTGTGAAGGAAGGAACAGATTTCTACGCACATATCCAACAGAGGGGGGAGGAACAGGTTTCTATAGCACATTCAAAATAAGAGTAAGGTGCGAAGCACCCGACTTCGGCGGGCAAAATGGATATCAGTCATTTTGGCTGGGACATTTTTACAACATGAATGTGGGGGGGTTACCCTCTGCAACTCTATACGGACTGTACAGCTCCTCCGTAGTCTACAACTCCTGATGATTCATTACGCGACCGTAGGTGATGCCCATGTTGTAGCGTAAGAGTTGCGCGTCATCTCCACATATACCTGTATCTTATCTAGTACTCTTGAACCATACATCATAACCTTACTCTCTAAACCCGTACTACCGTCCAAAGCAAGAAAGCTGTGGAACAAGGAAATCTAGTTTTGAGAAAAACTCAGGTAACATTTTTAGGCTGTAAAATGGGCATTCTTCAATATTTTCCAGTGATTTTTTTGCAATTGATCTAAATTTAGTTTCTACGTCTGTAGCAGCAAGGCGCATCAATTTTGGAAGAATACACATAAATTTATTTAAGCAACTGTTTTTCTCCGCTGTGGAAGATTAGGTAAATTTTGCTTCAAAAAACGGTAGAGCGTCTGCTACTGTGCGACCTCAAAAATCGGTGCACATAAAAATGCTACCGAACAAAATCCTATGTTTTCATTTGGACAACGAAGGCGACATCGTTCCCAGGCGTGTGCGCTAAGTCAGCACTACGCCTCACCGCGGCAGGGCTATTGAAACTGTTAGACAAAGAAAATCGGGGCTGTCTTCCTCGGTTACTCGACGAGTACGGAAGTCTCCGCGATGAGCCCAGAGCGAGTTTTATAAACTGTTGGTGCAATCTGAAGAATGGGAAAGCCGGTCGTGGCGGATTGACGCCCCCACGCCCTAAAACGTCGAACGTCCGGAGGTAGCGACTCTCGGACGCCCAGCTATACCGGAGGCCCCCTTCCCAACGCTGCTGCCGCCGCGCCGTCTCCGCCGCCGATACGGACAATTCTCCGGGCACGAGTAAGCGGGCGCGAGTGGAAAAACGGGACTGGAGAGCTTAGGAATAACAAGGTACAATAAAGACACATTATAGCATCATACAATTGATTAGAAATGGTTTAAGATAAATTAATAATACATAGACCAACGAATATCCACTCCTTTTCCTTTTGCTAACTCCTTGTCCCCGGCGATCGAGTGGGGTATCCAGTAGACTAGTAAGACGTGGGAACTCTCCGGCAAAGGCCATCAGCCTGCCGGAAGACCGGCCCGGAACCGAATAATATTCAGATTCCGGGATACAAATCCTACTACTTACAGCTACTGCTTTTTTTTTTCTTTGGACGCTCATGCTACGGTTGTTTCCCACTGTAGTTGTGGAGTTTTTTCACCCCTTTCCCAAAGAGAAAAATTAACTTTATTTTTCCTTGTAAAATACGACTTATCGCGATGTGAAAGCCACATACGGTCGATCGCTCGAAGCTTTTGGCGCTCATCACAAACTTGACAAACGTTACCGCCTGGCAAATTCAGACGACTATGAGAGGGATACAAAAAAGAAAAACAGAACTTCCCTGATGACCATTAAATTAAATTCACTTTTCCAATGAATTAACACCGTAGGTCTGATATCTACAGTTTTTATTTGTTGGAAGAACTACTACTGCGTTTCACCGTTGGAAAACCATCAAAAACTCGAAAAACCGTAGATGTTTTCCCTGAATAACTTTTTCAGGGAAATTTTCCCAACTTTTACAAAACAGGTCTTTAAGATAAGAATCCAGCCATACCAAAATCTCTAAATTGGAAAAATTCGAGTCTACTGCTTTTTTACTTTGGACGGCAGTACCTATACCTATTTTTTCACTTTCTTTAATTTATTAATTAATTTATTTTTTATTATTTATTTATTTATGTTTGTTCTTACACACTTTTATAAATATTCACTTCTTACAGTGTTCTCAATCGCACTCTGATTCTGCCTCATTAGGAAAGAATAAACTTTCTGCTTAAATTTCGCTCTGTTGGTACTAGAAATTTGCATCGACTTGCAGTTATTACAATATAAATATCATGGACATGTGTTTTCTACACAAGCTTCTCAATGGCGACATCGACTGCCCGGCTCTGCTTGAGAAAGTTGGCATCATGTTTCCGCAGTATCCCAGTCGAAGGGTGTGGGTAGCCGCGAACGGTACAGACAGGAGAGAGGGTTCTCTCCTGTCTGTACGGTTCGCGGCTACCAACTACCTGATTAATCGGCCGATGACTTGATTGAGTAGAGAATGCAACCTGGTTCTTCATACTTCCTCGTCTGCTGACATATTGCACCAATCACTGGCATAATTCAAATCAGTAGTAAATGATGTACCGGAGCGCTCATAGTGATAAAACAGATTTTGGTTTATTATTCTGTGAATAATACACCTATGTAATCGCTCAACAAAAAATTTTTATAACACCCCCTCAAAATTTTTTCTTTCAAGGTGCGTAGATTCCAAAAATGCAATGTCCGTCCGCCGTATCACGTGTACAGGCTTCATTTTCGGTCTAAAAAATTCGTTCTTTCGCACACATGCTCCATTTGGGCCCTAGTTGTGTCCCGAAACTTTGCAGCCCTATCGGAATATACCCAGGGGTGTTATGAGTGAAAATGTGTATAAAAATAGGTACTTTTTGTGTTTTAGTAACATGAGCTTTTGAGGTGTCGTTTTCCATGTTTTTGGGACGAGAAGACAGAATATGAAGTCGATTTTGACCAGAGATTGGAAAATTGAGGTTCTAAGGAATTTTCAGCCTTAAATTTACGTTAAATGTTGGTCTAAAATCGTCGTTTTTCCGCACACAGTTCGGGCCCCCATTTTGGAACACGTTTGGCTCCTAGTTGTCCTCCGAAACATGGCAGCCCGATCGGCATACACCCAGGGGTGATATGGGAGAAAAACGGGTGTAAAAATGAGGTTTTAGTGAAGATGAGCTTGTGAGGTATTGTTTTCCATGTTTTTTAGGGCGAGAAGACCGAATATTAGGTTGATTTTGCCCGAAGAGTGAAGAATTGAGGTTGTAACGAAGCTTATGCTCCCGAAATTCATTTTTTAAGAGTCAAAAACATGGGAAATTGTCTGAAATTACCATAGATTTGTATAATAACACTAGAAGTAGTATGAACAGGTGAATCAAGACAATTGAATGGTACTATCAATAATCAAAAATAATCTGTTGAAAGGAAAAGCCAAGCCTAATTCGTGTTTTTGGGGGCCAAAACTGGTTGAAACCATCAAAAATACCCATTTCAATAACTGCACACGAAAGAAACAATAAATGAACAGCCAAAATTTCTGTATTTATGTCCAGTAGAATAATAAACCCATGCCACAAGGATCCTCTCACCCTCTTACATCTCTTATAACTCAGGATTCATCTCTTATAATTCTGTATTGTACATCTTCTTACACCATCACCTCTTATAATTCTTTATTGTGCCTCACTCTACTCATTACATTTATTATACCTACTGTAATAGACTTGGGAACACTTATGTATGTTTAGCTACAACAATGTGGTGCCACCTTCAAATAATTTGTAATTGGGCTTGTCCCGTGTTAATTAAATAAATAACATAATTTCTCTCTTTTTTTCCCCTCTCATTTCCGTATTTTACGTAATTGCACACGCAGCCCTGGCCAGGAAAACTTGGAGAACTTTCTAAAACCAAACGGAGGATGAATATCAGCAGTATCCTGTTTCAGTCGTAAGAAAAACATCCGCAAGCAATACGGACACTTGCAAAGTCATTTATCGTAGGACGGAGAAAAAAATAAGAGAAGAAAATGAGGGTGGTTTAGACGAGTGAACCCTCGGCAAACGGCGCGTCGACGTCTGGCGTCGGGGGATTGAAGGGCCAGGAGGACGACGAGGGTACGGAGGCGGAGATGTAATAAATGTAAAAGTATACGAGGGCGTCCTGGAGATTCTCCTTCTTTCTCGCTGATTTCCCGAGGAAGATAAGTCCCATGGCCTATTGTGAACAGGCTTTTATACGCGGATAGAGGTCTTCCCTTCCATCTTCCTGCCTCCCCATCCCTCAGACGGCTACATCTGGCGGTAGCGTTTCCTTCACATTAATTTCCGGAAACGGAGAAAGCGTGACGACGTCGGTCCTGTACCTACAACATTAAACCGTATTAGTGGGAAACAGAGAGGAGAGGGAAAATGTTTTCTCGGAGAAATCTCCATTTGTTTGGGAGCACTCGGAGGGTTTCATGTTCCTGCGACGTGTGATTTGTGCTGATTGTCGTGGGCCATTATCAGCCCGCCCACCTCCACCCTCCGACCCCAACAGAAACGTTCCGAATCATTAACTTAAGATCTCTTTGGGCATCTTTCGGGTGGTTCAGAAAGAGGATTTCAAAACGGAATTCTGAAAATACCAGTAAGAAAACACTTTACTGTTTTAAAGTATTCCAGTATTCCACCTTGGACCAGTTGTACCTCGAAGTCTCTCTGATGTTCTACCACAGGCGTCCGGAATGGTTTGAGCTGAGACGAAATGTGAAGCATCCTGTAAGATGCTCACCCAGGCCGTTATCCCTGTACCTGAGATTTGCCTCGAGGAGTCAAAAAAACTTAGTTTATTATTTCCAGCCAATTGTCTGAGAGAAATGGAATCATACCCGCCACGAGTTGTGCTCCACTTACCTCTGAAGTATTTATACGTGATTTTTTTCTGCAATAATGTCAAATTTAAATTTTCCTGTTGAAGAAGACATAATTTACATTTAAACGTGTCCTTATGTACATGTAAGATATATAGATAGATACTTTTGTTTGGTTGGCGGAGTTTTCTTTTCTTCATTTATGAACTATGTTTTTTATTTTTCACTTTAAGCAAAATGCGAGAGCTGGGACTCCATTTCCGCAACAAAAACCATACGGTTTAAGCGAGACGGTAATTTCAAAAATCGGAACAAGTTAACAGTTATTGTTATTTTTTCTGGAAATAAAAGTGTAAGGGTTAATTTTGGTTCTGGGGTTTTCACTAATTCCCTATTGGAGGGATGTCTACCCCAGTTCCGAGATGTAAGATCTACCCTGGGCTGTCCCGTTTACCTTTTGGCAGGAAGATCTTACCCTCTAGAGATTGTTTCCTTTGAGAATCAGGGAGTGCCTGATATGCACCAGGAATCCGAGGGTTGTAAAATAAGGCTGGACTTGATTAGTAACTAGAATTCTTCTGAAATAGAAGCGCTGTTTAATGAACAGATATGAGTAATTGAATGAAATACATACATATATGAGTAACCTAATTTAAGTCCTACCTAACCCCTCGGAATCGAGAATGTTGGAACGCACTCCGCGATAAGGTTACGGCTTTCGCGAATCTCACGCGGGAGCGAACGGGTAATTATAGTCAAACGACTCTGACCTGTTTGGTGGTATCAGTCCAGTGGTTGCCTGATGGCTGGTCCAGGCGACTCGACGGGAGCAGGCTTCTGCGGCTTGGATGGGGGGAATCTGTCAGGTTTCCTCCAAACGATCAGTCCAAAGAGTGAGAAGGTCGGGCACAATTAAAGCCTACTGACTTGTTTCTTCTTCGACGTCTGAGGAGAGACAGCATTAATTTCGTGTTTCCGATCAGTTGCCAGTTCGGGTCGGAGGCGTGATAGGGCGTTCTGTTTCCGAAGCCCAATCGAAATTTTGGATTCAGGAGGAGAGGGATGATTATTTCGGCTCATTGGGTGTAGCCGTGACGACAGCATCCTGTACCAATTTTGGCAGATGCGGGAAGGGGTACAGCTCCGCCTACCGCTACGTCACGATTGCAATGGCCAAAGCATTGTCGTTGACTGTGGCCGCGAGTTCTTGGGAAATCGGTCGTCAGCACTCCTGAATTAACACTTTTGGTACATCCTGTGGAAACGTCCGATTGTTCATTTTCCCACAGGTGTACTGTTCAAATTCCATGGCAGGTTCAACGGACATTTGGTTGATGCCGTTGACCTGACAAAAAGTATTGTAGGGAACATGCTACTACGGTAGTCGCAGTGGTCATGTGGTGATTGTAATAAAACGTGTGCACCTCAACGTAGGTTTTATTCAGCGAAATTCTGCATAGGTAATACAATAGGAACGGATTTTTCAAGAACATTCTAAAACAGCATGGTAACCAATAAATACTCAATTGATGGGGAATAGGGATAATTCAGAACTGTAGTTTTATCACATTTTCCCCCTCTTCATTTTGGAACGTAGTCGGCAAGATAGCTCGGGGGTTTCTTCACCCTGCTGCTCCTTCGAATCAATTGATTTTCCGAATTCGATGTCTCTTCAACTTGAGGTATGACTTCAATTGGTTCATCCCCACGTGGTGACGTAGGACTGGACTGGATGATTTCCGGCGTTTCCTCTTCTACCACCACGTCAGTATGATTGCCTTTTCCTGTTGGAGCTAAATGCTGTGTTGATACAGTAGTCTCCCGTCCATCTGCTAATCGGATGTGTGCGTAATGTGGGTTTGCCTCTAGTAACTCCACTTCGTCTACTAATGGTTCATTCTTGCTGGGACGGACATATCTTTTGAGCAAGACCTTTCCAGGTTCTAGGAGCCAGGAAGGTAAAGCTTCACCACTTGGTGACTTCCTTGGGTGTGTGAACATGCGTTCATGCGGGGTTTGGTTTGTCGCAGTACAGAGAAGCGATCGGATCGAATGCAAAGCTTGTTGTAACACGTCTTCCCAATCTTCTGTGTTCAAATTGTACGTATGTAAAGCTAGCTGTATCGTTTTCCACAAGATACCGTTATACCTCTCGACTTGTCCATTGCTTTGTGGGTGATAAGGAGTGGTTCTACTAGATGCTATTCCACTAGAATGTAGGAAAGTTTTGAATTCGCTCGACATAAAAGATGCTCCTCTATCAGAATGGACGTACGATGGCATACCAAACACCGAGAATATTTGCTTCATACTTTGAATAAGAGTATTAGCGCTCAAATCTTTACAAGGAATTGCGAAAGGAAAACGGGTATACTCATCTATCACTGTCAAAATGTATGGACGTCGATGTCGTGATGGCAAAGGACCCTTGAAATCAATGTTCAATCTTTCGAAGGGCCTTGTAGCTTTGATAAGGTGGGCAGACGGATCGCCTTGAAAATACCGAGGCTTTAGTTGAGCACATGTGTTGCATTCGGACGTAGTTTTCCTGATTTCCTCCAACGAAAATGGTAAATTTTTGGTTCGAACCCAATGGTACATCCTGGTAATTCCCGGGTGGCATAAGGATTCGTGCAGCTTTCGGAGATCCCAACCTGACATAGATCCACAAACCCTGGACAATGCATCTGCAACTGTATTATCTTTCCCGGGGCGGTAGATAATGTCGTAAGAGTATGCAGACAACTCCAGTTTCCATCTGGAGATCTTCTCATTCTTCACTTTACCAGCATGTTTGGTATTGAACATGAATGCGACGCTCTGTTGGTCAGTGATGAGATGGAAATGTCGTCCCATTAGGAAATGACGCCACTTCCGAATAGCTTCAATGATCGCGTACGCTTCCTTCTCGATTATGGAATGATTTTTCTCAGAGCAACTGAGAGTACGAGTGAAGAATGCTACAGGCTTTCCAAGCTGGCTGAGTGTGGCAGATATGGCAAAGTCCGAAGCATCTGTCTCCACAGTCATTGGGATGTTGTAGTCGATAGCATTGACCACTGCCGTCGAAATATCTTGTTTGATCCCTTCAAATGCCTCACAGGCCTTAGCATTGAGAGGGAAAGATGTTGTATGAACCAGTGGATAGATTTTATCTGAAAAATTTCTTACCCATTTAGAATAATGGGAAAACATCCCCAAAATTCTTTGCAATGAGGCTGGGTTAGTTGGAGGTTGGATTTCAAGAAATGGGCGTAGTCTCTCTGGGTCGGGTCTGATTTGCCCATTCGAAATTACATAGCCTAGTAAGCTTATTGACTTCGACTTGAATGTGCATTTGTCTTCGTTGATGGTAAGGCCGTATTTTCTGGTCATTTCGAGAAAATTCTTCAGGTTATTATCGTGTTCAATGTTATCATTACCGCATATGGTCACATCGTCCAAGTACACATAACAGCCTTTAATACGTTCATTCTTAATAATGCCAGTCAAGAATTTCTGAAATGCTGGAACACCATTGGTAACCCCAAAAGGTAAACGAGTAAAGTGGTACAGTTGTCCACAGGCTTCGAATGCTGTGTAAATGTATTCCTCCTTCGCTATGGGGACCTGATGGTATGCGCTGGTAAGGTCGATCTGGCTGTATACTTTGTACTTCGCTACCTCTTCGACTATATCATCAATTCTCGGAATTGGAAAAGCGTCAAGCACCGTAAACTTGTTGATTGTCTGCGAGTAGTCGATGACCATTCGTTTCTTACGTGTGCCTGACACAACAAAGGCTTGGGCTCTCCAAGGAGAATCACTTATCTCTATAATTTTGTTTTTTAAAAGGTTTTTTATTTCATTTTCCATAAATTCCAGATCAATTTTCGAGTGTCTCCTCGAACGAACAGCAATTGGCTTGCAATTTGGAGTCAGATGTGAAAATATATGAATGGGTTGTACAAGGGCAGCCCTCACACTACCACAGATTTTCAACGAAGGTCTGTTCCCTCCAAACGATATCTCAACTGAAGAGTGATTTTGTAATACATCATGTCCCAGAATGATATCCGAACACAAATCATCCATGACGTAAAGCTTAACAGATTCGTAAATACTGCCATTGATTTCAATAGGAACTTGACAATAGGATTTAATCTCTGTTGCTAGAGCTAAGGAAGCCATTGATATCCGACCTGAATAGGGGTGCGTTCGTAACGAGGTATTATGAGCTAATTTAGTACTCACAAAACTCAGTGAGCTTCCTGTATCAATCAGGGCCTCCGCAGGAAATCCGTTTATTTTGACAGGTATGGTTGACTTAGCTAGTGTAGGTGATGAAGTTGCTACTATGGTGGCTAGAGGACCAGCATCCAAAGACGCGGTTGTACCCTTGGATGCACGTCCTCTAGATAGACAAACCCTTTTAAAATGTCCCTTCTTGAAACAAAGTTTGCATGTTTCATCTAATGCAGGGCAGACTTGTCGGGAATGTCGTGGTCCCCCACAAAAATAGCAGTGATTGTTACTTTTAGCAGCGGCTCCGACTGTATGTTTGTCGCTGGAGATTGTTTTGTCTTCCTTATTAATGACAGACTCCCTCATAGAACTGATAGGTACTGGATTTGCCGCTTGGTAAGACAATGAATGCTGATGAGCTAGGTCTAAGGTCCTGGCCTGTTTGAAGGCTTCATCCAATGAAAGTGTGGTGTTCTCCAATAGGCGCTGGCGGATGGTTGACGATTGTATGCCAGTGATAAATGCGTCTCTAATACAATCATCCCTATTCTGCACGGCTGTTACATTTTTGAAATCGCAGTCTTTGCTCAGTGATTTAAGAGCCTCAATGTATTGGTCGAGCGTTTCCCCAGTATGTTGCCGTCGTGTGGCTAAGCAATGTCGAGCATAAATGTCGTTGTGTGGTTTGACATACAGACTTTCTAAGACAGCAAGTGCCGCGTCAAAGCTAGCGCATTCCGATATATTAATGTAGAGTTTAGGGGATACAAAATTAACTAAGAGTTGACGTTTTACCCCATCTGTTAGGTCTTCATCTGACGACGTCAAAAAGTTCTGGAAAGTTTGTTTCCAATGAGTCCAGTTTGCAGGAGCGCTTGCATCTGACGGGTCCACTTCCAAACGGCTTGGTTTCAGGAATTTCTTCATACCTAACCCGTACTGTTTAGAATTTCGCTGAATAAATTGTAATAAAACGTGTGCACCTCAACGTAGGTTTTATTTAGCGAAATTCTGCATAGGTAATACAATAGGAACGGATTTTTCAAGAACATTCTAAAACAGCATGGTAACCAATAACGGAAATTCCTAAGTTACACTCGGAAAACTAGCTCTTCAAAAAGTTGTTGAGTTTGAGGGGTTATTGTCGGTGAAAAGTTCCAAGTTTTGGCAAGAAAGCGTATGAATAGGCCTTCTTTCGTTCTGTAAATTCGTTTTTCGTCAATTGACTTGTTATACCGGAATTTATTACAGTTTGGTATTTTTACTTGAATTTTTTTTGAAAATTTCCGGTTTCTATTGTTATTGTTATTGTTGTTGGGAAGCGTTGCTGCGGAACATGTGACATTCAAGTAACCATTCACATGGGAGACACATCAATCGGGCCAAGTGAGGTAATAGATTCTTCATTGGCAAGTAACGGAGGTACTAACGGAGGTAGACAGCCTTGCCCTTATTGTAGTAGATTATACGTACGAATTAATGCACACGTCAGACGTTGCAATGCAAGACCCACGCCAACCCTTCAGTCCCCCTTTCACTCTTCTAGCAACCAAGACAATCCTGGCCCGCCAAGTAGTTCGTACACATCAGGGGTCGAACAAAACCGTCAAGAGGGAGAGGACCCAGTCCCAGAATTCATGCAAGAGTTGTTCAGAGACGGATTTGGAGCCCCCTTACTAAACGAGGAGGGGCAAGATGATCCAATATGGTCGTCTCGATGGCGGCGGGCTATGCGGCTCCAGGGCAAGCAGTACCACCTCCCACAGGGCGCTGTAGGGCGTCAGTTCGTCTCATTACTAGCAGATGAGATACAGGCAGTCGGGAGAGGAATACAGAATTCAGAGAGAATATTCATACTCTGCACAACAGTGCTGCAAAGAGAACAGATGATCGAGTCAGGGGAGGACATAAGACGACTACTGCGTAAGCGGATGGAACTTTGGGAATCGGAAAGGTACGACGATTTGTTGCAGGAAGCGGAGCGATGTGACAGAAAGCAAAAGAGACCTCTCAGAGGCGGCAAAGATGACCATACAGTTAGGATCTTCACGCGCCTGGTGGTACAAGGCAGACTCAGAGACGCAACAAGATGGTTGACTGAACGATCCGGGGGAGGAGTTTTGCAACCGGAAGACTTACTGGCAGATGGGAGCACAGTTCTAGAGGCACTGAAGAACAAACACCCAGCACAGTTCTGACCAGATCGACAAACTTTTCAAACGAGCCTACCTCTTCCATTACTGGTGGACGTTGACATTTCGGCCAACCACATTGAAAAAGTGGCACATAGTCTGAAAGGAAGTGCTGGCCCAAGTGGCACCGATGCCGAACAATGGCGCACTATGTTGCTGAGATTCGGGGCTCATAGCAAACGACTGAGGGAAGCTGTGGCCTACTTGGTCCGAACCCTAGCGAATGGAGTGGTCGAATGGAACCAGGTGAGAGCAATGCTGGCCAGAAGAGCGGTGGCACTTGACAAAAGTCCTGGAGTCAGGCCAATCGGAGTCGGGGAATTGCTTCAAAGAATCTGCGCCAAAACAATGGCATATGTCACAGGTGACGATTTGAAGGAGGCATGTGGGGCTGAACAACTCTCTGCAGGCTTGAAGGCAGGAATTGAGGGGGCCATTCACGCGATAACTAGCATGTTTGAAGAAGACGAAACTGAGGGGCTGCTGCTAGTCGATGCCTCCAACGCCTTCAATGCCTTGAGCCACCCATTGGCCTTATGGAACGCCCGTTTGTACTGGCCAAGGTGTTCGCGCTTTTTGTTCAACACTTACCGAGGTTTCCCGTTGATTCTGTTCCGCCAGAGTGAAGCATCATTGTTGAGTCGAGAGGGAACCACTCAGGGTGACCCTCTCGGAATGATGATGTACGCGGTGGGAACTCTACAGCTGATCAAGAGCTTGAAAAGACCACAATGGAGGCAGAATTGGTACGCCAATGATTCGGCATGCATCGGAAAATTGAGCCACATCCGTGAGTGGTTCGATCTTTTACAAGAGGAGGGGCCAAAGTGGGGCTATCACCCAGAGCCAGCGAAAAGCTTTTTGGTCATCAAGAGCGGACTCGAAGAACAAAGCAGAGCCCTCTTTGGCGACCTCAACGTGGAAATCGTTCACTCGCACAGATTCCTCGGGGGAGTGATAGGGTCTATGTCCCACAGAAGAGAGTATGTCCGCAAAAAAGTAGAGAAGTGGGTGGAACATACAGAAAAGTTTGCAGGAGCCGCTCAGGAGAGCCCACAGGCAGTGCACGCAGCTTTCACAAAATCGTTGCAACAAGAGTGGGCCTTCACCCAAAGGGTCATTGGTGAGTGTGCCAGTGAATATCGCCCGCTATGGGAAACCATCTGTCAACGTCTGATGCCAGCCATCATGGGGCGGGAAGTAGGGGACGCAGAAGGGGACCTAATGAGCCTACCAGCCAGGCTGGGGGGTCTAGGGGTCACCAATCCTGTAGATTCCTCCCACACTTTCCAAATTTCTCAGAGGACCTGTGAGCTCCTTAGCGCCTCAATTCGCTCTGGCACCTCTCTTCAATTGAACGAGCACCACAGGGTGGTTACAACCGTCCTAAAGGAAGAAAACATTGCACGAGAGGCTGTTCTGAGTCAAAGGAGTGAAGAGCTGATTCAAGGGCTGGAGCCGAATCGGCAGAGAGTCCTCCGGCGGGTAATCGGCGCATCGCAGTGGCTATCGGTGCTACCGACAGCTGCAGACGGGTTTGACTTATCAGCCACTCAGTTCAGAGACGCTCTATCCTTAAGATATGCCCGTACTCCCCAAGGTCTCCCAAGGAACTGTGACGGCTGTGGATCGGCATTCACTCTCTCACACGCCCTAAACTGTAAGAAAGGAGGCGTGGTAAAAAGAGGGCATGACGACGTAGGGGACAAGGTAGCAGGGATAGCCAACCTTGCCTGGGGTGGTGCCGTAGTCGAGCCGGTCATGCGAGGGGCAGCCAACAGTCAGCCTGCGTTAGTGGGCGACATAATGGTAAATGGGGTCTGGGAGAGTGGGAGGCCAGCGTTTTTCGATAATCGCATAGTTAATGCTGACGCTGCCTCCTACCTCTCCCAAGACTGGCAACAGACAGCACGAACTGCAGCGCTAGCAAAGCACACCAAGTACGACCGAGCAGCTGAGGACCACCGAGGGTCGTTCACCCCCCTAGTGTGCTCATGTGACGGAGCCCTGGAGCGAGAGTTTGGAGTTTTCCTGAAGCGGGCTGCGTACGTCCTGGCAGAGAAGTGGAACCGGCCATACTCACAAATTTCAGGATGGGTGAGGGTGAAGATCCAATATGCCATCATTCGGGCGGTATCCCTTCGGATAAGAGGTGCCCGGAGGAAAGTGCGGCCACTTCAACTGGAAGACGGAGCGGCCGTGCCCCGGTTGGTCGACATTTGATAGCAGACGTCCCCCCCCCCCCCCCCCCCCAACTCAAAGCATCAAAAACCTCCATTCCCTATCTGAAACCCTCCAGCTACCCAGACTATAGAAAATTTATGTTCCTCAAATGAATGAACAGCTATTAATAATAAAAATAATTATGTATGTAGTTTAAAAAAAAAAAAAAAAAATACTCAATTGATGGGGAATAGGGATAATTCAGAACTGTAGTTTTATCACAGTGATTACTATGCAAGAAACGAGACGCTTTAATTAGAAAAGTGTAGTGTGGTTCTGGTTCGACGTTGATATAGAAAACTTGTAAAAATCTCGTTCTATAATAAAACCGACCGCTTTCAACCGTTCCGAACGTTTTGCCATCTTAACATTTGGTGTCACCAACGCCCCCGCCACATTTCAACGGATCATGCGGACACTCTTGAAACCATTGATGGATATGGGGATTGTAGAAGTGTATCTGGACGATATCCTCCTACACACAACAACATTTGAGACACATTTGCAGTATCTAGCTGAACTATTTTCCCTGTTACGTGGTGCTGGGCTCAAACTGAACCTCAAAAAGTGCGAATTCCTTAGGGAAACTGCCATGTATCTCGGGCACATGGTCACTAGAGAGGGTATTAGAACAGACCCGAAAAAGGTTGAAGCAGTGAAGAGGTGGCCAACGCCACAGTCTGTCAAGGAAGTAAGGGCCTTCACTGGCTTCTGTTCATATTACCGCTCCTTCATTCCCCAATTTGCAAGAATCATGAAGCCTTTGTACCAGGTACAGAATCAGACTGACCCTCTACAGTGGAATAGGGACTGCACCGAAGCATTTGAGGAGGCCAAGAAGAAAATGCTGGAAGCCCCAGTACTGGCCTATGCCCGCCCGGACCTTCCATTCATCATTGATACAGATGCCAGTGATGTGGCATTAGGGGCTGTATTATCCCAGGTACAGGAAGGGAAGGAGAGGGTCGTTGCATACTTCAGCCGCTGCCTCTCCCGAACTGAGCGTAACTATTGTGTTACCAGAAAGGAGTTGCTTGGGGTAGTGGAAGCAATCAAAGCGTTTGAGCACTATGGGCTTGATAGTGGGCACAAGTTGTGCGTTCGGACCGACCACTCTTCCCTCCGCTGGCTTATGAATTTCAAAATGCTTGATGGCCAGCTGGCCAGGTGGATGGAAAGGATTGGCACATACCCGCTAGATATCCAGTATAGAAGGGGCCCGACTCACGGCAATGCAGATGGCCTCTCCAGACGACCCTGTGAACCAGGTGGGTGCAGATATTGTCAACGACGGGATGATCAGCAAAACGGAATGCTGGCACAAGGTAAGCAGCAGCGGGAGCAACCTGAATTAGCCACGCCAGAGGCTTGCAATACTGTCTCCATAGTGGCTGCACCACTTCGTGAGCGTCAGCTAGCAGATTTGCACCTGAAACCCGTCATTCGGTGGCTGGAAGCGGGCCAGCGTCCTGCATGGGGTGTGAGTACAGGATTGAGTGCAGCGACTAGGGCGTATTGGGCGATGTTCGACTCCCTTTTCCTCCAAAATGGAGTTCTTCACAGATGCTGGGAGAGCCCGGATGGGAAAAGAAGGCGATCTCAACTAATAGTTCCCCGTGACATGCAGAGAGATGTATTTCTTAAGGCACATGAACCAGCACATTTGGGTGAGAAACGGACCTTAGCTCTACTCCGGGGCCAGTTCTACTGGGTAGGCATCCATCAGGATGTTCGCAATTGGTGTCGCGGATGCGACCAGTGCGGCAGGCGCCGTGGTGGCCAAAAGTCAGCAAGGGCCCCTCTCCAGCCATCTGCCAGTGGGTACCCATTCCAGCGAATTGCACTCGATGTATTTGGTCCACTACCTCTCACAGACCAGGGCAACCGCTATGTATTGACTGTCGTTGACTTTTTCACCAAATGGCCAGAGGCAATTCCCGTAGCTGACCAGCAAGCTGAAACGGTCACGCGGGCCTTAATAGACCATGTTATTCCCAGGTTTGGCCTACCAGAAGAGCTCCACTCCGACCAGGGGAGGAACTTCGAGTCCGCACTTTTCCAAGATGTTTTGAAGCAGTTGGGGATTCATAAAACGCGCACCACTGCTTTGCATCCACGGAGTGATGGAATGGTTGAAAGGCTACATCGAACCCTGTATGATTGGCTCTCCAAAATGGTCCAGGACCACCATCGGGACTGGGATTTGCAGTTACCAGTGGCATTACTTGCATACCGAGCCTCAGAACATTCTGTCACTGGCTACACGCCAGCGTACATGATGTTTGGCCGAGAGCTGACTTTGCCTTTGGAGTTATTGTTTGGAAGACGCCCCGAGGAGAAGGAGGTTCATGAGTACGCTCGTAACCTGACGGACCGACTCAACGAAGCACACGTTGCAGCAAGGGAAACGCTGAAAATACGGGCCGAAGACATGAAGCGCCGATATGATTCCAGAGCTGCAATGCCTCGGTTCCAGGAGGGGGACAGAGTTTGGTTGCACAACCCAAGAAGGCTGAAAGGACGTAATCCAAAACTCCAGTGTTCATGGGAGGGCCCTTACACAGTAGCGAAAAGGCTAAATGATGTCGTGTTCCGGATTCGCAATTCACGCGGTGCTTTAAGAGTAGTCCACGCAGACAGACTTACCAGGTACTGTGGCGGACAGCATAAAGAAGAGGAGGGAGGAGTGTAGGGAACATGCTACTACGGTAGTCGCAGTGGTCATGTGGTGATTACTATGCAAGAAACGAGACGATTTAATTAGAAAAGTGTAGTGTGGTTCTGGTTCGACGTTGATATAGAAACTTGTAAAAATCTCGTTCTATAATAAAACCGACCGTTTTCAACCGTTCCGAACGTTTTTCCATCTTAACAGTATTAACTATCTATCTATCGATCTATCTAATATATATATAATATTTCTTTAAAAAAATATCGTTGCGGCAGTTTTAGATACTTGTTAACAAATATCAATACGATTTATAGGTTCTATAAATCAAATTCAGGTTTTCCGTTTCAAATTCAAGGGTTTTCGTTTCAAACTAAAGGGTTAATATTCAGATAATATGAAATTCATTGCAGCGCACAATTTCAGCTGGAATTGTAAGTCTGGACTGATTGGGTGTTGAAAGCAGTATAATCAAGGCGATTTTATTGCAAACATCAAATCAGAACAAACAAAAAGGTAGTAGTATCATGCCAAGCCCAGCTGGCAATCAGGAACAAGACGTACAACTTCCCGATAGGTTTTAACATGCAATTCACTGACAGCCTTGACTACGAAACGGAAATAGTTGAATTTGAAACAGAAAGCGTTGAACATGAAATGAAAAACTCGAATTTGAAATATGACTTAAATCACTTGCGGCAGAGTAGTGGAAATCAATAGCAAAAAACTACAGGATAAAAATAGAATAGTCTATTTCCACGTAACTAACAAAACTGTAGACCGGTTTCGGTTGTTAAGCCATCATCAGTACACAATATATATCTATTGTGTACTGATACACAATAGATCAGTAGTTCAGGTGGTTTAACAACCGAAACCGGTCTACAGTTTTGTTAGTTACGCGGAAATAGACTATTCTATTTTTATCCTGTGGTTTTTCGAATTTGAAATAAAAAAACTTCAATTTGACTTGGAAATGCTGTATGTCGATAGTTTTTGAAGTATCTCATCCCGAAAAACAACAGTACAAATCCACCGAGAGCACACTTCAGACACACTATAAAAACGTGTAAATTTGATTTTGGAAAATCGTTTAAATTTTATTTTATAATCCTGTGATGTGGTTTGGAAGATCATGATAACTATTTTGAAAATTGTGAAACCAAAATAATTTTCTGAACCGGTAATTCAGTTTGAACACGAGTTCATGATGTTTCTTTTTGGAAAGCCTGGTTTGAGTTGTTCGTGTCCTGTCGTTTTACTGGCTGCAGGAGAACCTACCGTTGATTCCACTAATAATGTTCTCCTGTTAGGTGAATTCATCCCGAACCGCCTGTCGGGTTTTTTTGGGTTTTTTTCCCCTGCCTTCTCGCCGTTTATCAATTTTTTCTCTAGGCCGTTCGTAACTGAACATTAAATCCCGCAGTTTTCTCTCTATTTTTCTCCCGGTGAGATAGCCGATTCCAGCCAGATTAAAAAAAAAAGAAAAAAAGTTATCTGCAGGTGTTTCCCGGCGGGCAAAAAGGAAGCGTCCTTCCCCATTAACCCTTCCTGTGTTCTCCCACCTTGGAAAACGGTTGTTATCTTTGGGCTCCAAATAAGTGAAAAAAGAATATTCGAAAGTTAACCTAACCGAGAGACCCTACAACACTTTTTTTAAATTTACGTTTTTCTCTTTTGTTATTTTACGTTGGCAGTTAAACGCACGCTATTATAACCGATTAAAATCTGACTGGAGTTATTTACCGCAATAATGGGCCACTTTTTTCAATAAACGTTGAAAGCTTTCCAACAATTGCGACCGATTGGGTAGGTACGTTCATTATGAATATTTGTATGGTAAATTTTAGTCAGTTATTTACAGTAATGAACAGTAGATTCAGTAACAGTAGGTCTCCCCCCCCCCCCCCCCCGCCCACAACATCTCATCAACATTTGTTCATTTGTTGAAGATCCAGTCTTGGAGGATAATGTGCGAATTTTCGATGTAACACACCAACTTCAACTCATCATGTCGACCCATTGCAATTTCATATTTTCTTCGAATTCAGCTCAAACGACGCTCTAAATTTACCCAGTCTTCCTTTCTAAATCAACCAATCTGCAAAAACCACCCTTGAAACGCCTATATAAATGATAAACTAAATTCTGCTGGTGACACTTTCAGCATCATCTTGTGATTGTGTGACTGGCCCTTTTTTTCTGGACCAGATGTTTTGTGCGTAGGTAACGTCTTGGAATTCACTAAGAAGGATTTGCTTCACGTCTTCTACCTCATCGTGTTCTGCGTACTCGAACAACTTGAATATCCCCATTCTAACAAATCCACTCCCGTACCACAAAACTTGTCCTCTGAGTTGAAGGACACAAAACAATAAAGTATATTCATGTATCCGTGTGTGGTTTGAATAATAATATGTGGTGAACTCCACCCGCAAATATGAGACTATACATTTGGCTTGCTTCAGAAAACATGTGGACGTCAGTATCATCGTGATTTCAACTTGTTTCATTTTCTATTCCCTATCGACTACTTCACAGGAGTACTGGATAGTTCTCAACCGTTATTCACGTTGTAAAATGAGGAATGGACGTGTGTCGGAATTTGCGCTTTTGACCTTAGAATCGGATTCATCACCCTCGAAAACCCCTGTACCCTAATTTTAAGCTCCGAAATCCGAGTAGTTTGACGTGGAAGCTAATGAAAAAACGTGTTTATGTTATCTGTATGTGATCTGGTATGTTATCTCTCTGTCACTGGGTTCCCACGTGCGGGAGCGACAGGGCAATACAGACCACACCAGGGTATTGCACGCTTTTTCATTACCCTTTTGGTTTATTATTCTGTGAATAATACACCTATGTAATCGCTCAGCAAAAAATTTTTATAACACCCCCTCAAAATTTTTTCTTTTCCGTTTCAAGGTACGTAGATTCCAAAATGCAATGTCCGTCCGCCGTACGCCGTACGCCGTCCACCGTCCGCCGTATCACGTGTACAGGCTTCATTTTCGGTCTAAAAAAATCGTTCTTTCGCACACATGCTCCATTTGGGCCCTAGTTGTGTCCCGAAACTGTTCAGCCCGATCGGAATATACCCAGGGGTGTTATGAGTGAAAATGTGTATAAAAATAGGTACTTTTTTGCGTTTTAGCAACATGTTGGTAACATGAGGTTTTGAGGTATCCTTTTCCATGTTTTTGGGGACGAGAAGACCGAATATGAAGTCGATTTTGACCAAAGACGCGGAAATTGAGTGTGATGAATTTAGAATTGTCATCACGGTGGCGTGAAAGGAGGAAAAGTCGCAGGCGGCTGTAGTCAACCGATCATCTACGACTTTGGAAGGAGATGGAGGTGGGTGAGTGAATTTACCTAGGCGGCTGTAGTCAACCGATCATCTAGGTAAGGAGAGGTCCTTGTCTAGGCGGCTGTAGTCAACCGATCATCTAGACAAGGAGGAGAGGAGGTAAATTCTCAGGCGGCTGTAGTCAACCGATCATCTGAGAGGGATAAGGTAAGAGAGAGAAGAGAGAGCTGGTTAGAGGAAGTGTCGAATGAAGCTAAAGCTCCAGGATCCAGGGTTATATAGGACTTGGAGGCCTCTCCCTCCAACTCCCTGTTGGGAGTTGGTAGTGGGGCTCCAGGTTGTGTCCCCTGGATTCTGTTGCCTGTCTCCCCACTCAGATGTTTATTAGCGGAAAGTAAGTTTTACATAAGGATATTGGTGAGAGCTTAAAAGTTGCTGGTGGAGTGTTCCCGGGAGGGACTCACGACAGAGGTCCCCCCAGTTCGAACCAATGTTTGAGAAGCTGAAGGCGTAAGGTGACAGAGGCTGAGGGCAACGGCAAACAAAGGTGGAGCTGAAGGCGCAAGGTGACAGAAGCTGAGGGCTGATGCAAACAATCGGGGTGCTGAAGGCAGAAACGTGATAGGTCTGACTTAATTCTAGGAGGCAGTAATATAGTAAGCATAGGTAGTAAGTGGTAAGTAGGAGTACATAGGAGTAACATAGTATAGTAAGTAGGATGAGTGATATGAGATATAAGTAAGATAAGTACAGGAGTGGTGTAGGTGAATGATATTGACAATGAATACAGTAGTGGTGTAGGTGAGCTGACATGATTACAATGATGATGATGAGATAATAGACTAATATTTACAAGGTTGGTATGTACAAGGTTGGTATTCACAAGGTTGGTATTTACAAGGTTGGTATTTACAAGGTTGGTATTTACAAAGTTGGTATTTACAAGGTTGGTATGTACAAATTTGGGTGGGGTTGACAGATTGGAACGGGGTGTTGAAGTCCGCCGTTCCCTGGGTGTGGATAGTGTGCAGTGTAATGTAGTGAGTGTGTATTGGTGGTGAGGTGATGGGGTGAGAGAGGCGACTCCCTCTAACAGTCGTCACGTTAGTGAAGACTGATAGAGGGGCCCCTTCACTGCCGGGGCGGTGGTGAAGGGGAAGAGCCGGTGGGAGCCGGTACCCGGGACGTCGCGGAGAGAGGCGGCGACGTTGGGGTCCGGTGGGTGAAATGGAGGCGACGTGTGGCGTTTGTGGTGTGGGGGTGGTCGGGTGAGTGGTGTGGTGCAAAGTGTCGGGGAGGACTGGGGCTGGCTTACATCGGGCGAGGGGTACAGTGTGGGGCTTCCCGTCAATTAACAGGGTAGCCGTGGTGTGTGTGGAGCGGATGACGTGGAAGGGCCCGGCGTAGAGAGGTTGAAATGTTTTGTGGATGCCGGGCTCCTTCAAGTACATGTGAGTGGCTGTGTAAAAACGTTTGGGATAGGTGGTGTCGTTGTGTGGTGTTGTTGTGTGGAGTGGTTCCCTGTTAATTGACGGGGTGGTGTGGGGAGTGAAAATGTCGGCTGGTAAACGTAGAGGGTCTCGAAAAGCGTGTTGTGCGGGACTTGTGTTGTCTGAAGGACGGGCGGAAGTGCGGAGGCTGAGTAATACGTAGGGGAGGGTTTTGGTCCATGAGGGGGATGTGGCTGATGTGGAGATGGCTTGCTTAAGGACCGAGTGCCACCGCTCTATTTTCCCGTTGGATTGGGGGTGATAAGGAGTGGTGCGGATTTTTTGAATCCCGAGGGAACGGAGCAGGTCGGCAAAGTGGGCTGATTCAAACTGCCTCCCCTGATCGACCGTGAGTGTCCGCGGACAGCCGTAGCGGCTGATCCACTGATTGAGGAAGGCCGCGGCGACGGCGTCCGCGGTAATGTGGGCGAGAGGGATACACTCAACCCAATTGGTCGCACGGTCGATCATGGTGAGGCAGTACCTCTTCCCCTCGGAGGGGGGAAGAGGGCCGACCAGATCCAGGTGGACATGTTCCCACGGGAGGGAGTCGGGAATGGGTTGAGGAGGTACATGGGGGTGAGCCGAGACCTTAAATTGCTGGCACTTCTGGCACCCCAGAACCCAGGTACGGATATCTGTGTTCATGTGGGGCCAGAAGTACCGCGTCTTGATCAGATCCCGGCTCGCCCGGATGCCGGGATGATGGAGGGAGTGGTAGTGGAGGAACAACTGCCGCCTCAGCTCCGGCGGGACGTAAGGGCGCGGTGAATCGGCCGTTACGTCGCACCAGAGGTCGAGGGGAGGTAGTTGTTCCAATTTGGAGGCGGAGATGAGGTTGGAGAGTGCGGGGTCGGAAGTTGGAGTTTGGTGAGTTTTGAGGGTTTGTGGGGAAGGGAAAGGCAGTAACTCCGCCACCGGCGCGGGGGTGGGGCGGGAGAGTGCGTCTGCTACGCAGTTGTCGGCCCCCGGCAAATAACGAATATCGGACGTAAACTGTCCGATAAATTCGAGTTGCCGGAGGCGACGGGGGGAGGCGGATTTACGGTTTTGGAGGAGGGCATGTGTGAGGGGCTTATGATCAGTGATGACAGAGAACTGCCTGCCCTCCACGAAGTCACGGAAGTGCTTGATGGCTTCGTGGATGGCGAGGAGTTCTCTGTCAAAAGTGGAGTAATTTTTTTGAGTTGGGGACAGAGTTTTTGAGAAGAAACCGAGGGGTTGGGGGGTGGCGCCGGTGTGTTGGTGGAGTACTGCCCCGATGGCCCAGTCAGACGCATCGGTCGTGATGGAGAGGGGAGCATGGGGATCGGGATGGGCCAATAGAGCGGCGTCTACTAGGTCCTTTTTGCAATTTTGAAAGGCGGTTGTGAGGGCGGGGGTCCAGGAAATGGGGCGGTTATCGTTCTTTTTGGCCGGTTGTGGGATAGCGTGTATGAGTGGTTGTTGGTGTTGTGCTGCGTGTTTGATGTGTCTACGATAAAAGTTCAACATACCCAGGAAACGGCGAAGTTCTGAGACGGTGCGGGGTTGGGGGAAATCAGTGAGAGCGTGTACTTTGTCCGAGAGAGGCTTGATCCCGTCGGACGAGACTTGATGGCCGAGGCAGCGGACGGAGGGCTGGGCGAGGACGCATTTTTTGAGAGTTGATGGTGAGGCCCTCGGCGGCGAAGATGTCGAGGACTTGCTTGAGGTGTGTCAGGTGTTCGTGTGGGTCCCGGGAGGCGATCAATACGTCATCCAGGAAACAAAACACGAATGGTAGTCCCCGCAGAATATTATCCATATAACGCTGCCACGTCTGGGCAGCGTTCCGGAGGCCGAAACCCATTTTTATGTACTCAAAAAGGCCGAAAGGTGTTATGATGGCGGTTTTGGGTACGTCGGGCGGGTGGATATGTATGTGGTGGAAGGCTCTGGAGATGTCTAGGGTTGAGAATATGGTCGTGTTGTGGAGGTGTGAGGAGAAGTCTCGGAGGTGGGGGACGTTGTAGAGATCCGGAGTGGTCTTGGCGTTCAGGCGGCGGTAATTGCCGCAGGGGCGTATATCCCCGTTGGGCTTCTGTACGATATGTAACGGTGAAGCCCACGGGGATTTGGAGGGGCGGATAATACCATCTGCTATCAGTTTATCGAAATGCCGCCGGGCTTGGGACAGTTGGAGGGGGTGGAGGCGGCGGGCTTTTGCTGAGATTGGGGGTCCAGAGGTCTCAATGTAGTGTTGCGTTTGGGTGATGTGTGCTGAGGGGCGGCGCTGGGGTTTATATTGGAGGAGGAGCGTTTCGAATTGAGTTGGGGGGCGATCGACCGTGTGGATGAATCCGGGGATTGGCTTCTGGGTGGAGGGGTCGAGCAGGCGCGCGTTCCGGACGTCAACCTGGAGGCCGAAATAGGCGAGGAAGTCGGCCCCCAGGATTGCCTTCTCTACGTCCGCCACGGTAAATTCCCACTCGTACGCGAGCCCGCTCATGTAGATGGATGAGCGGTACGTCCCGTACGAGGGGATGGTGGTACCGTTGGCGGCGTAGAGGAGTTGCCGGTAACAACGCGCCTGTCGCCGGAGAATATTGTTCGGGAAAATGGAGAGCGCCGCCCCTGTGTCGACGAGGAAAGGGACATTCGTCTTCGAACATTTTAAGAAAAGGCGCTGGTGAGCCGGGGTGGAGTGCGGTAAAATGGCGGCGGCGGTGGGCGTATGTGTTGGCGGCGGTTGGTCCCCTGCGAAGGAGACGCGGGGTGGTGTCTTGCCGTTCCGGAGAGGGGGAACGGTGGCGTCGGCTGGGGGGCTGGTCCTTTCGGTAGCAGGTGGGGCGGTTCCGTTCCGGGGAGGGGGAACGGTAGCGGCGGCGTGAGTGGCGGCCGGAGGGGGGTTTGCCCTGGAGGCGGGCGTGGAGGGGTTGTTCCGGGGTGGGGGAACGGTAGCGGCGGCGTGAGTGGCGGCCGGAGGGGGTTTTGCCCTGGAGGCTGGTGAGGAGGGGCCGTTCCGTGGTGGGGGAACGGTAGCGGCGGCGTGAGTGGCGGCCGGAAGGGTGGCTGCCCTGGAGGCGGGCGTGGAGGGGCCGTTCCGGGGTGGGGGAACGGGATCGGCGGCGTGAGTGGCGGCCGGAAGGGTGGCTGCCCTGGAGGTGGGCGTGGAGGGGCCGTTCCGAGGTGGGGGAACGGTTGATGGTGGGGTGAGGGTTTTGGCGGCGCTGGCAGGCGCGGCCGGGAGGTTGGCAGCCGTGGCGGCGGCGTAGGAGGGGTAACGAGGCTTTGTGGTGGTGGTGTGAATGCGGGCGGGGAGGGGTTTGTCACGGTCCCCCCCGTGTTGGCGAGGAGGGGGGCCCGCCGGGTTTACCGGAGGGGGGCCCACCGGGTTTACCGGCGGGCGGCCGCGTTTCCCTGCTTGGAGGTGAAGGAGCAGGGGGGCTGGCATTTTCGGGCCTCCCCACCGAAGTTAACGTGATAGAAACATCGGTGGGGGGGGGGTCAGCTGGGAGGTAGGCGGCCCTGGAGGGGCGCACGGAGGTGGAGGGGGTCGCTGTGGCTGGAGACTGTCCCCTGCGATGCTGAGGGGGGGAAGTGGTGCGGCGTTCGGGCGAGCGCTGGCGTTGGCGGTCGATGGAGGGGGTTGGCCGGTGCTCGGTGGAGAGGGAGCGGCGCCGGTGGAGGGAGGGGGGCCGGCGGCGCTCTCGTGACGGCGTCCGGTCTCGCCGCGGGGTGGGGGTGCGGGGTGCGCTGACTTCCGTGACGCCGGCGGCTGCGGGGAGGTCGTGGACCGTGTTGGCGAGTTGCAGGAGCGGTTCGTCTGGGCCGTCGAGGTGGCTGGCGAGCGCCATTTGCATGGGGTGTGGTAGGGCTCGCAGCCAGAACGTCCGTGCGATGTCGGCCGTCAGCACGTCGTGCAGCTGATGACGCAGACGGCGGTAGAGGTGGGAGGGCTTCAGATCGCCGAGGTGCTGTGGTTGGGAGAGCGCTGCGATCCGTGCGATCTTTGACGGCTGGTACAGCGAGACGAGGCGGGTGCGGAGGTCATCTTATGCGGCCGTGGCGTCGGGAGAGATGTCCGACGTCTGTAGGAGGATCTCGTACGGGAGCAGCGAAATAATGCGGGAGTAACGGTTCCGCTGGCTGCGGATGTTGGCGGCCGAAAACGCAGCGTCGACTTGAAAGAACCACAGCGCGGGGTCGTGCGTGTAGAAGGGGGGTAGTGATAGCGGGAATGACGCCGAGGCCGTCGTGACGTCGGCGGCGGCGGCAGCGGCGGCGGCAGCGGCGGCGGCGGATGCGGCGGAGCCGGGTGGCGAGAGGCTGGTGAAGGGGTTTTCGGCTGCGTCAGTTGTCGCAGCGGTCGGCGGCTGCAGCAGGGATGGCCGGAGGAGCGGCGGCGTCGGTGAGTTCGGGTCCATGGCTGTAACTAAAATTCAAAATTGAGGTAGTTTTGAATTTGAAACTCGCAATCGGCGGGAGCGGAGGTGCGTTGAGAGCTGGATTTGAGTGGTGAGGTTGGGCCAAGAATTGCGAATTTATACTGACTGTTTAAATTTGAATTTAAAATTTGGGACACCGAACTAGACTGGGGCGACACATGAGGTGGTAAGAGGATAGAAGGTTGGATGAACGTCGGGTTCACCACTGTGATGAATTTACAATTGTCATCACGGTGGCGTGAAAGGAGGAAAAGTCGCAGGCGGCTGTAGTCAACCGATCATCTACGACTTTGGAAGGAGATGGAGGTGGGTGAGTGAATTTACCTAGGCGGCTGTAGTCAACCGATCATCTGAGAGGGATAAGGTAAGAGAGAGAAGAGAGAGCTGGTTAGAGGAAGTGTCGAATGAAGCTAAAGCTCCAGGATCCAGGGTTATATAGGACTTGGAGGCCTCTCCCTCCAACTCCCTGTTGGGAGTTGGTAGTGGGGCTCCAGGTTGTGTCCCCTGGATTCTGTTGCCTGTCTCCCCACTCAGATGTTTATTAGCGGAAAGTAAGTTTTACATAAGGATATTGGTGAGAGCTTAAAAGTTGCTGGTGGAGTGTTCCCGGGAGGGACTCACGACATTGAGGTTTTACCAAAGGTTCAGCTCCCAAAATGGTTTTTTTATGAGTCAAAAACCTGGAAAACTGTCTGAAATCACCATCAATGTGTATAATAACATTATAAAATGTGTAAACATGTGAATCAAGACCATTAAATGGCACTACCAATGATCAAAGATGATCTGGAAAAAAAGCGTACCTATTTCATGTTTTGGGGGCCAAAATTGGTGGAAATCATCATAAATAGCTATTTCAATCATTCCACATGAAAGAAACAATAAATTTAACAGCCAACAAGAATCTCTAGAACTCCAATAGAATAATAAACCCATGTGACAAGGACTTTGCAGCGTTTTTTACCCGCTTTCATTCATTTCCGACCCATCCGTCCATTTTCTTCGCTTTTATTCATTTTCCTGAAACTCTCCGTAAGACCTACAATTTGAAAGACATTTAAAAAAAAAAGCGTTGCCGTAGCCTCGCCGTAGTCTAGCCGCCAGTGGTTTGTGTTCTTGACGGTGCGTTTATTGTCGAATGAAATCTGGGGGACACCCCCAGACCCCCGGATTATAACAGTTTAGATCAAGGATCAAAGCAAGGAAACATGGAACATGTTTTTCGAATAGGTACATGATAACAGAGGATATGGAGATATGTAGAAAAAGTCTGCCAATTCGAGTAGGCACTATAGCTTCCTCACTTGAATCACATGAACGTACAGACTAGTTGGGTAGGTTCGTTATGATACGGGACCATCTGCGATCCAACCCGCGTGTACCCTCAAAATGTCATCTCTCTACGACTATTTTTCGCGTAGTTAGAAGCGTTATAAGGAAATGGTCAACATTTCATGTTCGCACATGCGTAGATCAAAGTAACATTACCATTCCAATGAAATTGATTTGGAACTACCAAAGTATTATTCCTGACCGACCCTCCAAGTTTGAATTGATTTCAACGATATTTAGGTTAGTTATGGGTGTTCCAATTATTTCACGTTTGCGCATGCGCAGACGAAAGTTACGTTACTTTTTTAATTATTTTGGTATGGGACCATCTGTGACTCAATCCGCACCTACCCTCGAAATTTCAGCCCACTTCGACCTTTATTTCGGGTAGTTATGGATGTTGCAAGGAATTACCACAGACAGACAGACAGACACGGAACCAAAATTCCTCAATGTCTGAAACGGAAAATGGTATTGGAAATTTTCATTTTGGAGGACATGAACTCTCTTTTACTCAGTCACGAATCCAAGTCTTCCCTGCCTTCAGTAGTGAGGAAGCAAAAAACTTCGTGGGATTTCCAAGCCTCGGACCAGGGACCTAACGCAATGTCATGTAATACACGTACTCAGCTGCTTTTGGCGTTTTCCGGGTAGGTTGAACCCCCTCGGCAGTTTTCGGCGGAGTGGGGTCTGGCCATGCTCTCCTCGGAGTTGGGTGGCAGGAGTGGGGTAGAGGGAGAACTTTGCGGGCGACGGGGAGGGGAGCCGAGTTCACCTAGACTGGACGCGGACGTTTTCCAGCCTGGTTTACTCCTGTAAAAACAAGTTCCATGTTGAAATGCACGTCCATTCCTCATTCTTAAATAGTACAGTGGTAAATGCATGGCTTTTTTTAATCTCAGAGTGGATTAATCCACTGATAGCTAAATCTAGTGTGTTGTGGTACATCTGAAGAGCCGCTGGGTCACCGAGCTAATTCTACTTGCACTCCCGGGCGAATGCGTTCATTTATATACAACGCCACTCTGCGAGAAAGATTCGTTTCGGTAATAGAGACAGAGAGTGGGAGAAGAGTTCATATTCCCGACAGCTCCAAGGTTATAATAAATTAATGGGTTCTTTTTCATATTTCATATCATGGAGTGAAATAATTCCGAGTGGGGTAATATATCAAAAAACCATCTTCATTAAGGGGTGAATTATTATGGGAGAGTGGAGAGTGAATACAGAAAGTATTTAGACTGAAGTTGTTGTGAAGTCCTACTAGGTGTCGTTAATCACGTGAGTGAATTACAGTGCTGGTCGGCGCTATAGGAGCAGGCGAATGAAGAGGTAGGGATGGACGTGGTGCCCACATATGGGATGAGGCGACTGTTCCTGAGGGGGCAGCCCCCACCGACTACCTTATGATTAATAGCCGAGGGTCGGGACTCGGGGAGGATGATACATCGCCGGGAGGTCAGGATGAGGTTCTGGTAGCGACCGTGTGGCAAAGACCCCAAGGTGTGTTCCGCGGTCGCCTACCGGGTTTTTGGTGGCGGCTCACCAATCAACTCCGGACGACACTTGGAGATGAGCGTAGCGTCAGGGCTCTGGGCCATACGGACCGGTTGGATAGCGAATGTTTCCGACTGTCACGTCATTGTTGGGTTCATTCGTAAATCTCCTTTGGGTAACCGTCAACGTCTGCTGTGCCACAGAGTCACAATCGTTGGAGCTGACGAACCCGTTTATTCGGACCCCATAGATCTCCAGCAGCCCAGTAAACGAAAGGTTTGTAGAGGACATGAAGCCCATCCGCATTTTAGTTGAACAGTTTTATAGTCGAACAATTTGCATGTTTTTATGTGTCATTCCAAACGATATCTGACATTGGTTATAAGACGAAAAACTCTGCAAATTATTACACAAAGGTTTATTATTTACCTGTGTAGATGCCCCTCTGCGAACATCATTGTTTTCTGTGGTCAATACCCTCGAGCCCCCCCCCCCCCCTCCAAAGGAAAGCCCTAAATCGAGTACTGTAGCCGGCCCCGGAATTAAGGTTTCCTACAAATGCGCGGGATTCAGTAAATCAAACATTATTTTGTAGTTCCTTATTCATGAAGCATAAGGCCAATAATAAACCGTTGTGTAATAATTTACCTGTATAGGCGCCCCTTGTACGTAGATAGTATAATGAACCGTTGTGCAATGATGTACCTTTGAGTAATAATTTACCGTTGTGTAATAATTTGCCTATCAATTATACTTCAACGGTTGTTCAAGTTGCAAAAGTACCTAACAACAAACTCAGCCCCTTCTACGTAGATGATATAATGAACCGTCGTGTAATAATTTACCACTGTGTAATAATTTGCCCATCAATAATACTCCAACGTTTGATCAAGTTTCACTACCTATCAGCAAACTCCAAAAGAGCCATCATTCTTCAAATAAAATAATATCACAGAACAACCAACTCGACTTCATACTCCGAGATTATAATCATGTGCTCCCTAGCAATGATGATCTCGGGCCAATTCCCGGTTGTTAGCGGGTCCCTAGTGATGATATTTGGGCTGAATGTATACTATTTCATTCATCATCCTGCTGAAAATGCATGTCGGTGCAAACTTTTGGGCCTTACTGTGAACAAACGGCTGGACTTAAACCGGGTGGTCTTAAAAAACTCTAAAGTTCGAGAACTATTTAAAGCCGTGAAAAAAAAATTCGAGATAACGGCGTCCTGGAGATTTCAACCCCTATTTTTCACCCCTTAGAGATGACTGGCAGTAACACCGAGCATCGAGGACCAACTAGACCCCAAACGGGGCCTATAAACCGAATTTCGTCAGTTTTCGCTCAAGGTAACTAAGAAAAGTGCTCCGTACGTCGGTCGGACAGAAATTTTGTTATTGCATTTTCGGAATCTACATACCTACCTTGAAACATAAATCATCAATGTTTGGGGGGGGGGGGGGGTAAAAAAAATTGCATGCACGATTCCAAAGTTCATTATTGAAAATATTAAACCAAAATATAGCGACATTTAGCCAAAAAGTTCGTAATAACAAACGAAAGAGGAGTTGAAAGATGGGAAATTTTCAAAAACAATACATGGCTCAATCGAGTTCATGGGGATTTTGGTTTATTATTTCTGTCAGTCATCTAAGGCGTGAAAAATAGGCGTTGAAGTTTTCAAAACGCCGTAGCTCTATAAATTTCAATATAAGGGTGTGGTTTTTAAATTGATGCCGAACGACGATTTTTTAGACCACCCGAAACATAGTAGAATACGTACAATTGTTCGTTCACAGTAAGGCCCTGACGTTTGAACCGAAAAGCTACGCCAATACGAGTGTTAATCATACTGTATACGTCCAACCCAGAGATCATTGCTTGGGTACAGCTGGTTATAATCAGCATGTCTTTATGAAATTGAGTTTGATGTTCCGTGATATTACCTGATTAATAGTTAGTTAGTTTAGTTATTTTAGTTGATAGTTAGTTATTTTGAAAGGTAGTTATTATGGGTTTTGTTGATAGGTACAAGTGTGTTGTTCACGGCCAAACGAACCATCCAAATTAGATGATAATTTGAGAATATTTTGAGGGTCCTACTTAGGTACAACGATCATCAGAATTTCAAAAATGTCCGGCGAGGGGTTCCTGGGGCCGGAGTGGCGCATTACAGGAGATTGGGCCAGTGAGAAAATCATATTTAAGTTCTCTAATAAATTGCCGAACGTTGCTAGATTTCATAATTGCACTTCGACTCTGGTGACATTATTGTAGTGCGTGCGTGGGCGTGCGTGAGTAGGTAGGTGTCTAAGTATCCGCCGCAAAAAACGGCCCAACTAATTCAGGGTCTTACGTTAACAGTGAATCCGGTGATCTACGCAGGACGGCTACGAAGTAAATCGCTCGTGAAGAAATCATGGAAACCCGTTTCAAAGAAAAACGTAGTCTTTGAAAAGCCATATATTTCCACTGGTACAACAACAGCAACAACAAAAATACACTGTTATACCGGGTTTGGTGATCAAACCATCGTCAGTAACAAACAATAACGTCAATAACAAACGGGGGTACAGCAAAATAATAAACCGTTGTGTAATAATTTGGGGCGTTTTTCGTTATGTTGGTATGTTGTCGGTGAAGAAGGAATAGGCGGATAAGAGGTTAAAGAAGAGCGATATTACCTAATTAATCTTATTGGGTACCTAGATAGTTAAGAAAAACGGAGTTATTGAAAAAATAGTCTATTTCCACTAATACACGAAAAAACGCAAAAACCACTTATACCGGTTTCGGTGATCATACCATCGTTTAATGGTTTGATCACCAAAACCGGTATTACAGTGTTTTTTGCATTTTTCATGTACTTATTAGTGGAAATAGACTATTTTTTCAATAACTCCGTTTTTCTTTGAAATGGGTTTTCACGATTTCTTCGCGAGTGATTTATTTCGTACCTAGGTAGTATTGATTTCATTAGGTATACTGTAGTATTACCGTATAGTAGTCGTACTGGGTGCAATCGTTTGTTTTCCGTTACAAGTTCGCCACTCGCCTGATGTTCCAATTGCATGTCTTTATTCTTTCGTGCTTCGTAAACTTTTGTTTAACCGGACTTAAACTTGATCATCACCTCTACAGTGTAATTGCCGTAGGAAATCCTGTAAGTAAATGGTTCAAGGGCACCAATGACCACCCATACCATCCTGGCAGTAGACACAAAATACTCGTACTTTTCAGTTGTAAAGTAAATGCCATTTCAGGCGTGGTCTTTATGTCCACTGCCGCGTGGGATGGTCCGGCGCGATCCACATGTCACGTCAACAGCCTGCGCAAATGAACTCATTGTCAGTAATTGAAAAGTGAAACTGGCTTTGAGTTGTATTCAACGAGATTAACAAATTCCATTTCGTCGGTTTGCGCCTAATGAATAGAAGGTTTTACTGTACGGTGGAACATGGTAGTTTTTGTACTTTCGAAAATTCCATCATTCGGTTGAAGCCTCGTCATCTTTTTGTGGAAATGAATAATTCCAAATTGGGACGTGTCTCTAACCTGGTTATTTCGATTTGCAGTTCTTGGGAAACGAAAGGATAATACCAACGGAAAAATGAAAATCGACACAATACCACAATATAATGTTGAGCAAACCATTAACTGAGTTTTTTTTTTCTGTCTCTCTCTCCCGTTGTTTTGTGAAGAGAGAAAAAGAGGAGCGAACGAATTGGCAGGAAACGAGTACGAAATACTTTTATCTTGTTTTTGCGCTAATGTTGGTCTGTTATCGATGGAGAAGAAATAGGCGGTGGGTGGGTTGACGACTGGATGAGGGCAGAAGGAAAGTCCTTGTTATCACAGTATTAAAGAGGTCTTTTATAAACAGACTTCTAACAGTGTGAGGGGGAGAAAAGGCCGACCAAGATGCGGTTGCCGCTGACAGGCATTTTCGTGGTTAGTTTCACGGGCTCAAACCCTCAGTCTGCCCCGCCGCCTCCTCCCTCTACAACTCGCCGTATTTTTTCTCTCTTCTACTTTTCTTCCCGACTTCGTCTTCTCCTTCAATATTTGCCAAGAAAATTGCTGTTTATGGAGTGACGTGTAATATTTACACGTGACAGGCTGAAGACCCTCGGGCTGTATATTATGGGCGGGAGCTACGCGCAGGAGGATCTTCTGCGGCCCGTTTTTAGCTTCGTTTTAATAAAAATCATTTCCACCGCCTAACTTGAGCCAAGATTACGGGCCAGCGGTTATCCCACACTTACTACACATCTTCCATGACCCTGAATTCAAATCATAAATTACTGTAAATGTTGCTGGAAATGGCCCAAATTTTTGAGCAAAGTGAGTTGTTATTTCCATTTACTTTGTTGTTGAGTTAGGTGGAACCGGAGCTTGGAGCCTGATTGCTGTCTGGAGCCTGATTGTATTTCGATACATTCATTGTGATTACCCTCCTCGTAAGATTCTCACAACAGGCCTTTTCCGATTGGGGAGAGGCAGAAATACGGTGAATGAGGAATCACAGGGAGAAATTTTGAGATTTGTAAGGAAAACATTCTGATTACAAATTGACAATCTGTTGATTGCAGGAATAGAGCTGTGGCAATTAACATATTTATTTCATGCACCTAAATGTTTTGAAATTACGATATAAGGGTGGGGAGGATTATTCCTCAGGGTCTAGTCAAACGGGGTGCGGTCAATAATCTAAGGGAAACTTATTTTATGAAGTAGAATTCCAAAAACTTACGCGATTAGAAATGCTTTTGGAACCTACTGTACAGAGCTCACTTTGCAAACAAATGCTTGTCACAAAATTCTAAAATCTTTTCTGTAAATTTCCACAACACATTCTACTAACAAATATTTTCTTGTGTTTACTAGGAATTCTGACGGTGGCTCCGTACACTCGTCGGAATGGATTTTCCCCAAGGAGTATTCCAAGCCGATTCCTTTCCCGTATAAACAATTCATGGGAAACAAAGAAGACTTTTATCGATCCCGAATGCTTCTTTTTATTTCATCTTGGTAACTGAGCTTAAGGAAAGTCTCTTCGGGGGACCGGTGGTCATCGCCTCGCTCCCCAGGGGTTGATTGACCCTGTATCAACCCTGGTTAACCCTGTCTTTCCCCTTCGGTGTCCCTCAGGCTGCTCATAACACTCAGGACGTCAGAGACCTCCTTAGCCCTTTCTTTCGTCTCACGTCATCGTCCTCATTCTACTCAGCATTTTATGCTGAACTGCCAGACGTCCGAGACGGAGCACAGGGGGAATAGAGGCATCAAAACCTTGCAAGTCAGAAAACATTATGCCGATTTTTTGGGGAGAAATGTGAGTATTTACTTCCGTGCTCTTATACAAAAGCGGGGGGGGGGGGGGGGTATCAGCCTTCGAAACCTCTCTCTGTATTGCCTACTCTCAAACTAAAAGTGCGAAAAAAAATGGTTAAGGCATTTTGCGGTTTAAAAGTATAACAGTAGCAACAAAACATTTTATAAAACCTGTCGGATACGACCCAGGAGTGTGGGATGTGTCCCGAAAACGAGGGGTGTGGTAGGAGGGTTAAAAGCGACGTGCTCTCATTTTGTCTCGCTGTGAGCCTGAGGTATATACTACTACCTCTCAATGCCCGGAGACATATGGGAAGAGCCTACTCTGATAGCAGTTGGAGGCTGCAATGGGCCACTTGGTGGGTTGATACCCACCAAGAACATTTTGTATCTGCACCGGGGGATTATACAGTGATGGGGATTCCACCAAGTGATCCATCGATCACTGTATACGGGAACTACTAGAAGTATCCCTGAGCAGGAGGCGTTCCATGGGTTTACTATGGTCCTAATTTATTAGAATTTTGTTAATGGTCGACGTTTTAATTGTTCAAAGTCAGGAGAATAATAATAATAGACTCTTAAAGTAATTACATATACCTACCTACTATACCTACTAACACCGCTTAGAAGATGTCGCATTTGAAGTGATAATGGCAGAATGTACGCATTTTCTAAATATAGAATTTGAACTCAATCTAAGAATTCATACAGATTTTCTGTATCTGTTTATTCGTATGTGTTCCTACTTTTATATCTCATAGATCCTCCTGATGTAAAAAGTATTTTACACATTGGATTATACATTGTGTAAGCATGAATCCTGTGTGAACATTGTTAGAAAGCTATAGTGTACCCCACTGCTCATCCCCACCCCAGTGCCCACTTGCAGTTCATTTTGTTCTTTTGCCCACTCTTCAGTCACTCGTAATTCAAGCTGTTGTCATTGTGTTCACCAAACTCGAAGTTTATCCGGATTCGGACCATTGTTCTACATAAAAGTTCCAGAATTTGAAAGCTAAACATGAGAAAGTTCGAACCAACAGCGTCCTTATTTTATACAATTTTTGTTAGTTTGTTGAAACGCGCGTCTTACTGTTTCAGGGTCATTTGGGCTGAGACTCAATAACTTGGACGTTCCTCGGCACGCCGACATCGGCACCAGCATCGTACTCGGGTGCGATTTCGAGCTCGACAACAACAAACTTTACTCGGTCAAATGGTACAAAGACGACTACGAGTTCTTCAGGTTCATGCCCGACAACAACCCCATGTCCCAGATATTCCCTGTAAACGGCATCCACCTCGACGTAAGTATTTGATTGATATCGTTGTGGTATTTGTAAGACGATCCTGAGGAAGTATATTTGTATAATCAGGGAACTCCACCATCTCATTCCCAAAAACAGTTCTCTATTTCATATCAGTTAAAAACGTACAATCAGTGTCATAGCATAGCACGACGGCTCTTGGACGGCGGCTCTTCATGTATAAATCGCAGTTTCTTCAAAATCAATTTCGAGGTGACCTACATAGGTGTCGGAAGAACTCTCAATATACGTCGGGTAGTCTGCCATGAATGTATTCTAAGACATTCTGCTTGAAGTACTGTAGGGAACAAGGAAAACCTCAACTTCTTAGATCAAACGTTCGAAGTCATGTTGGAGTCCTTTTCATGTGTGTATTCCCTTTTCTAGCTTCCCTCTCGGGGTTTTTTCTTCAGATCACCTCTAACCTTCTCAGCTCTCTTCTGCTCGTTGTAAAAAAATGCGTGTTCCTGGTAAAAATAGATGTTTTCTATTTGTCATAAGCAGACATGAAATTCTCGGCCATGTGACTTGACATCGACGATTGGAACTGTATCACAAGTCCATGCATCTAAAATTTACTGGAAAAGAATTCGATTGAGAAATACAGATATTGAGAATGTTTGTATCTACGGATTCTATCCTGCGTAAGTTAGTTATGAATAATTATAAAATCTCAGGGTACACTGTATCTTACTAGCCAAAGAAACCCACATTTTATAGACAAGCTGAGATGGACGATGGACATAAAACTCCAACGCATGTTTTATGTTGCACTTTTTTGGTTTATTATTTTCAATAATGAACCTTTGGAATCGAGCATGAAAAAAAAAAATGAAAAAAAAAAAATTGTTGGCCCCCCCCCCTCAAAATGGCGCGGTTTCCGTTTCATAGTATGTAGAATCCGAAAATTCAATGCAAAAATTTCTGCCCGTCCGCTGTACACCGTAATTCGCACTTTCTTAGTTACTATGAACCAAGATTAAATTTGGTTTTTATGTTCCGTTTGGGGTCTAGTTGGTCCACGAAGCTCAGCGTTACTGTCAGTCATCTCTAAGGGGTGAAAAATAGGGGTTGCAATTTTCAGAACGCCGTATCTCGAAAACTTTCAGTAGTAGCGTTTTTTAACGTTTTCAAATTAGTATTGAACCAAACAAATTTTTGAGGCCACCCGGAGCACTGTGCGATCAGCCGTTCGTTTGCACCGAACAGCTTCGTCAACATGATTGTTAATAAAGGTATGAATCCGGCCCAGATATCATCGCTAGGGATCACCTGGTTATAATCAAGGATGGCTGTATGAAGTCGAGTTGGTTGTTCTGTGATATTATTTCATTTGAAAAATGGTGGATCTTGTGGATTTTGTTGATAGGTAGCTACTTCTGTAACTTGAACAAACGTTATGCTTCATGAACAACATCAAATAAATAATAATCGGATTATTGAATCCCGTGCATTTTTATGAAATGTAATTCCCGAGCTGGCTCCAATACTAGATTTAGGGCTTTCCTGGGGGGAGCGCGAGGGTAGGTACTGACCATAGAAAACAGTGATCTACGGATATCTATACAGGTCAATTATTACACTACGGTTAATTACACAATGGTTTAGTATTTACCTTATGCTTCATGAATAGCTACTAATAATATTAGTGATTGAATTATAGAATCCCGCGTATTTTTCTGAAACTTTAATTTCCAGGCCGGCTCCGCTACTCGATTTAGGGCTTTTCTGGGGGGAGCGCGAGGGTAGGTATTGGCCACAACAAACAGTGATCTACGCAGAAGGTGCATCCATACAAGTAAATAATAAGCCGTTGCGTAATAATTTGCAGCGATTTTACTATGCAATCGTGTAGTGAAGCACAACTGTTATGCAGTTTGTTCGTCTAGGTAAGCCATCCTCAATATAGGTACTATCAGAAGTATACTAAAGAAAAATGAGGTGAAATGTTGAGGGTGATCCCACATGAAATCATCAAAATGTTACTGTAGATTCGTATGCGCAGTTGTACATTTTTCCCGAAAACCCCTGCTCTTTGTGACCAAATGTGCTGGTTGGGAATTGGCTCACTACCTACTAATTTTACTGAACTTTTGAACTATTCTTGCGCCACTTGAAGCACAGAGATATGTTATGGTAGGTACTGAAGACCTCAGATATGTACATCGTCGACTTCTGTGACAATTATAGAATTATGTCTATCACCTATCAACAAAAAAATATTCTGAATTCCCTGATTTCTTAGGATTCAAAAAAACAACTAACAGTTTCATCATACAACCTCGACTGAATTCTATTTAGGAACAACTGTTCCCTGTCACTTTGATAACTGGGGGGCAGTAGAAACATTATTCGATTCACGCTCACGTTGTTGATGTTTTTGGGTTCACATTTCAAGCTCTGATTGTGAGCTAACTTGTCATCGAACGGTGCTCTTGGTTATCTCAAATAAATCCTGAAAACCAGAAAACATTTCGAAGAGAAAAACTATTGAAAGTATTTGAGCGATGGCTCAAATACTTACGGCGTGTTGAAAAGTATTCAGAAAGTATTTGCCATTCCTTCCTGTTGGCTTGGTGTTACAAAAGCGTTTATAATCATCCCCCGCCTAACCAGCACCTGCATGCTGAATTTCATTGTTTTATGTTAATTTCTGTTGAAGGCAAACCCCTGTTACCATCTAACGAGAAAAATATCGGGAGCTGCTATTTTGGTGTGTTTTGCTTCACAGATATTTTCACACATTGCAAAAAAGTTTGGATGCAAGGAAACTTTTCGAATTGGAGATTTTCAAAAAATTCTAGCTAACCTAATTCTTGTGTTGAATTACAACACGACGCAAAATAGCTAATAACGTCATGCTGTTCATTTCACACATGCTGTGCATTTTCATTAATCACACTCATTATCATCTTATGGATTATCATCTTATGGAGGTTTTCGACGTTTTGAATAACCCATCCCTCATTGAACTCCATCATTGACTTGGATTCCCATTGGGAACTCAATCGTTGATTTGGGGTCCCCAATGATCCTAATTGCTAAATTATGATGTTCTGCGCAAATCACGAAAGGGCAAAACCCTGCTAATTTAGAAATAGGACGGACGGCTTTTTGGTTCATTATTTCTATTTGATTTCTGGATTCTAAGTAGTAGGTAAGTATACCTACCTGAAACGTCAGCCAATGAATTTTGGGAAGCTGTTGTACACCTACGCGTTTTCTTTTGAATCCAAAGTTACTGACAGGTTAAGTGTAAAACAAAATGTGTTGGATTCAGCTTTTGGGTTATAACCATTGTTTTTCTACATATAGGTAACAGTAGTTTCTGGAAGATAAAATCCTTAGGAGCAATATCGCGTTTCAACGTAATTCTAGTTGAAGTCGAGATGAGAGCGTGGCTGATTCCGCTTTCAACTCCTTTCTCAATACAACACAAAACATTACCAAACTTTTCCGGAGGCATCACAAACAAAGCTGGCATTTCTAATATTCTTCCGCTGCTCAGTCAACCTCAAATTGCTTTGGAGAAACCCCCATGATGGGTTTGTTTTCTCAGAAAGGTTTAACTCTCTCCTTCTCCGCGTTTTATCGATGGTTGAAAACGTCTAAACCATTCTGTTTCACTTGATCTGCCCTTCTGAACCAGGGAGAGGTCAGCGATGCCAAACTTTTCTAATTATTTAAAGGCCCTTTTCAAGTCTCAAGGCAAACTTGGAATGGGTAACGCAACGCGGGAAGGATTTCTATTGCTCAGCAAGATTACTGAGTTATAAACACAACAGTTCAAACACCGGAACGAAGGAGGGAGGTAATTATCTTCAAACGTGGAAAAGTAGTGGAGATGTAAAGGCGGTATCTTATTAAACGCGAAATTTCTGCAAAAGGGGCCGAGGGAGAGAGTTTCATTTCCATATTGACCCGTTTCTCCTCTCCGCTCAGGGTTTTCGGTATGAAACACTTTATTGCGCTGGAGCCCTTCCCGACTTTCTCCATAAAGCGTTGAAAATGACGGAGCGGGTCGTTGGGCCTGGGGCCCTCATAAGTACCTGCCTGCCTACCTGTCTGTCTGAACATCATTCCATTGCACAGTTACGCTGGGAATTGTTCTGAGAATTGCACCCTTCAACGTTTCTACTCGAGGGGAAAACGATAATGATGCATATTATTACGTTAAACTTAAGTAGTTCTCTCCTTGATTATACTATTATAACCTCCTTACAGATCTGCACCAGTATCCCACTCATACCACTCTGTGTTACCATCATCATACACCTCATTTATACAAGGTGTATTCCAGACCCCCCCACCCTTTAGTATTCTTTGGAAGGGTTTTTTCCCCTCAAAACTTTGGTACATATGAAGAAAACGCCTCCTTCTTCCTAATGTGAAAAACATATTCACACCTTAACCAACCTAATCCCGAAATCTTCCCCGAAACCAAAACGAGTTCACGAGAAAAATTATTTGTTTAAAATACGAAAATACTTGAAAATAATGGAGTGATATCTAATCAAATTTGGCTATAGGTGATTGAAAAAAAAGAGCGGTAATTTCCCATTTCATGGAACAAAACATGTCGCGTCCAACGGATTTCAAGGCGCCGATTGAAAGCAATTTCATATACATTTTCAACATTTTCGCGGAAAAACATTGAATCATGGACATGGTTTTGGACGCATGAATTGACAGTACCGCACTGCATATCCTCATTCAACTTTTTTCCGTGAAACGGAGAAAATTACGCTTACAATTTTTTATTGGAAACGGAGAAATTTGGGGACTGAAGAGAGAATCATTCAACTGATTAGGGGGGCCCCTCATCCCGTCATTCTTGCTCACCAGCCCTACAGGTGCTCAATTTCGAATTTCATCATCGTAGGTCAAAACAGGAGTGAAATTAGCCTCCGGGCTCACCTCGTCATTCTTACTCACCAGCCCTACAGGTGCTCAATTTCGAATTTCATCATCGTAGGTCAAAACAGGAGTGAAATTAGCCTCCGGGCTCACTCAGCTGGCTAGGGAGGGTCCTCACCTCGTCATTCTTACTCACCAGCCCTACAGGGGTTCAATTTCGAATTTCATCATCGTAGGTCAAAACAGGAGTGAAATTAGCCTCAGGGCTCCCTCAGCTGGCTAGGGAGCGTCCTCACCTCGTCATTCTTACTCACCAGCCCTACAGGGGTTCAATTTCGAATTTCATCATCGTAGGTCAAAACAGGAGTGAAATTAGCCTCCGGGCTCACTCAGCTGGCTAGGGAGGGTCCTCACCTCGTCATTCTTACTCACCAGCCCTACAGGGGTTCAATTTCGAATTTCATCATCGTAGGTCAAAACAGGAGTGAAATTAGCCTCAGGGCTCCCTCAGCTGGCTAGGGAGGGTCCTCATCTCGTCATTCTTACTCACCAGCCCTACAGAACTTCCATTTCTAATTTCATCCTCGTAGGTCAAACAGGAGTGAAATTAGCCTCCGGGCTCCCTCAGCTGGCTAGGGAGGGTCCTCATCTCGTCATTCTTACTCACCAGCCCTACAGAACTTCCATTTCGAATTTCATCATCGTAGGTCAAAACAGGAGTGAAATTAGCGTCAGGGCTCCCTCAGCTGGCTAGGGAGGGTCCTCATCTCGTCATTCTTACTCACCAGCCCTACAGAACTTCCATTTCTAATTTCATCCTCGTAGGTCAAACAGGAATGAAATTAGTCTCCGGGCTCACTCAGCTGGCTAGGGAGGGTCCTCATCTCGTCATTCTTACTCACCAGCCCTACAGGTGCTCCATTTCTAATTTCATCATCGTAGGTCAAAACAGGAGTGAAATTAACCTTCGGGCTCACTCAGCTGGCTAGGGAGGGTCCCCTTGTCTTTTTTACAAGTCCTACCAGAGGCTCTATTTCGAATTTCATCATCGTAGGTCAAAACAGGAGTGAAATTAGCCTCACGGTTAACCAACCTAGTAACTTAGTAATCGCCTTCAGTAAACAGCTACCTTGCATTCTAGGCCATCAGTTGTATGGAAACCAGTTAGTATTGCTTATCGGTAGTGCGTTACACATATTTTAGATTTTCCCCCAGCCCAAAAACATATCCATGTTAAAATCTCGGAAAACACGGTTTTGGTTTGTTCTGTTCAAAAATCCAAGCATAAATTAATTCCTAAAACAGGCGGGAAAATGCCAGTGTGTCAGTACGAGTTGCACACTCACACACACACACACACACCCAGTCAAGTAAACGACTTCCTGAATAAGTGAGAAACAGGCTGGAGTGTGTCAATATAGACTAATCACCCCTCACGCACACCCGACTGCTCCATTCGAATCTCTTTGAGAAAAAAGTTTAGTCATTCAGCATGACCATGTATTGCGAGTGAATTTTTGAAGTTACTATAATTTTAATGATTTTTAGCAGCTTTTGAAAAATGTCGAATTCGAAATTTTCCGGAGAAGATTTTGATAATGAGATGAATATTTTTGCCAACTTTAAGTAAGGAAACATCTTGGACATAAATACTGGAAAGTTTTATAATTGTGGTTTATTGGCTATTCCACCCATTGCTCAGAAATTGGACTTAAATTCAGGACTGTCTTGGCCGATTCAGTACTGTTTGCCGCCCCCTTGCCAAGTCATGACTCAAGACACAACCCAGTTCATCGTTTTGAAAAACCACGTTGAAACTATAACACACCGCCAGAAATAAAGTTGGATCCCTCACAAGAAATGATGGCAGTCATGAAACGAGTATTACTGGTGAGGAAGGATGATGTGTGTGTAATTCGTGAAAGTTACCTACTTGGCGGATTTCCATGTCTTGGCTGTGTAAAGGGGGAAAAAAACCTGGCGCGAAGTGAGGGGTCTCACCCAACCCCTTGCCAACTATCTCAGCTTATCAGCCTTCCGAAACATTGCCGACGGAAATAAGGCACTTTCATGTAGAGTTGAGGAAGGGAGCTCCAAAAGTTTGCGTCCATTCCGCCTGTTCTCTCTCCGACTTTGGCCCAGACCCGGAGACCCCCAAAACATTATTTGTAGCGCCAAATAAAAGTCAAATATTTGTCGACCAAACAGAGTTGGGAAGCGGAGGTTTTTTTCCTTCTGGGGAGATAACAGTTGGTTTCCGGTTAGCTTTTTTTGGAATTGAAGGCGAGGGGAGTTCGAAGGAGATGGGAAACGTTGCATCCTTACAGCGAATTTCTTAGAATGACCTCAGTGAGGTAACTGCTGTTTGTATCAGACAATAAGGAAACCCATCTTGCAATTTTGATTCATCCGTACCTATTGGATTTATCGTATACTGAATGTTTCCACGCTGTGGTCTAGTGCAGTGTTCTTGAGTGGGGCCTCATCACGTAGAGGTCGCGGAGGATTTCATGTTTTCGGTAACCTGTCATGATGAAGCAACCAAAGCAGAATTTGAGGAAGCAGTTCTCTCATGAAAATGTCTCATTTAGCTTTCGGAGAACATATTTATACGTGGTCTAGATTACAACCGAGAGTAGCTCAAAATTGAACTACGCTGGAATGTAATAGTGTTGGCATGACCTGTCCGATATATGAGGCTAAGAAGGAGGAATATACCTTTTACAGAGACCTGTGACAGAAATCCTGTATGTCGTTAAAGTGAAAAGGTGAGAAGTGTGTGCGTGGTTGGTGTTTTCGACGTCGTTGAGTTGTGAACGACCACTTATTCTGACCAAGGGTGCGGCTATGGAAAACCCTTGCGCTTTTCATCGATATCAAGCAAGCCTTCGAAAGTATCAATCGCTCCAATCATGCTCCAAGAAGTAATGTTAAGAGAAAATGGAATTCCCAAAGCTGGTCAATCTGGTCTCATTGAGATTTTACCAGGGGTTTGACAAGGTCTGTTAAATCCGTACATAATAATTAAGCATTTGTTGACTCCATCAATTGGCAGTTTACTAGTAGATAATTATTATGATCTGCTATATTAGAGAACAATGATTTTTATTATCTCACGCACAGAACATCCTGATGAGTATCCAAGAGAAACACCTCAAGCTGTACTCGGACAAGCAGTTGCAGCTCGGATCCTTCTTCTTCTTTCTCTTCCTCACTTTGATCCCAGGCCTTGGGAATTTCATTTCCGCCGCATCGCCCAGTTTGACTCTTCGGAACACTGGACCTTCAAATTTCTTCGAGCCAATCGCTTCGGTGGTTTTCATGTCTTCCTTCTCATCTCCATCCTATTGAACAAACGGAAATGTTCGACTTTCCCCACGACCTGTCCGAGCAGTATTTGATGTGAATGTTGTGTCATGAATGTCAGAGTTGATACCTTTTAAAGCTCTATAGTCAACCTGGAAACAATAAAATATCGAGGATCTCGTTATGAAAGTTGGAGTGGTGCGGGATACCTATTAAGTGATTTTATCGTCACAAAAGCTCGATAGGTATTCGAATGTTGCCATTCCACGTGAGAATACCTTTAGCTGACATTTTTGTATCATGGCCTGAACCGAGACAGGTGAGCTTGAAGAATAAGAAGAAATGGTTGCTACACACATAATACAATATTACACTTATAATGAGGAGTACCCATATATCATTTTCCCATTTTTAAATGAAAGTAGGTTCCATTATAATAATTTTGAGACCAACCGCAATCTCCTACGGCGAGTAATTCTTTTTCTATGAGCTTACAGAGTTTCGGCAACAAGTGACGTCATCATGATTCCAAAATTCCAAAATTCCAAAATTTTAGGTAATTCACTATTCTGTGTAATTCTTGTGTACCTAATGGGCCATTCGGCCTTTGTACAATAAATGGTTTATTATTATTATTATTATTATTAAAAGAGCTGAATGGAAATATTTTTCAAAAATGCCGAACGTCCCTGCCAAGTGGTCATTATTGTAGTGCTCAAGTGAAGACAACACTTGGAACTTGAAATTTCATCTTGAGCAATGAAAAAAATGCGCAGGCATAAATTATCCTTCTTTTCTTGGATTGAATTTCCTGCAATATATCGATTTGTTGCGTCGATATGGAGAATCACCCTTAGCATTCATAATTTCGGCTGGCCCTAATGATTACTGCTCCCAACGCGACTCCTGCTTACCTAGTTGGCGAACGGAATCAAGGTATGGAGAAGGAGACGAGGAGGAAACCAGTCAACCAATATACCTGCCTCACACGGATGAATCGTAACAATTGCCAATTCGAAACAAAGCGGTCTCGACGTAATCCAGACACAGCATATTTCCAGTTTTCTCGCTTGTTCCGGTTCAACCAACTTATAGCAATCCAAGTATCACATCAACTTCTGACTAGTTTAATTGTCTCGGGGTCTCAAGTCGCACTTTCGACGAGGGAGTCCCACCCTTCGTGATGGCGGCTGACAGATGAAAATAACAGCCGTGAAGAGGTGAGGGATAGAGAGAGTGAAGAGTGAGTCTTCGGAAGTTTGCGAAAGGTGGCGCGCTGTTCTCCGACTTGGTGAATCCCCATGGCCCATTATAAGTTCGCCTTTTCGAAAGGAGAATCAGTGCCCGCCTCTAACGTTTTGAAACCCCATGAGATCCGTGAGAAATACGTCAGTGAAAACTTGGCGAGCTGCTACTGAAACCTTTCATTTTCCTTGCGCTTCGTTTCCTACATCAAAGGCAAAGCTTTGAATAGAATGTTGGACACTAAGTAACTCAGTACTACCTTAACTAACATGAAAATACTCGAGTTTTTCATGGTAATCAGCGCTAAACAAAAGAACTCTTTTCCCCCGATTTCTGGAACTAACTTTGTAATTTCAGATTCTGTTCCTCAAAAACGAGGAGAATCTTTCCTAACTTTTTGTATAGAATTCCCAAGGGGGATATAAAAAGCCGCTTCATCCTTGCTCTTCTATAGCCTTCACTGTAAACCGATTTACCGATGTTGTCAAGTCCTGGATTCTCCCGCCAAATCAAAACCAGACGACTTATGGTGGTGCTAATGACTTGAGTTCAGCTAAAATTTGTAAAATCTCACGAAACAACAAATTTTTGCCTTCTAGCTCTTCGAATGAACGAAAAATAGGCTTATTTGTTCAAACTAGTGATCGTAATCTTTCAACATCTTCAAGAAAATTTAAAAAATTGACCTCTGCCGGAATGATTGCTTCTCTCCAATTCATTTTTTTTGTAAATTATTTCAACATCACGATCTAGTTAGGTACCTGATACAAAACAAGTGATATTATTCCTTTAAAATGGTACTCTGGTTGACGAAACATGCGAACTTGAGCAGTTTTGTTTCGTACTGTTTGTTGTCACGAATGTTCGCTGGACACTTTGCACGATCAAGTACTTAACCTCATTGGCGTACGGGATGAGTTTAACATTGAGGGAAGTCGGTAACCATGTAGGTACTGAAGCTTCCGATTGGTGAAGTCCACATGAACCGAATTGGTCTCATTCATGATGATCCTCCATTGAGCAGTCCACCTTTCTATTTTGGAGATAGTCCGGTTTACTTTGGTAACAGATTCACTGTTGTCTCTATCAGTGGCCAGGATCGCAGAGTGTCATCCGCAAACGTGGCTGTTGTGTTGCTTTCGACTTCCAGTAGATCAGCAGTTTGCCATTTCAAACGCAGTGAAAATTCACAGTTTCACGTTTCGGTGGTACGTTACTTCGAAGGCTCGCTCATTAATTTATGCTGCTTGACGACATTTTTCAATTTCACTTGGGACCTCTCTCATTGGTGGTTTTTCGAATTTACTTTTCTCAACCCACTTTGAATCAATTCGCTACACGAGATCTCGTTTAAGTGGTGGTACATGCATATTTCAGTATCTACCCTAAATTCACATTGAGTCACCCGTTGTCTTATGAAAATGAAACGAAAAAGCAGTCCAATACCAGACTTAGAGCGGAGCCCTCACCCCCTCCGCACTCTCAGGAATGAATATTTTATAACCGACCGAGCTCCTGGTTTTCAAGTTAATTTGTCCCCTCGGTGAAACACTCTAACGCAGAACGCAGAATACGAGTGGATGTTCGCTCTAACGAGAGAGAGTCATAATTATTATTTGTGCTGCGAAATTGGAGGAAAAACGAGAGGAAAAAAGCTCAATCCTGGGTAGCTTCTAAAATGTATGAGAAACGCGAAGCAATCAATATTATACTATGTGGGGAAATACTAACTTTCATCACAATCCTCGCATGACACAAAAGGCTCCAGCCGTGCAGAATGATGTAATGAGCGAGTATTCTAGTCAATATATACATTAACCTAGGGGGCCGTCCATGAATCGCTCATCTAATAGCGTATAAAACGTGTGCAAACTGCCTGGGTTTTATTCACAAAATATCAGCTCATAAATTGCATCATCCTGTAGAGCCACTCCAGGATGGTTTTTTCGGAGAACACGAAAAAGTTGAATTTTGAGGTAGGACGCTATTGCGTAAAATGAACGAAATTGCATACCTAGCAGTTTTTTGGTACCTTCATCCGCAAGGGAATGTAAGAGAAACTATAAACCATTTCCGTTTTCGAAAGCATAAGCAAAGCCTTCGCGCGAATTGTTTTGGTGGCAATTCGCGAGCTTTCAAAGTTGATTCAAGGATGATTCAAGGATGACTGTGGCCGCCGACTCGGAATCACGGTGAGATAATTGTATTCCATACCAATCAACCACTTACCACCCTTGCTAATCAATTAGTATTTCTCCCCTTGTCAAATATTATATTTTGAGCCAACCACAAAAAGGGCAATGCAATGCTTCTTTGGTTAAGCCTCAATATTATTTATTTCGTACTCATTCCTTGAACCCTTTCATCCTAATTATTATTAGGAAGATAAGTAGGAACATTTTTGGTGGATGTGGCTATTTTTACTATTTTTTTTTAAATTTATGTTTTTATTTTAATGTTAAAACTTGTAAGTATTTGTCCTATCTTTTTTCTGGGGAAAATATTATTTACCATTGAAGCAGATTTTTTGTGTCCCAAACGTCACCGCTCTACCACTTTTGATTAATTCATAAATATCATTAGGGCTCGGATCAACATGCAAAAATTTGAGGCGAAACATGCACTGAAAAATGCCAAAACATGCAAAAGCATCTTTTTTTAAAAATAATTCAAAGAAAAATTAATTTTAGGCTATGAATGCTTGTGGAACCCCGTTTTAACGAATAAGTACGTAAAATGTTAAGAATATTTGAAAAACCATGAAAAAAGTTTATGAAATGTATATCAAACTAATAATAAATAAATTAATTTAAAATAAAAAAATTGAAAATTTTATATCATGCGTGAATAAATAAATTTGCAATCATCAATATTGCTTTTCATTAAAAATCTCTCAAGCAAAGGGATGGGTTGTAAGAGGATTACGTCTTACGAACCCATCCATTTTAATCCCCGCAAAAGAATCGGGCCTTTCCAGACAGCCTGGTTTCCTGCATTCTTTTGCCTTTGAATCTTGAGTGAGGCCAATCACCCCATTTTAGTTTGAAAAATGCTATAGAAAACAAACTACCACTCGTTTTAGTTAGTTATTTTTTTAAAAATGTTTGGTTTGTACCTAAAAATTAGCTAAAAAAAATCCATTTTTGGTCAATTTTTTCTATAAAATTGCTAAGAATACACGAAACATCCAAAAATTTGGAAAAAAACCAAAACATGCTAAACATGCAAAATAAATTTTGATTTTTTTGGTTGCAAATGGTCTGAAAACGATCAAAACGAACTTCTATGAATGTTTGGGGCTTCTGAAAAAAATATGCAAAACATGCAAAATCCTAGCCCTACATATCATCATTCGGCAATTTATACTTATACAGATTTCTAGCAATTTTACCCCAAAAAACTTAAAATTTCACCCACTTACCCCATAAAATGCATTACTGACTATCTAAATAATGCTGTTCTATCTCAAATCACCTCTATACCACTTTTGGCGATTGATAATCCGTTTTTAGTGATTTCTAGCCATTGTTCACCCAGCGAGCCAATAAACTAAATGTTGACTCACTTTCTGTTTTGCGAAAATTTTTCATCTTTGAACTCTTCTATTCTTTCGTCAAATTAAAAATCTTACTATAAATGTTAAACACTAGCGATGGATTTTTTCATAATTGCATGTACCAAAAATGTTGGCCATTTTCTTCGGAAATTCGTTTTTGAACTCGTAGACGTACCCTTTGTGGTGTGATAGCAATATAGGGCTCTACTAGTTCTTCTCCACAGGTTTAAAGGCTCGGCCCCTCATAAGTGGCCGCGAGGCCTTGTTTCCTTTTGGTTTATTATTTTCAGTAATGAACCACTGGAATCGAGCATGAAACAAAAAACTCTAATCCACCCCAAAATTTGATCGTTTACATTTCAAGGTATGTAGAATCCGAAAATGCAATAAAAATATTTCTGTCTGTCCGCCGTACGCCGTACGGGCCACTTTTCTTAGTTACCATGAAACAAAATTGATGAAATTCGGGTTATAGGTAGGTCTCGTTCGGGGTCTAGTTGGTCCTCGAAGCTCGGCGTTACTGTCAGTCATCTCTAAGGGGTTCAAACAGGGGTTGAAATTTTCAGAACGCCGTATCTCGAACACTTTCGATAGAAGGGTATGTTTTTTTTACGTTATTAAATTTGTCTTGAGCTAATCAATGTTTTGAGACCACCCGGAGCATTGTACGTCCAGCCGTTCGTGTGCACCAAAATGCTTCGTCAACGCGATCGTGAATCAAACGGTATAAATCCGTCCCGGATATCATCACTAGGGAGCACCTGATTATAATCAAGGATGGCAGTATGAAGTCGAGTAGGTTGTTCTGCGATATTATTTCATGTGATAAGTGATGGACTATTGGATTTCGTTGGTAGGTACTTGTGAAACTTGAACAAACGTTGAAGTATTATTGGTGGGTAAATTATTACACAGTGGCAAATTATTACACAACGGCAAATTATTACACAACGAAAAATTATTACATAACGGTAAATTATTACACAGCGGTAAATTATTACACAACGGTTCATCTACCAAGAAGGGGCTTGATTTTGTTGATCGGTACTTTTGCAACTTGAACAAGCGTTGAAGCATTATTGATGGGCAAGTTATTACACACCGGTTCATTATAGGTATTGACCACAGAAAACAGTGATCTTCGCAGAAGAGGCATCTATTTCACTCCACGTCAACAATTTTCCTTTAGAACTTCATTATTTGCGTTCCTGTTTGCCGTTTTAGTTACTGTTTGTCATCGGCTGTATTATTTTAGCAACATTTAACTCGTGATTTAGGTAGGTACCTAGTAACGAGTACGGGGTTAGGTACTAACCTACGGAGGGTCTGCGATTCACATAATATGTATAGAGTAGTGCATATTATATTATATGGACGGGTTATCTGTAGAGAGCTGTGATCTGTAACAGAAGGGTATTCTGTAAAAAATAATAAACCGTTGTGCAGGGATTTGCAGCGTTTTTCAAATTACCCTGTACCTATGCAAGGAACGTGAAAATCCTTTCTAGCTTTTAATAAATGGTTCTTTTCAAATCCAAGTACATCAAGTGTGTAGGTAGGTGTAGTGCTATAGGTTTCTTTATCTAATAATGCTCGTAATGTGATAATACAGTACAACTTTTAGCGTTTCATCGAATCCGTATAATTCGCCTGATGGGGCTGGGGCCTGGGGCAACTTAGGGGTTGCTTAACCTAGCAACGACGCTCTGATGAATGCCGGGATCTCCACAACGGTCGGTGGATCATGGCATGTAGTTATATCGATCAAATATTATATGCTCCGTAGAAAATGTTGTAGGAGCTGACGCTGCGGGTTTGACCTCTCGCAATCAACAGTTGCGCTGGACCGGCCACTCGTAATAAGATGACCGAGCAAATGTTTGCCCCTCTCTTCACCGTCCACGACATCGTTGTTCTCTTTCCGTCACTTCTTCCTCTCCACTCTTTGTGCCCCTTTGTTTGCTCATCAACCAATTTATCATCGCCGGGACGCTCCGAAAACTTCGGTTCGTTTCCTCTCCCGCCTTCCTGTCAGTCTGATTCGACATTTTCGTCAAAATGATTGCCGTAACGAGTATACATACCCTCAAAATTTCAAGTCATATAAAACCCCTTTTTTTTAGAAAATGAAGGACAGTTCGAAAGACTCACAGACAATCGCAGTGACAAATGTGGCCTGAATCTAAGTACCTACAAGCTCCCTACCGTTCGGCAACAAACATAAATTAATTATACGTAAATAACATAATATGATATTTTGGTTTATTATTTTCAATAATGAACCATTGGAATCGAGCATGAAAAAAAAAATTCTTACCCCCCCTCAAAATTTGATGGTTTACGTTTCAAGATATGTAGAATCCAAAACTGCAATAAAAATATTTCTGTCTGTCCGCCGTACGCCGTACGCCGTACGCCGTACACCGTACGCCGTACGCCGTACGCCGTACGCCGTACGGGCCACTTTTCTTAGTTACCATGAACAAAAATTGATGAAATTCGGGTTATAGGTTCCGTTCGGCGTCTAGTTGGTCCTCGAAGCTCGACGTTACTGTGAGTCATCTCTAAGGGGTTCAAAATAGGGGTTGAAATTTTCAAAACGCCTATAACATTTTTTTACGTAAATATTTTTACGGTTTTAAATAGTTCTTGAACTTGCGAGTTTTTTAAGACCATCCGGAGCATCGTACGTCCAGCCGTTCGTTCACAGTAAGGCCCCGAAGTTTGCACCGACAGGCATTTTCGACTCCAGTGTGAATGAAATTGTATACAATCCAAACCAAATCTCGTAACCAGAGACGCGCCCACGATAGGAATTTGTGAATACGGCCAATCATTGGTAGGGATCACCTGATTATATTGGCGGAGTATGAAGTCGAGTTGGTTGTTCTGTGATATTATTTAATTTGAAAAATGAGGGCTCTATTGGAGTTTGTTGGTAGGTAGTGAAACTTGAACAAACGTTGAAGTATTATTGATGGGTAAATTATTACTACGGTAAATCATTACTCAACGGTAAATTATTACAGAACGGTAAATTATACCATCTACGTAGAAGGGGCTGGAGTTTGTTGGTAGGTACTTTCGCAACTTTTTTCACTCCTCATCAACAATTTCTTTTCAGAACTTCATTATGTGTGTTTCTTTTTGTTAGGTACTGTTTGTCATCGGCAGAATTATTTTAGCAACATTTAACTCGTGATTTAGGTAGGTACCTAGTAACGAGTACGGGGTTAGGTACTAACCTACGGAGTGTCTGCGATCTACATAATATGCATATAATAGAATAGTACATATCATATTATATAGACGGGTTATCTATACATAGAGCTGTGATCTGTAACAGAAGGGTATTCTATACAAAATAATAAACCGTTGTGCAGGGATTTGCAGCGTTTTTCAATAGAAATAGAATCCGAAAGGAATTAATAGATAGCTTCCCGGAGGAATCCATCTTCACGCAAGGAAGTCGATTGCTGGAGGCGAGCGCTTTCGATTTAAGAACATCATGTCCTTGCCGTCGAGAGAACAATCTTTATAATATTTTGTTTTCTTAGTAAATTTTATTTTATTTTTTGAATCATAAAAACGGGTAAGTAAATTTGAGTTTTTGGTGAATTGAAAACCGCCTAAAACAGCCAAAAAATAGTGAAAATTCGTCAACCTTGAAATTTTGCTCATGTGGTCATGCTGCATGACACAAATTTTGTTAAATGATAGAGACCTAGATTTGTGTGTCATGGTAATACGATAATACCGTTTTAAGGCCATTGAAAGCGGGCGGTTTGAGGTTTGGCAAATCGCTAAAAAGTGCAATGGGTTTGGGCAAAATACCCAATGAGTTTGGGGAGAATATCAGGAAATCGGAAAATACGGGACATGCGTTTATTGTGTAATTGAGTTATTCCTCGTCACTAAATGTTACCGCTTCCCTCTTAGTTACTGTCGTCATCTTCCTTCTCCTCGATAACTGGTTTGTAACGTTGACTATAAAATCTGCCGCAGATATTTCAAAATTTCATTGTCCACTTCATAATAATATTATGTCCCCCACATCTCTCCCAGTTTTTCCATCATGTCTCTACCACTCTTTCTCATAGGATTTGTGGCCCTAGTAAATAGAAATCAGAATGAGTAATTCTATGGAGGTAGCGACGCAACATTGTGGCAACGTTCGGCAATAAGAAATTCAGTGTGATAATGAACGCGATGGTTAGTCTTTCTTCACGCTGGATTTCTTCAACTCAGTTTCTGCTTGAATTTCCTTCAAGACCTCGATGACTACGTGGATGTTCTGGTATGGCGAATAGAATTGTCGATGAAAGTGTACGATAACTTGCCCAAACACATAGCTCACTTTTGCCCTAATCCGTTGTGTTTTAAACGACCTTTCACTTTCAATTTGCCCAACCTCAGTACGGTCCTCAAATCATACCTATTTGATACTAAATTGTCCAGTTGAAAAGAGTTCTAGGAATACAGAAATTTACATATTGATGCTGTATTTGATCTCATTTTACATTAATGAAATCGTAAAAATTGAAATGAAGTGTTGATACTGAAGAACTGTTATTCATAGCTGAGTTACTTGTATCAATTACTCTATCATTTGTTTCTCTGTCATTTCTGACGAAGTGATACCTGGATCGCATCAGACCTCTCCTTGATACTGAAGGATAAAATATGAAGAAAAAGAAAATTAGTAGAGTTTATATCGTATCTACCTCAATATTGAGGTACAGTATGAGTATTCGATTGAGGTACATGTACATACGATTATTTTGGTAGGAAATGCAGTAGGTATGTACTTGTCCGATCACGTCTCATCGGATTACACATTCATCGAACGCCACAACTAACGGACTATTGTTCAAAAAATTATCTTGTTCCTATTATTTAAAGAGTTTCTACTCCTTTGATATTGTGGAGCTCTCATCCACTGAAAACACCAAAATTGTGTCAACACGTTCATTACTTGAGGCGTGTGGAGGAAAAAATCACTTTGGAAACTTCTTTCTCGATTTTCTCGAAAAGCCATTCCGGCACTTGCACGGTTGTTGAATAACACGGTCCGGTGGTAGGCGGAGGGTACGCTGGAAGTGAAAAAGTTTTTTGACTTCCCCTCGGAGTAATTTCAAAGAAGGCAACTTGGTGAGAATGACGGGGACGAAAAAATAAACAGATACCTCCGCCTAGTTCTCGTAGAGTTGCCTAGAGTGGTTGGAGGTGGTGTAGGTTTCCGCTCCCTTCGACCACTTCAAAACCAATCCCGCTGCGAACCCACGCACGTCTGTTCCTCTCTCGTTTACGATGAATCTCTTTTGCCTCGGCCGTATTTTCCGCTTCTCGGTCTCAATAAATTCCTCTCTGTTGATTCTGTGAGACTTTGATTTTGAGAGCTTAAAATATCCCATTTAGTATGTTCCATTGGCTACCTACCGCAGTTATTCCTGATTTCTCTTCGTCAGTTAAGACTTTCCCGGCTAAAAGTTGACCGACGGTTCGTCAACGTATGAGTTTCTTGCTGTAAAGTAGCATTCACGTTTGATTAAGACTGAAATTTTTTGGAACAATATTATAAACATTAACTGTGTTGTTGACGACTTGGCACCCAAACTGTTAATAGCCCGGGTTCTACCGGAGAATTAAGCACGTGGTGAGCAGCAGAAGGTTTGACAACTTTGAACCGAAGACATGACGTTCCTGGTGCCAAAAACCGCTGAATCAGATAGCTAACAGGGGCCTGTTTCATAAAACAACAAGAAACAGGTGTACAATTCTACAAGTGCAGGTACTGTTAATGCGTAGTGTACTAGTACAAGTGTTTCGCCAAAAGGAAAGGTACAAGTTCAAACAATTAAGAGCTATACAGCGAAAGTTACTAGTGTGTGTGTATATATGTGCGGTTTCAGTTTTATTGTATTTATCGACGTATTTTAGCAGTCGGTTTGTATTGATAATGTGTTGACTTTTGAGTTTTGTGACAGAGTGTAACAGTGGGGGTGGACCCTCGAGAGTCCCCCTCTTAGACCAGCGAGGTTATCACAGGTTAAGAAGGGATGCCGATTAGGCTTCCCCAAACCGATCCCGTCTCCACCGGAAGAAAAAATGTATCGAGAACAGCCCACACTGTTACAGTTTCTTGTTGTCGCTGACGGCTGCCGTTCCCGTTCGTAGTGTCATTCAACTTCGACGTTTCACTTGTTGTCGAGTATCGATTGTAACAAAAAAGTAATGCTTCTACCTATTAGGAGAAAGATACAGTGTGGCTTACTTAGCCAGTAACGGGCTTATCTCAGTTTCCGTGAAAGAGACCGATTCTTATCCATATAGGACATTCCATCCGTCGACCGATCGAAACTGCTCCTATAGGCCTCAGCGGACGTTCGAAAACTTTCGTTGAATACAAACGTTGAAAGTTTCATAATCCTTAATCAAAACGAAGTAGCTCGCCTTCGGGATTGGACAAACTCATATTCTTTATCTTCCGAAGACGTTTTTTACACATCATGTTATAGCAGGTGGCAGTAACCATACAATTGACAGGAAGAAACGACTGTGCGAGAAATGTGAAGTGAATTCGAACTCAACCATTTTACGAATCCTACAAGTTTACAGGCAGACTAAGGTAGGTTAAAGCGCTGCAAATTACTACACAACGGTTTATTGTTTACCTGTATAGATGCCCATTCTGCGTAGATCACGGTTTTCTGGGGTGGTGGTGGCTTCTATGGTTGATTCATAAAAATGCGCGGGATTCAATAATTCAATAATTAATTATTTGTTGTTATTCATGAAGCATAACGTTTGTTCATGTTACAGGAGTACGTTTCAATTGAATCTGTCTGTTTTCTGGAAGATTTTGGTCAACCTGATACAAATAATTCTAAAAGTACCTATACCAAGACTTGCTGCCTCAACTTTTAAAATACTTGTTGCCAAATTTTGAAAAATCGTTGCTGTCATACCGAAATAGGAAAATAGCATGAGCAACGAAAATATGTTAAATGGCCTTACCTTCCCTTTACGCCTAAAGACAAAAATGTAAAATCCTATCCTGTGAACAGATGATAAACTGGCAGAGCTTTAACTATGTTGTTTGCAATTTCTTGTAAATCTGTTGATTTATGTATCGCCGGGAAGTCGATGTGCCCGTGTTTCACCACACGGGACATTTTGTAGTTGCATTGTCTGGCATCTTCGCCATGTTCCCAATAAATATTACGATCACGTCCATTTCGACAGTTCGCGCTTCAACATTTTGTATTCGAGTTCTGCTTGTTTCAGCATCACAATATGTAGCCTAATGGAAGAACATACGTGTGTATCTGCCTTTTCGAGCGAGCATTCCATCCCAGTTTCGATGGTTACTGATGTATTTTTCACAGAGTAGGAGCATTCCTCATTGGCCACCTACAAATTTAGATTATCCAAACATACTGATGGCGCAGTGAGGATTTCCGTCTTCGGCAATACGGTTCACAAACTCGGCTTGGAAATGATAGTTTTTGAATGAATTTCTAAAATTGGATGGTCTCAACATTTGAAGTCTCTTTGAGGTGGTTTATGGTCTTTATATAATATTAATAATAATGTCAATATGGGATGATTTGAATGATTTCAATTTCTGGATGTACCGTATGTGAAGGGCAAATCTTGTGGTGGAATGTGCAGAAAAAACATACCATCAGCAATGCTGTATAATATCTGCTGTTCAAAATTTTCAAACCTTCGGCTGGTTATCACGGGCTTAATTCTTCGGTTGATGCCGGATTAGTAGTGACTCTACATCTTTTCCCTCTTTGCCTCCCAAATCTGCTGGCCGCAACTGATCCGGATTTGGTTTGGAAAAATCCTAATTTGGTTTGAGTCCCACATAACCTGTAGGGGCGGTCCACTAAGGTATCTTACGAGATCCATATCTCACCTGTGGATCTTGAAGATTTCCTCACCGCCCCGAGAAAAACTGAAAAACTCTTCATATTGTCAGTAGGCAATTTCCCCGCCAGGCGGTGGGTTCCGGTGTGATGGAAGTTTAGATTGATTGATTGATTGGGTTGAATAATGGCGGATTTATCATCTGGAGATAGGTTTTCCCGATCTCCGTGCTGATGCGCGTGTTTCCGTTTTGGAGTCGTGAGCCCCCAGAAATGCGGTAAGCCGAGCGGACGCAGCCATAAATTAATGGTTTCCTACCAACTGGCCCGTGAATTCCACAGCCGGATCTCGACTCCCGCCCATCGCCGCTCTCCCCTACCCGTAGGCCCCCTCTGAAACGGTAAAAAATCGTATCCCCCCCGTCTAAAAACCCTCTCATTCGAAAATCCCAAAACAGAAAGAATCCGAGTTCGCCGTACATATTCACGCCGGAGCTAATTTCACGGGCGGGCGAACTTGGAACATCATCGCGGGTTTTTAATTTGGAAAGTGCGAACGGGTTTGAGGATAAACTGAAACCATCAGCCGCGAACATATTCGATCAGCGGTATCGGATATCCAAGAGGCCTTAACGGAATCGACGTAGGAAAAATCGCCAGTGGGTTTCAGATAGGTACATAAGTAATGGCAGCGTTTCATTCGTCTTCATTCCCATAAGTAGTCAATTTACCAACGAGTTGTTGTGCCAGGAATATCGTCAATGGATCACAACTTTCTCTCTGAAATAGTTGGCGGGAGAACATGATGTGGATTGGATAGCATTGTTCCTCAACTTTACCCACTGGTGTTTGTTACTAACAATTACGCATTACAATAAAACATAACACGCATTGACAATAAAAAATCAAGCACTGATTATAATCAGGTGTTCTCTAGCAATGATGTCTAGGACCAAGTCCCAATAATCTTTATATATTATTATACTCTAAATTAAACCCCCCTTACCAATTAATACTGTGGACCATATTGTTGCGATTTCCCAAGCAATGATATCTGGGCTGAACGTATACAACTTGATTCACGGTGCAAACTTCAGGGACTTACTGTGAACGAAAGGCTGGACGTACGAAATTTTTAAATATTTCATTAGGATTCGTAGGCCTCTGAAAATTCATGAATTTCGCTAGTTACATCCGTTTCGTGATGAGGGGCGCGGAAATCAAAACCTTCGTCATTCTGGATAAACTGTCTGCTTGCATTGGCTGGAAAGGAAGAACCAGAACACTGTAGCTGTTCAACTTGAGGTTCAATAACTGAATCCTTGAGGAGGGTCGACAGGCGGTGGGCAGGTGTCAATGGCAGGTGGATATTCACGTTTCTGGACTGCTGAACCTAAATCATTCGATTCAGAAATGTACTAATTTATTGGCAGCGACATTGGCATTCGCCTGTAAGAGTACAGAATAAGTGTGATCCAGAATCGACTATGACTTTCTCCTACCTGCAAAACACGACAAAAGTGTCAAATACCCGATGAAGCAAACGCGTCATCAAAACATCAAAGGCATACAAAGTTTGTAGTTCACCTCGAGCGGATGGTAACACACTCTGCACAATACAGGTACCCGTGTGTTTGTCCCCTTGAAATATTGAGGGTCTACTCGAAGGACAATCAGACTGCTGTACAGGTTTCGATGCCGCAACAATGCAAATACGTTCGCATCCAGGTTACCGCGATAAGGAGGACTAGAACATGTACTCAGGTACAAGATGGAACCATAATGAACGAATTTAGGCTTGAATTTCGATTTCCGAAGTCCAGGAGTTCCAATTTCTTTCATCCGATGTGCAGTTTCACGTAATTTTCTTCACCGCATCAGATAATTTATTTATTTATGTAAACACGAGCAAACCCATTCAACATTGATATTATAATAATGGTTACTCATGGCATATTGTGGCTCATGGCACTGCTTTCTTTTCAGTAGTATGTCAAACGTGAGATTCGACTTATCTCCATACCACGGGCTGTGCTCTTATTGGGGATTATATTTCCATTATACTACTTAATTGATGTATATTTTGGCATAAATCTGTTAATAAAAATATTTTCATTGCATTTCATTTCATCATCACGTAACTGCACTGCCAGACTACGCGTGTTTAGTAGCCTCTAATGGAGGACCTCAGTCGCCTCCTCAAAGTCGCCTCTCATCACCTGATTAATTAATTGGTCGCTCGGTATCGCTTCCAATGGAGGACCGACCTTAGAAGTCAGATAATCGTCCCTCAATACTACAACATGACATCTCTGAATCAGCTGTTTCGAGAAAACAGCTGTTTTTTGGTTAACGTTCGGCAGAAACCCAATTTTGATTTTTAATTACCCTCTAACTGTTCTGATAGGGGCATTATTTTTATTATTATCATCATAATTTTTTAAATATTATTATTTAGTACCCTACTTTTGTAAACAAATCTTTACCAGCCATCCTCAACATTTTTCAGAGCTAGGCGGGAACATTGTTCCTATTCTGAACATAAAATGAAATGCAGTTAACCCAAACAATTGCAAGCCATTCAGTTGCTACATACCGGATTCTTTCAACTTCTCGTAAGGCTTGGCGGTTGCTAGGTGAATTACCGTCGCACTGCAGCTGGATAATTCAAGATGTAGCAGTTGATTTTACAAACCTGTACAATAAATTTCTTCTAAAAAACTGTGCAGCAATTAGACAGGTTGACAAATCAAGTTGTAGCATGAACAGTTGAGGCAATATTCAAGTTATCCACTTTGAGCATTTCTAAATAAGCCTATAACGGTTAGAGGTTGAGTTGTATAGTTTTAGCACAACATTGAGCGATGAAAAACTATACCTGCTGTATTATGGTATTAAAAAAATGTATAGTAATAACAATAAAAATAATGCCCCTTTCAGAACAGCTAGAATATATAGGGCAATTAAAAAATTAGGAACAACTAGGTACACCTACTGGATTATGGTATTTTAAAAAATTGTAGCAGTAATAATAAAAGTAATGCCCCTATCAGAACAGTTAGAATATAGGGTACCTAATTAAAAATCACAATTATTGGTTTTCTGCCGAACGTCAACCAAAAACGCTGCAAAGACCTTGTCACCTGGGTTTATTATTCTACTGGACATACATACAGAAACGTTGGCTGTTCATTTATTTCACGTGCAATAATTGAAATAGTTGTTTTTGACGGTTTCCACCAATTTTGGCCCCCAAAAACACGAATTAGGCTCGGTTAAAAAAAAAAAACAGATTATTTTTGATAATTGATAGTACCATTTAATTGTCTTGATTCACCTGCTAATACTACTTCTAGTGTTATTATACAAATTTATGGTGATTTCAGATAATTCCCGGGTTTTGTACTCATGAAAAATGAATTTTGGGAGCTTAACATTTGTGGCAACCTCAGTTCTCCACTCTTCGATCAAACTCAACTTGATGTTCGGTCTTCTTGCCCTAAAAAACATGGAAAACGATACCTCACAAGCTCATGTTACTAAAACATCAAAAAGCCCCACTTTTACCCCTATTTTTCACCCATAACACGCTTATATTTCGATCGGGCTGCAAAGTTTCGGGACACAACTAGGGCCGAAATGGAGCATGTGTGCGAAAGAACGAATTTTGGTTTATTAATTTCAATAATGAGCCATTGGAATCAAGCAAGAAAAAAAAATTCTTACCCCCCCTCAAAATTTGATGGTTTACGTTTCAAGGTATGTAGAATCCAAAACTGCAATAAAAATATTTCTGTTTGTCCGCCGTACGCCGTACGGGCCACTTTTCTTAGTTACCATGAAAGAAAATTGATGAAATTCGGGTTATAGGCTCCGTTCGGGGTCTAGTTGGTCCTCGAAGCTCGACGTTACTGTCAGTCATCTCTAAGGGGTTCAAAATAGGGGTTGAAATTTTCAGAATGCCGTAGCTCAAGAACTTTCGATTGAAGGGTATGGTTTTTTTTTTACGTTAGGTATTAAATTTGTCTTGAGCTAAACAATTTTTTGAGACCACCCGGAGCATTGTACGTCCAGCCGTTCGTGTGCACCAAAAAGCTTCGTCAACACGATCGTGAAACAAACGGTATAACTCCGGCCCGGATATCTTAACTACGGAGCATCTGATTATAATCAAGGATGGCTGTATGAAGTCGAGTTGTTTGTTCTGAGATATTATTTCATTTGACAAGTGATGGACTACTGGATTTTGTTGGTAGGTACTTCTGAAACTTGAACAAACGTTGAAGTATTATTGATGGGTAAATTATTAAACAATGGCAAATTATTACACAACGGTGAATTATTACACAACGGTAAATCATTACACAACGGTAAATTATTACACAACGGCTCATCTACCAAGAAGGGGCTGGATTTTGTTGATAGGTACTTTTGCAACTTGAACAACCGTTGAAGTATTATTGATGGGTAAATTATTACACAATGGCAAATTATTACACAACGGCAAATTATTACACAACGGTAAATCATTACACAACGGTAAATTATTACACAACGGCTCATCTACCAAGAAGGGGCTGGATTTTGTTGATAGGTACTTTTGCAACTTGAACAACACTTGAAGTATTATTGATGGACAAATTATTACACAATGGCAAATTATTACACAACGGCAAATTATTACACAACGGTAAATCATTACACAACGGTAAATTATTACACAACGGCTCATCTACCAAGAAGGGGCTGGATTTTGTTGATAGGTACTTTTGCAACTTGAACAACACTTGAAGTATTATTGATGGACAAATTATTACACAACGGTTCATTATTCTATCTCCGTAGAAGGGGAACCTATACAGGTAAATTATTACACAACGGTTTAGGTAGGTACCTAGTAACGAGTATACGGGGTTAGGTACTAACCTGCGGAGGGTGTAGAATAGTACATAATGTTATATAGAAGGGTTATCTATACAGAGAGCTGTGATCTGTAACAGGAGGGTAATCTGTACAAAATAATAAACCGTTGTGCAGGGATTTGCAGCGTTTTTTAGACCGAAATTGTAGTAGATATGCACGGATTCAGAGTTGTTAAGTTTTAGATAAAACCGGAGTTGTCTAAAAACCCTCAAATGTCGAGTTACCTATTTGTTGCATTGAGGCGAGGATATCCTAACAGTCCCGCATCTGCTGACGATTATCAGTTCGGCCAAGTTCGAAATCGCGGTTTACGGGGCTTTCCGTGGCGGTGGAGAGGAAGCTCGACGCAGAGCATTACGCGTGGCGTCACCAGGGGCTTAAAAACACATAATTATTAAATCCCCCCTCCTCCCTCACAGCTTCACCTACGGCAGTATTCATGAAACACAGTGGATGTCGGATCCGGGTGATACACAGGTAATACCGCGTGATGGGGCCGCTCCCCAGCGAACTTGCGCCGCTGGGGCGGGAAAGGCACTAAACATCCGAGCCTGACTTGCATCTGATTTGCATATCATAATAATTGCCGGGACAACTATATAATCCCCGCCGTCACGGCCTGTTTTACGATAGGCCCCTCCACCCATCGGCCCTTCTGCATGACTATCAGACGGCGAGAAGTCTGTCGTTTGAGCTTTAAGCGGGTTTAGTCGCTACAAATGAGGCGCATCTCGCGGAGCAATTAGACAATACGGTGCTCCGGCATCCCGACACCTAACTACCTACCGGTCGGCGGTTTGTTCATTTGAAGTGTCTCATACGGCTTCGTTAGTGCCGATGGCAATACCCGAGTAATACGCTATGCCCTATGTAAATCTACTCACACCCATCTCGTGTTGAGTGTTAATAATAATTATGCTAAACTAACTAATTACATAGTCCCACGAAGTACAGAGTTCGCTGTCACATCGCCTGCAGTTGCTTGTCCATATCATGTTGAAGCTTGTACTCGTAGTTCCAAGAGTAGTGTTGGTTTATTAGATATATTATTATTTCTTTTCTAATTGATCAAGATTAATGAAACGGTTCAAATTACAGTAGAAGTCGCTTAGTAGAAAAGTGGTTAAAGGAATAAGTCGGATATAAGGACAAAACAGTCAGGTCCCGATCGGCTGTATGTAAACACACAGTGAATTAGCCTGTTATAGTGATCAAAAGGTCGGTTATAGTGATTAGTTTTCTAGTTTTTGGATGTTAAACGTCGGCAAAATAGTTAAAAAGTGTTGATATCTCCTAAAAATGGTATATATTCACCAAAAGTGGTACCTATTGAACGATGATCCAAAAACAGAAGATAACTAACTGCCTATAGGTTTTAATGAAGATTCCTAAAAAAAAATTAATCAAAATTAGGTCAGTTCTGGGGTGTCACATTCGCCAATCTCGGTAAAAATGGCTAAAATCACCGCAAAGTAGAAGTCGCTTATAGAGATTGGTCGCTTACAGTGATTGTTGCCAGTCGGTACCAATTCGATCACTGTAAGCGACTTCTACTGTATTACAGATTTACAGATCAAAAACGCTGCAGATTATTACACCACGCCTTATTATTACACCACGCCTTTTTATCCTGTTGCGTGGACCACTGTTTAGTTTCTGAGCATTATCGGGCCATTTGTTTGTGAGAAATTGACTAACTCGAATTCGTGTTAGCGCAAGCGCACTCACTTTACTCATGGTTCGATCGTTCTGTAATTCATGGGGGACCATCTGGGGTCTAAATCGCATCATCCATGAAAATTTCAGCGAGGAAGTGATGCGTGTGGCAAGGATTTGCGGACAGAAAGACACCGAACCAAATTATTTGTTCACTTTACAAAGGTGCCTGTCAACAAAAATTAAAAAAAAAACGCTGCAAAAAGCACAACGGTTTATTATTTTGTCTAAAATAAATAAATCGATAAATATTTTCGGTAATGAGGAAGCAAACGGTGCACAATTTCGATGTTCACACAAACCACATCAGTTCCTTGGAAAATAGGTCGGAAGTCTTCTGAATGGAAACGCTGCAAATCCCTGCACAACGGTTTATTATTTTGTACAGAATACCCTTCTGTTACAGATCACAGCTCTCTGTATAGATAACCCGTCTATATAATATAATATGTACTACTCTATACATATTATGTGAATCGCAGACCCTCCGTAGGTTAGTACCTAACCCCGTACTCGTTACTAGGTACCTACCTGAATCACGAGTTAAATGTTGCTGAAATAATACAGCCGATGACAAACAGTAACTAAAACGGCAAAAATAAACGCAAATAATGAAGTTCTAAAGGAAAATTGTTGATGTGGAGTGAAATAGATGCCCCTTCTGCGTAGATCACTGTTTTCTGTGGTCAAGACCTATAATGAACTTTTGTGTAATAATTTACCCATCAATAATACTTCAACGGTTGTTCAAGTTGCAAAAGTACCGATCAACAAAATCCAGCCCCTTCTTGGTAGATGAACCGTTGTGTAATACTTTGCCGTTGTGTAATAATTTACCATTGTGTAATAATTTACCCATCCATAATACTTCAACGTTTGTTCAAGTTTCACAAGTACCTACCAACAAAATCCAGTAGTCCATCACTTATCAAATGAAATAATATCACAGAACAACCAACTCGACTTCATACAGCCATCCTTGATTATAATCAGGTGCTCCCTAGTGATGATATCCGGGCCGGATTTAGACCGTTTGATTCACGATCGTGTTGAATCGTGGTCTCAAAAAATTGTTTAGCTCAAGACAAATGTAATAACCTAAAAAAAAAAATATACCCTTCTATCGAGAGTTTTTGAGATACGGCGTTCTGAAAATTTCAACCGCTATTTTGAACCCCTTAGATATGACTGACAGTAACGCCGAGCTTCGAGGACCAACTAGACCCCGAACGGAACCTATAACCCGAATTTCATCAATTTTTATTCATGGTAACTAAGAAAAGTGGTCCGTACGACGGACGGTGGTTGGACAGAAGTTGTTTATAACATTTTCTGTTCCTACAGGTACCTTGAAACGGGAGTCATTAAAAAATGTTGGGGGGGGGGGGGGGGGGGGGTGAACTTCATGTTTTCTTGCTCGATTCCAAATGTTCATTGTTGAAAATAATAAATCAGCAGCTCAACCCCACGTGTAGGTTTTATTCGTGAAACATGACCATATGAGCGAATATATCAAGTAAATCTCAGCTCACTGTATTGTCTATCTTTTTGCACAATGAAAATTTCATCCCATGAAAATCCAGTTTAGAAGACTTTTCTGACCCCCACAGCCTCCAAATGTTCTTGTTAGATGTTTATTGTGACGAATTGCCGCGTTCTCCAGGTTTTGATAACTTCACTGAATTTTTGCAGTTGAGAGCAATTTGTATTTTATTTTCAGCATAACTCCAAACGTTTCTCTATTAGGAAACATTATTTTTTTCCCAATTGCGGAGGGTAGTTGGGATTGGTTCACTAATGGTTTCGTTAATTGTTCACTTTATTTTGTCATTCGTTGTGGAATTAGGATAATATTCGTGGAGGCCTACACGTACGTCTGGGTCCGAATTTGGCTCTCAAGTAGACGTATGGTGAGACGTGTGGAGGTGGTCGAAAACGTCTGTTTGCTCGACATATGTAGTGGTTTTGAGAGGGTTAGAAGTGGAGTGCAACGGGAGTAGCCCCTTACTTCATATTTATAGTCAGTTCGTGGCTCGAATACCTGAGGGCGAAGGGTCCAGCGATAGGATATTTCGGATTGAGGTTCATAACAATAAACCGGATGATTGGCACGCCCCTATCACACGTCAAAACTCGGCGGCTGCCTGCGTCAGAACAATGTTTCAATCCAGTTTTCCCCGCACCGCCTCTCGCCATCAAACTCTGTCCCTCACCGCCTTCCATCTCTTAGAATCCACTACCGCAAAATTCTCTGTATTTCACCAACTTCTCGCTCCCTCATTCTCATCTCTCCTTCACCACCTCGCTCCCTCATTCTGTATCCCTCACTGCCACTCCGTCGCTCTCAATCCCTCACCACATCACTCCAACACTCCTATCCCTCATCCACTTCTCTCTCCCTCACTCCAACACCCTCCACTGACTCTCACTCCCAGCCTCTCTATCACTCCCCCACTTCTGACTCCGTCACTCTCACCAATCACAGTCCCTCACGCTCACTCACTGCCACTCCGTCGCTCTCAGTCCCTCACCACATCACTCCAACACTCCTATCCCTCACCAACTTCTCACTCCCTCACCCTCCACTCCCTCACACTCCTAGGCTATCCCTCCATCCTTCCCTCACTTCTCCGTTCTTCAATCTCACTATCTCACCCACCACTCTCCCTCACCATCACTCTTAATCCCCCACCACCTCACTCTGACACTCCTCTCACCCACTTCTCGCTCCCACATCATGCACTCTTCCACTCCCACACTTTATCACTCCCCCACTTCTGACTGCGTCACTCTCACCACTCCACACAGTCCCTCACTCTCACCCACTGCCACTCCGTCGCTCTCAGTCCCTCACCACATCACTCCAACACTCCTTGATCACCCACTTCTCTCTTTCTCACTCCCTCAGCCTCCACTCACTCTCACTCCCAGCCTCTCTATCACTCCCCCACTTCTGACTCCGCCACTCTCACCAATCACAGTCCCTCACTCTCACTCACTGCCACTCCGTCGCTCTCAGTCCCCCACCACATCATTCCAACACTCCTATCCCTCATCCACTTCTCACTCCCCTCACCCTCCACTGACTCTTACTCCCAGACCCTCTATCCCTCCCTCACTTCCCTCCACACAGTCCCTCACTCTCACCCACTGCCACTCCGTCGCTCTCAGTCCCTCACCACATCACTCCAACACTCCTATCCCTCATCCACTTCTCACTCCCCTCACCCTCCACTGACTCTTACTCCCAGACCCTCTATCCCTCCCTCACTTCCCTCCACACAGTTCCTCACTCTCACTCACTGCCACTCCGTCGCTCTCAGTCCCTCACCACATCACTCCAACACTCCTTGATCACCCACTTCTCTCTTTCTCACTCCCTCACCCTCCACTCACTCTCACTCCCAGCCTCTCTATCACTCCCCCACTTCTGAATCCGTCACTCTCACCAATCACAGTCCCTCACTATCACTCACTGCCACTCCGTCGCTCTCAGTCCCCCACCACCTCACTCTCACACTCCTCTCACCCACTTCTCGCTCTCTCATCCTGCACGCCAACACTCTATCAACCCACTCCCACTTCTCACTCCCTCACCCTCTAGTTCCCTTCTATACCTCACTCCCACTTCTCACTCCCTCACCACCTGAAACCCATCCTCTCTCTCTCCCTCACCCAATTCTCACTTCCTCACTCTCAATCCCTCACCATCTAACACTTTCACTCTCCATCCTCACCCACTTCTCCCTCCCACACTTTCAATCCCTCACCCACTTCTCACTCCCTCGCCCTCTACTTCCCTTCTACACCTCACTCCCACCTCTCGCTCCCTCACCACCTGAAACCCTACCTCGCTCTCTCCCTCACCCTAACTAACCATAACAGTAATAATGTACCTACCAGAAAGATAAAATTTGAATACTTTTCTCTCTCTCTCTCTCTCTCTCTCTCTTTGTGTCCACAAAACAGAAGAGCATGTATCATTTTACATGGTATCTTGAGTTGATGCATTTATGTTTATTATGGTATAATTTCTTATTTATTTCATGTAGTACCTATAAAGCTGACGATGAATTGAAGAGTAAATCAAGTATATCTGTGCACACTGTAAGAGTGGGCCACTAGGTCGGAAATCTGTATCAGATTTTATAATCAACTCAGTCTGTCAGTCAGTCACCCAATCCTCACTGCCTCACTCTCACTCTCCCACTCTCCACCTAACACCCTCACTTCACCCAATTCTCCCTCCCACTCTCTTTCTGTCCCTCATTCTCACTCCCTCGCCATCTCATTCCCTCAACCTCCTCCCACCGTTGTATAAACAAGCAGTCGGTTGCTTGCACGTCAAACAAGATATCGCGTTCGCTTCCGCCAGCTGGTTGGGTTTGGCGCTGAACATTTTAGCCGGAGGTTCGGAGTTTTTCTTATCTCGTCCGCCCTCGCCCTCGTCCCACGTGTTTGTCGAGCGCTCAACCGTCATAACTCCGGGATCAACCTGCTCTGACAAATGATTTGGCCAATCGCAGAGGAGCGCAACGCTACAGCAGAAATGGCTCAGTCATTGACCCTCATCCAGGATTTTTTCCCCCGACTTTTCGCCCGGATATGCAATTCATCATTTTTCGTCATAACATCTTCCCTATCGATAATTCCAACACGGATATAACGAGTTAAGCAATAAATATCAATAAAAATCTTGAAATTGTCCGGGCCCTGAATCAGTGCTTTCCACCTCTTAACTTATCCCCCATACAATACCTCCACCCATACTACACCTAGTACCTACTTTCTATAAAATTATTACAGCCGACCAAATTGTGGGAAATGAGAGGACTTAGGCAAATGTAAAACGTCTGCCAGTTCGAGTAGGCAATATTGTAGCTTCCTCACTTGATACAGGTTCATTCAATAAGCAGTTGGAGTACCCATGCATGGGCTGCATGCATTTGGGACCATCCAACACCTCACCTCCATCTGTCTTACAAATATCACCGCTTTACGGTGATCTGCGCGGTAGTTATTGGCGCCACGAGGATGTGCAGCTTGCGCATGCGCAAACAAAATTTACGGTACGATTTCAGTGATTTTGATGGGGGATTATCTGCGATCCAACCCGCCTATACCCTCGACATTTCAGCTGTCTACGACTATTTTTCCTATAGTTAGAAGCGTTACAAGGAAATTGTCGACTCAGCCAACGTCAAGTCAATTCATGTGGAACTATCAAAGTGCTATTCGTGGTCAACCCTCCAAGATTGAACTCATTTAAAAGATATTTCACGCATGCGCAGACGAATGTTACAGTACATTTACAATGAATTTGGTATGGGAACATCTGTGACCCAACCCTCCGAATTTCAGCCCATTTCGGCCATTATTTGGGGTAGTTATGAGCGTTACAAGGAATTACCACAGACGCACAGGCAGAAGGAGAGACAGACAGACAGACACGAAACCAAAAATGTTCCTTGATATTTGAAACCTGAAATGAGAGTAGAAATTTTCATTTTGGAGGACATACATTTTTTTCGACTCCTGCACGAATACAAAGCTTCCCTTATAGTTAAATTCTGTAAATTTGGCACCTTTACCGTGTAAATATATATAAATAAAAATAAATAAATAAATATTTTCGGTAATGTGGAAGCAAAAGGTGCACAATTTCGACGTTCACACAAACTACACAACCATTTCCTTGGAAAATAGGTCGGAAGTCTTCTGAATGAACAAGCTGATCATGAAAATGTTGCAAATTATTACTCAAAGGTATTATGATCATGAAAATGCTGCAAATTTTTACACAACGGAATATTATTTTCCTGTCTATTATATTATTATTTCTTCTGAATATTATTTCTTCTGAATGAAAATGCTGATCATGAAAATGCTGCAAATTGTTAGACAACGGTATTCTGATCATGAAAATGCTGGAAATTATTACACAACGGTATATTATTTTCCTGCCTATTATATTATTATTTCTTCTGAATATTATTTCTTCTGAATGAAATTGCTGATGATGAAAATGCTGTAAATCATTACACAACGGTATTCTGATCATGAAAATGCTGGAAATTATTACACAACGGTATATTATTTTCCTGCCTATTATATTATTATTTCTTCTGAATATTATTTCTTCTGAATGAAAATGCTGATCATGAAAATGCTGCAAATTATTACACAACGGTATTCTGATCATGAAAATGCTGCAAATTATTACTCAACGGTATATTATTTTCCTGTCTAGTTGCCACTTCTGCGTGGACCACCGAATCCCTGTCGGGTCGTACTTTGCGGTGGTTACCTACCCACGCACGCACGCACGCACGCTTAACACGACGCCGCCGCCAGGGTTGAAATATAAACCAAGCTCTTTAACGGTCGTCCATTGGTCGTGTAACGCGCCATTTCGGCCACTTGAACTCCGAACTTGGGGCACCGCCCGGTCATTTTCGACCGACAGACCAAATTTCATTAATATTGCTTCGTAGTAACTAAGGATAGTGATAGTGATAATGATAGTGGACATCCACTCTGTTGGAAGTACTCTTCGTGAATAGTTCGACATGATCGAATTTCTCCATGGTTCATCATTTGAATTATTATTTTCAACAGTTTTCATCAATTTCAAAAATTTCATTATTTTAGACTTTACAATCAAGCATAACAAATAAAAAATGAAAAAAATAAATAAATAAATACAAAAATTTAATCACAAAAAGTTCTTTCCGTTGTACTTGGCACTTTCCTTAGTTATCTTGAACCAAAATTAATAAAATTTGGTTCTTGGGTTCCATTTGGGGTCTAGTTGGTCCACAAAGCTCGTCGTTACTGACAGTCATCACTAAGGGGTGAAAATTAGTGGTTGAAATTCCTAACCTGAAGATATTTTGAGACCACCCGAAGCCATTGTACGTCCAGCCGTTCGTTCGCACCGAGGCCCTGAAGTTTGTCCAGAAAACTTACCGTCATTTTGGCTCAATGCCGCTGTCTCCCTGGAAACTGACATTTACTAACCCCAAACTTCGGAAGGCTGCTCGGAGACGAGTTCGGTAAATCGGCAAATCCGATATTGATTTACCGAAAATTCGATGAAATGTTTAACGAGTCGTTACCTCTGTATTTCGGTGCAAAAGGCATCGTGTGCAAGTTCCATATCTACCGAGTACGACATATTTTATAACGAGCAATACGAAAAACACCTTCTACCGAAAAATCAACAAAAATTGCGGCCACGCAGCATTAGCGTATGATAAATTTTCGAATGTGATATTCTTCCAATTTTCAGCCATTATTAACCCACAAAACTCAAATTTGTCGACTTTTGTTTTTGAAATTTGCCCAACTTCGAAATAATACTTTTGTTTGCCATTAATTACATTTTTTGTGGAAATTTTAGCACAATCTTACTCCACTTACGGTGGCGATATCAGTTTATAGCAATTTTTACAGATTTTTTGCCTTAAAAAACTCATATTTGACCCAATTTTGTTTTCCAACATTGCCGATCTTCAAACTCTTCCTTTTGATAGCAAAATTGTTGAAATTGTATCACATTTTCTTACCCCTTATCGAGAAACCTGTATTCAGCCATTAATGGATTTTCAGCGATTTATGACCCACAAAAACTCGAGTTTTATCGCATTTGGCACTCGAAAATTGCCTATCAAACACATCCTGTTGTCCATAACCAACATTTCGACGAAATTTAGTGACTATTTTAAACCACTCTTGGTGACATTATTTACTTTTTAGCCATTTTCAGGCATTTCTACTGATTTTTTTACTCCAAAAACTTATAATTAGACCTAATTTTGTTTTCCAAACTTGCCCATCCTTAAAATCATCCTTTTGTTTCCTATTTGCCAATTGGCGAAATTCAGTCATCAATTCATACAGTTGTGACTTGATGTTCATATTCAGCTATCTAAGGTATTATTAGCCATTTTTGACCCCTTAAAACTCTAATTTGACTCAATTTTGTTTTCCAAGATTGCCCATATTCAAAATTATATAATATTTTTTTTTTTGCTATTTACCAATACAACGTATTTGATACCACGGTGGCTTGACATCAATTTTTCGCAATTTTCGGAGTTTTTGGCGATGTTTGACCCCTGAAAACTCAATTTTGACTCAATTTTGTTTTCAAAACTAACTTATCCTTTTGATATCTATATTTTTCCAAAATTTTGTCAGGATTTAATATTTCTTTAAATCGATTTTATTTACATTTTCATTAATTTTTATGTAAAAATCTCAAATTTGACGAACTTTTTGTGATTAACGTTGTTCTTATATTCATCTCTTTGTTTTCCTTTAGCAATTCATTGTCGTGTATAACTGTAACATACATTTATTGTAATGTGCGGGTGGTGGCAGAGCAATCTCTTTGAATTACTTCTGCGTGTAAGGCTCATGTGGGAGTTTCATTCTCCCCAATTAGGCGAGGGACGGCCGCCGCAAATGGGGTGGAAGAATTCCGGAATGAGGTGGATATTCAGGGCATTACCCTGAATGGGGTAAAAATAACGTAACAGGACTGAGGGGTTAGGGCTGTGGGTGGGTTGTGTGTATGTGTATGTGTTGACTCGACCCTTTTGGCCCGGCGGCGGGGTCTAAATGGGAGGACGTGGGGCTCGCCAGTAAAACCCGAGTTAAATGCGGGGACGGGGGTCATTGGGACTGTGTGAATGATAAACAGAAGTTACACGTTTGAAATGAAGTGATGGGTTATGGTGGTGTGCGTGGGTGGTGGGTGGATGGGGGGAGGGGGTTACTCCGAGCCTATTAGATTCAGCTGGTGGAAGATCGTGATGAGACGGAAACGTACGCAGTGGCGGGAGGTTACGCAGTGGAAGGCGGTCAAAGTGAGGCGGTCACCGGCCCCTTTGTGGTGACTGTCAGTCGGTCGAGCTATTGATGCGGATCCTCCCCCATGTTCGCCTCGTGTCCCTGATTAGACCCCGTTACCCCCCCTTCCACCCGGGGCCGTTATGACCGCCACAACTATAACCGGCTTGTAGTGCGGAAGGGGTTTCTTTCCGTTGGTGCCTCATCTCGTTTAACCCGTTAACCCCCCCCCCCCCCGCCTTTGTATCACCTCCTTGACCCCTCGACTACGTCGCCCATGTTCTGCCCCCCCCCCCCCCACACACCCCCATGTACCGCCCCCCTGAGCTCCCCTCCCTCACCCTAATACCCCCCCCTTGACCACCTTGCACCCCCCCACCACAACAGCCCAACACCTTTCTCATCCACTCGGGGGTTTTCGTCCCTTTTCACCGATCACCACCTCCACCCGCCCACCCACATCGCTTTCTAACTTATTAGCGACCCCCGTTCCGCTAAGTACGACATCGCTCACTCAGCCCCATCACAGCTAAAAGGTACAGCTCACTCTATGAATCACCGTCCTCCACCGTTTTCCCTCCTCACCACCACCCGTTTTCTCTCACCACAGGTTTTCTCTCCTCCTCACCACAGTTTTCCCTCCCCACGGCCTTCGCCTTCGCCATTATTTGTGTTCGAATCCGACCGATCGACCTCGCCGGAGTCAGAAAGGACTTAAACTCACATTCAACGGTCCGTTTCACGTTTCACCGGCGCCGTTTCACATTTCAAAGCCAACAACGCTTTCATATTTTATCTGAGCTACGATCCGTGGAGCATCACAATATGAGCGATTTATTTAAATTGCTCATATTTTATTTGCAGCGTTTTATTTAAATTGATCCAAACCATCAATTCAAATAAAACGCTGCAAAGTCCTTGTCACATGGCTTTATTATTCATATGAACATACCTAAAGAAATATTGGCTGTTCATTTATTGTTTCTATCATCTGCAATAATTTAAATAGCTGTTTGTGATGGTTTCCACCAATTTTGGCCCCCAAAAACACCAAGTGGGCTCTTTTTTTTACAAATTATCTTTGACCATTGATAGTACCATTTAATTGTCTTGATTCACCTGTTGATACTACTTCCAGTGTTATTATAAACATTTATGGTGGTTTCAGACATTTTCCCAGGGTTTTGACTCATTAAAAAATGAATTTTGGGAGCTTAACCTTCGTTACAACCTCAGTTCATCACTCTTTAGTCAAAATCAACTTCATATTCGGTCTTCTTGCCCTAAAAAACATGGAAAACGATACCTCAGAAGCTCATGTTCACTGAAACCTCAAAAATCCCTCGAAAAACCCTATTTTTACACCCATTTTTCTCCCATAACACCCCTGGGTGTATGCCGAGCTGGCTGTCGAGCTTCGTAACACAACTAGGACCCGAATTTGTTCCCAAATGGGGACCCAAACTGGATGAAGAAGAACGACGATTTGGACCAAAATTTAACGTAAATTTAAGGCTGAAACTTCGTTAGAACCGGCAAGGCGGCATTGGGACGAATAACCCCAGCCTGAAATGGCTGTTTACTTCAATTTACTAATTACTTCGTTGGAACCTAAATTTTCCGCTCATTGGTCAAAATCGACTTCCTGTTCGGTCTCCTCGCCTAAAAAAAAAAAAAAAAAAAAAAAAAAAACATGGAAAACGATACCTCACAAGCTCATGTTACTAAAACACACACAAAAAAAAAACATTTTTACACCCATTTTTCTCCCATAACACCCCTGGGTATATTCCGATCGGGCTGCAAAGTTTGGGGACACAACTAGGGCCCAAATGGAGCATGTGCGCGAAAGAACGAATTTTCTAGACCGAAATTGAAGTAGATATGCATGACACGGCAGGCGGCGGACGGACATTGCATTTTTGGAATCTACGCACCTTGAAACGTAAAAGAAAAAATTTTAAGGGGGGGGGGGTGTTATAAAAATTTTTTGCTGAGCGAATACATAGGTGTATTATTCACAGAATAATAAATCAAAATCACAATAGAAATGTATAAGATGTCTTATAAAATTATTACAATTTGATAAAATAAAGTTTGAGAAGAAGGGAAAAAAATGATATAAGGAACATAACTAAGTTTATGTCCAACCGCCAATTATCAATTCTTTATCACAATAATTCAATAAATAGGCCGTCAGTAATAAGATAATATTTTTAATTGAACCTGGAAATTAGGCAGTGATACAAAATGTTCCTGGTAGACGACTTGGAAATCCGAGGGCCGCTTTTCCATTTTGAGAGCAATTTTCTTCCATTTCTCACAAAGCTATTAGTCTGCTGGGAAGACATGATGATACGCCATTCCTCATTTTCTCTGGTAATTTTTTCATTTTGGAACGTAACAAATTGTGTTTGTTCAGCCGACGTCTTGTAGTGTTTTGGAAAAATAACATTCATAGCGTTAAAGATAACCGACGGAGCAGGTATCTTGTTCGCTCCTCCGTCGCACGCAGCGGGCGCTGGGGTGAATTATCTTCCGGCCAATAATATTGGCCAGATACTATTTGGTTATTTCCATAACCCAATGTTATCGGAAATAATATTGGGTTATGGGAAATAATATTGAGAATAATATTGGGAATAACAATAATGGGAATAATAATCGGAAATAATATTGGGTTATGGGAAATAATAATAATTATTATGTTATAGGGAATAATAATATTTTGGTAAATAATATTGGATTATGGGAAACAATAATAATAATTGTGTTATAGGGAATAATAATATTTTGGTAAATAATATTGGATTATGGGAAATAATAATAATATTGTGTTATGGGAAATAATAATATTATGGTATATAATATTGGATTATAGGAAATAATAATAGTATTGTGTTATGGGAAATGATAATATTATGGGTAATAATCTTGGATTATGGGAAATAATAATAACATTGTTATGGGAAATAATAATATTATGGGCAATAATATTGGATTATGGGAAATAATAATATTATGGGCAATAATATTGGATTATGGGAAATAATAATAATACTGTGTTATGGGAAATAATAATATTATGGGCAATAATATTGGATTATGGGAAATAATAATAATATTGTGTTATGGGAAATAATAATATTATGGGCAATAATATTGGATTATGGGAAATAATAATATTATGGGCAATAATATTGGATTATGGGAAATAATAATAATATTGTGTTATGGGAAATAATAATATTATGGGCAATAATATTGGATTATGGGAAATAATAATAATATTGTGTTATGGGAAATAATAATATTATGGGCAATAATATTGGATTATGGGAAATAATAATAATATTGTGTTATGGGAAATAATAATATTATGGGCAATAATATTGGATTATGGGAAATAATAATAATATTGTGTTATGGGAAATAATAAAATTATGGGCAATAATATTGTGTTATTTCCATAACCCAGTTCCTGATAACACTTCCAAAGTCCTCCAAATTTTTGACGTTTGGTTCAAATGTGTGTTTTTCCGTTTCCAGACTTCCGTCTCGACGCTGCACTACGTCAAGCTGGACATGGTCGAGTACTCGAGCTCCGGGACGTACAAGTGCGAAGTTTCGACGGAAGGTCCCGCCTTCGAAACCGTCTTCAACAGCAAGAACATGACAGTTTTAGGTGAGAATAGTTTGTCATTGCATGTCTTGTGATGAGGAACTTTGGCTGAGCAACTGTGGGGATTGCGGAATTGCAACCCCAGAATTGCAGCTGTGGGGGCTGCAAGTTTTTGAAAACCTCGTACGGTTATGCGCCACGTAGCTACATTAAAACGTTAGCCATCTCATTTATTTTTGACATGAATATGTCTTATGGCTGGGGATTTAAAAAAAACGCTGCAAATCCCTGCACAACGGTTTATTATTTTGTACAGAATACCCTCCTGTTACAGATCACTGCTCTCTGTATAGATAACCCGTCTATATAACACATCCGTACATCCGTAGGTAGTAAGTACGTAGTAGTGAGTCCGTAGGTTAGTACCTAACCCTGTACTCGTTACTAGGTACCTACCTAAATCATGAGTTAAATGTTGCTAAAATAATTCTGTCGATGACAAACAGTAACTAAAACGGCGAAAAGAAACGCAAATAATGAAGTTCTTAATGAAAATTGTTGATGTGGAGTGAAATAGATGCCCCTTCTGTGTAGATCACTGTTTTCTGTGGTCAATACCTACCCTCGTGGTGTAGCATAATGAGCCGTTGTGTAATAACTTGCCCATCAGTCAACGGTTGTTCAAGTTGCAAAAGTACCGATCAACAAAATCCAGCCCCGTCTTGGTAGATGAACCGTTGTGTAATAATTTACCGTTGTGTAATAATTTACCATTGTGTAATAATTTACCCACCAATAATACTTCAACGTTTGTTCAAGTTTCACAAGTACCTATCAAATGAAATAATATCGCAGAACAACCAACTAGACTTCATACAGCCATCCTTGATTGTAATCAGGTGCTCCCTAGCGATGATATCCGGGCCGGATTAATACCGTTTGATTCACGATCGTGTTGACGAAGCTTTTTGGTGCAAACGAACGGCTGGACGTACAATGCTCCGGGTGGTCTTAAAAAATTGCTTAGCTCAAGAAAAATTTAATAACGTAAAAAACCATACCCTTCTGTCGAAAGTTTTCGAGATACGGCGTTCTGAAAATTTCAACCCCTATTTTGAACCCCTTAGAGATGACTGACAGTAACGCCGAGCTTCGAGGACCAACTAGACCCCGAACTATAACCCGAATTTCATCAATTTTTATTCATGGTAACAAAGAAAAGTGGCCAGTACTGCGGACAGACAGAATTTTTTTTATTGCATTTTCGGATTCTACATACCTTGAAACGTAAACCATCAAATTTTGAGGGGGTTAGAATTTTTTTTTCATGCTCGATTCCAACGGTTCATTATTGAAAATAATAAACCAAAATGTGACTATTCCCGTGGTGGTAGAGACTTGAAATTTGGCATGTCGCCTCCTTAGGACTTACACTTTAAGCAGCATAGAGCCGGGATCAGCTGAGTTGCTCCTACAGCTAATTTCTACGCTATTCACTCTATGCAAATTACTTAATTTCTCCATTACTGCGAAAAACAGACATATATATCCATGATCAGATGTTTTTTCCAATAAGGGAGAAATTTTTTTATTGCATATTCGGAATCTGCATTATCCTGAATCGGAAACCATCAAATTTTTCCTGACGATGATGATGAAATTCTGTATTAAAACGTTGTTTTCATACATAATATACTGCGACACTTCCAGAGACTTTTCAAGACCACAATCTGGTACAGAAGGATGGCGAAAAACACTACCTGTAATCATAATATATAGGTTAATTAGCAAATTAGAGTAGCAATAATGAAGATGCATAATTTATATGGGCGAATTCTGGAAAGAAAAAAGAAGTAAAATCAGACACTTGCTTGCATGAGCGTCTTCATCAAATACCTATTCTGGCGATATTCAGTTTTCTGTGCCGTGTGATCACTGATAGTGCCATTTAGTTGTCTTGGTTCACCACCTCCTGTATTTTTATACAAATTTCTATGATTACAGCAATTTTCACAGGTTTTTGACCCATACAAATTGAATTTTGAGAGTTAAAACTTCGTTAGAACCTCAATCCTTCGCTCAATGGTCAAAATCTTATTTGGTCTCCTCACCCTAAATAACATGGAAAACGATACCTCACAAGCCCAAGTTTGCTAAAAGCACCCATTTTTCACCCATAACACCCTTGGGTGTTTTCCGATCGGGCTGCCGAGATAGGGGACACAACTAGGGCCCAAATGGTGCCTGTCTGCGAAAGATGACATATTTTTTTTAATCGATGATAAGGCGTGAGGCTTTTTTGGAATCTGTATACCTTGAAACGTAAAGGAAAAATTTTGAGGGGGTGTACAAAGAAATAGTTCCTAACCTGTATATAATTATATTATGTAGGTGTATTATTCAGAGAATAATGAACCAAAAACGGGTGTTTAGGACGATGAGACCGAATATGAAGTCGAGTTTGACCGAATGGTGGAAAATTGAGGTTCTAACGAAGTTTCAGCCTTTAATTTACGTTAACATTTGGTCTAAAATCGTCGTTCTTCCGCACACAGTTTGGGTCCCAATTCGGGAACAAATTTAGCTCCTAGCTGTGCCCCGAAGCTCGGCAGCCCGATCAAAATACACCGAGGGGTGTTATGGGAGAAAAATGGGTGTTAAAATAGGGGTTTTCCAGGGTTTTTTGAAGTTTCAGTGACCATGAGCTCGTGCGATATTGTTTTCCATGATGTTTAGGGCGAGAAGACGGAATATAAAGTTGATTTTGACCAGAGAGTGAAAAATTGAGGTTGTAACGAATACAAGGTTCAATGGGGGTTGAATAGAAGGTTCAATGGGGGTTGAATAGAAGGTTCAACTCCCAAAAATCATTTTTTATGGTCTAAAAACTGGGAAATTGTCTGAAATCTCCTCAAACATATATAATAATACTAGAAGTAGTTTTAACATGTGAACCAAGACAATTAAATGGCGCTATCAATGATCAAAGATAATTTATCAAAAATAGGAGCCTAATACGTGTTTTTGGGGGTCAAAATTGGTGGAAACCACCACCAATAGCTATTTCAATAATTGCACATGAAAAAAACAATAAATGTATTTCCAGCATTTCTGTAGGTATGTCCAGTAGAATAATAAACCCATGTGACAAGGACTTTGCAGCGTTTTTTACTCGGACAGCCTCCGACTGGGCGGGCCTCAGCCGTCTGCTTTTTAGCCTTAGTTGTATTAATTCTAATCAGGTTCAACGCTTGCAATTATTCGTATTAATTAAGAAGAGGGGAGATGATTCCCGTGTAATCGAATAAATAAAAATTGAATTGATCATCGAGAATAATTTCACACTAAGAAGTTCTTATTACCTCAACGTAGGTTCCGTCTGAGAGAACGTTGGGTGCTGTCTAGTTCTATTGGCGAGTAACTTGAAAGGCTGATTTCACTTAATTTAATTTCAAATTCATCTCACACTGACAGTAAACAAGTAAATACTGAAGAAACCCGAAGTTGGCCCGATAAATTTCCCGTCGACCTCTCGTGATGAAGTTGTAATTGGTGATTGAAAACCATTTGGCAACTCTCAAACACGTTTAGTCTCATTTTGCGATAATCGCGGCTATTTCGATGAAAAGTTGGCTCGAAATGATCCGTAATTGACGGAAGAAAAGTAATTTTGTAAATGATCAAAGATTTTTTTTCACCCGAGGCACCCTTTTAAGGCTCGTTTCCAAAGGATTTGTTTGTGCTCTGACCTAAATATCCGCCCGTCATTCTTCTTCGTCAATCGGCCCGTGATTCCCACAGACCAGGAATTTTTTCTCCTCTAGTGCAATACCGTCAAACAGATTAAAATTGGACGTCTACAGTTATTTACTGCGGTGATTAACGGAGTTGTCTCTAAAGAGATGGGGCGCCATCATTGGATCCAGATGTTGACGAAATTAAATAAACAGGCTGTTCAAATTATATTTTCGTAAAAACTGATATTTTCTGCGTCTTTATTCTCACATCGACTTATTACATAGGACAGACACATCCTCACCAGCCATAAATATGCTGAAATTATTAAAATTGAAGATTTTTCACGAAAGGTTATAGGTGCACCTGGCTTGAGAAGGAAATGGGTGGTACGCACTTCTTCTGTGATTTCGAAACTACAAAAGCCTTGGTAGATTTCTGCTTGCTTTCTATGTTGCCCAGAGATGCTGGGATATTATTTTATGTTGCTGTGATTCATGATGATATGTTGGTCAGTTTCATATTGTTGTCGGTTGACTTCCAAGTCGGTTTTCTGGATTATGAAAAAGCATTTGACTGATCAGTATGAATATAGAAAAATTATGAAACTTTCGGTGGATCTGTGTATTGATGGATTGATCCACCGTTGATTTCCTTTATGCAGGCGGCCAAAGTGCGATTAGACGACCTCCAGTCTTATTCTGATAGGCATTTCCCAAGGCTGCAACCTGTCTCATTTGGTCTTCAACATTTACGGTGAAACTATTTTTAAATAACCTGGTTTTACTGGTCAATGGCTGGTATGCATACAAACGAAGGTAATGCTTTTACTTCACTTTTTGGAGTAATGCTTCAAGTTGTGTTTGGAAATCTTTTAGGTTAGGAAATGAAACAAAGCATTTGCTGGTGTAGTAAAAGGTAAAGTATTTGCTATTGGTAATTTGGAGTAAAACCTTCGATCGTTGTGGGAAAAAATGCTGCAAATTATTACACAAAGGTTTATTATTTACATGTATAGGTGCCCCTTCTGCTTAGATCACTGTTTTCTGTGGGCAGTACCTACTCTCGTGCTCCCCCCAGGACAGCCCTAAATCGAGTACTGGAGCCGGCTCCGGAATTAAAGTTTTCTACAGATGCGCGGGATTCAGTAATTCAATCATTAATTATTTTGTAGTAATTCATGAAACGTAAGGCAAATAATAAGCCGCTGTGTAATAATTTACCTGTATAGGTGCCCCTTCTACGTACATGATATAATGAACCATCGTTTAATCATTACCGTTGTGTAATAATTAATCGTTGTGTAATTATTTACCCATCAATAATACTTCAACGTTTGTTCAAGTTTCACTATACCTATCAACAAACTCCAAAAGAGCCATCATTTTTCAAATGAATTAATTCACTGAACAACCAATTCGACTTCGTACTCCGTGAATATAATCAGGTGCTCCCTAGCAATGATTATCTCGGGCCAATTCCCGATTGTTGCCGCGTCCCTAGTGATTATTTCTGGGCTGAATGCATCCAATTTCATTCACCCTCCTGTTGAAGAAGCCTGTCGGTGTAAACTTCTGGGCATTACTGTGAACGAACGGCTGGACGTGCAATGCTCCGGGTAATCTCAAAAAACTCCCAAGTTCGAGAACTATATGAAAAAATTTAAAATTCGAGTTATCGGCGTCCTGGAGATTTCAAACCCTATTTTTCACCCCTCAGGGATGACTGACATTAACGCCGAGCTTCGAGGACCTAATAGACCCCAAATGGAACCTATAAACCGAATTTTGTCAATTTTGGCTCATGGTAACTAAGAAAAGTGTGAAGTACGGCGTACGGCGGACGGACAGAAATTTTTTATTGCATTTTCGGAATCTGCATACCTTGAAACGTAAACCATCAAATTTTGAGGGGGTTAACAATTTTGTTTTTCATGCTCGATTCCAAAGGTTCATTATTGAAAATAATAAACCAATTTTTGAAAATTAAACCAAAAAGTAAATAATTTGCGGACACTGGACTTCTTTCTTATCTTTGAGTAGTTACATAATTCTAAACTGACTACTGTGTACTCAGTATTAACAATTAACCCGTTATACACTATTGGTACACTATGATGAGGTTTTTGACCGCTGGAATAAGTAAGTAAGGAGGTTCCTGACTGGTCGAACCTCAGGAACCTCCTAACTTACCATTGGTACATGTAGGGGAGTTGTTTACTGGAGGTTAGAGGAACCTGAGGCTTCTGTTTGCAGAAGTCGGAAATTGGATGCGGTATGTAGTTTTACTGCACTGTTATCATCAGATATCAGTAGACGATAAGCGGGTTCGACGAAGAACCACCAAAGGGCGTGAAACGCTGTACCTGTACCTTGAAAGGGAGTTGGTTAGCTGGAAGAGCCGCCTCCTCAGTCACTCGCCCCTCTCACCACCGCCAGCCAAGCTGTTCTCCCAAGGAAAGTTTGTGGATGGTGAGTGATGATTCTATCAAAGTGGTTTGCGAATAGCCATTCAGCGAGAAGGCGCGAAGCAGTTGCAAGGGCTCTTTCGAGGGAATGACCAGGACGTCTGGGGACCTCGTCCATCACTGTTCAACCTCTTTCAGGGCCCTCGCACCAACACATGCACCGACACGTCCATCCCTCACACCAGCGCCTTCCTCGTGTAGCAAGTTGGTCGAAACACCGATGTATTCATCGCCAACTACCCGCATTCTGGTAATACGAGCTGATGATACGTGTGGGGGATGCGATACATCATTCCGTCCCGTGAAGTTGAGTGAATGCTAAAAGAGCCCAAATGTGCTGCTCTATTTTGAAGATTACAATAGAGCACTACTGAGCTCTTCCTCTGCAGCAAAGTAAATCACTCGCGATGGAATCGTGCATTTCAAAGAATACAAGCTGAGTTATTGAAAGGTTGTCTATTTCCACTAATTCACGAAAAATAGTGTGTTAAATAGGTAACAGTGAAAATACACTGAAAAATAACAGTGTATTTTTCGTGTATTTTTACGAAAGAAAACCTTAAAATGGTGTATTATGCTCATGCATACAGCATTTTAACTTATGGTATCATTGTCTGGGGAGGTACTTATTCGTCAACCTTTAGTAGTATAAACATAGCAATGAATACCGTTTTGAGAATTGCAACTAATTCCCATAAACGTACTTCAACTAGTTACCTATACAAATGCTTCGGTGTTCTCACTCCCAGAATGGCTTGTATTCACAGAACTGTTTTACCTTTATGTACATAAACACCTGCATTTATTTACTAAGCAAGCGGTGATTAGACCGACGCGAACAAATGCCAAGTATGTCCTCCAGATACCACAGGCACATAATGATTTCTACACTAGACAGTTTCCATGGCTACCTCCTGCCCTATTTGAACAGTTACCGCTCCTAATCAAGACTTCAACATCAACAGGAAAATGTAAAAAAACTAGTTCCAGAATATTTTGAGCTTGAAAATAACGAAAATGTTGTTATAAATAAGTTTAAATTAGGATAAAAATACAAATCAGCCTTCGTAGCATTAAGTGTATTTACTAACTACTTGGGAATAACCTGTAAATGCTGTTGGTTCTTGATCAATGTAACTCATTCCCCAAACACTTACGGTGTGTTTTGTCAATGAAACTGCTGGTACATACATACGCAGTAATAAATAGCAGTGGAAGAGACGAGCCTGGACGGGTCATTGACCTTAGGCTCATAAACCAACATAAGTGTATAACTTGTATTATGTGTACAGACTCTCTAAAAATCATTATATTTGTTGTATCAAGTATTTGCTGAATAAAAATTGAATTGAATTGTGGAAATAGACAACCTTTCAATATCTCCTTGTTATTCTTCTGTGCGTCTTCATAGGTCTGTGTAGTCACCGAACACTCAAATGCCGCCAGTTTTTGTAAGTATGAGTTCCACGTATAATTCGCAACGAAATGAGGAGTACTCATGACATCTGTTTATATTTTTAAATGAAAGTAGGTTCCATTATAAGAATTTTGAGACCAACGTACTCTCCTTCGCACGCTCAGTTGCCATGAACCAAACTCAATGAAATTTGGTTTGTAGGTCCCATTTGGGGTCTAGTTGGTCCTCGAAGCTCCATGTCGCTGTCGGTCATCTCTAAGGGGTGACAAATTGGCGGTTGAAATTTTCAGAACGCCGTGGCTCGAAAACTTTCGATATAAGGGTATGGTTTTTTATCACGTATTTAAATTGATCTCGAACTAAAGAATTTTTTGAGACCGCCCGAAGCCTACGTTCAGCCAATCGTATACAGTTAGGGCCTGAATTTTGAACTGAAAAGCATCGTCAACATGATCGTGAGTGAAACTGTATGAATCCGGCCCTGATATCACTGCTCGGGAACACCTGATCATAATCACGGATTCTGTACGAAGTCGAGTGGGTAGTTCTGTGATATTATTACATTTGAAGAATGATCTCTTTTGGATTTTGTTGATAGGTACTTGTGTATATTCAACAAAAGTGTTATGCTTCATGAATAACAACACATAAATAATTATTGAATTATTGAATCCCGCGCATTTTTATGAAACTGTAATTCCCGGGCCAGTACTCATTCAGGGCTTTCCTGGGAGGAGCTCAAGGGTAGGTACTGACCATAGAAAACAGTGATCTACGCAGAAGGAGTATCTATACAGGTAAATAATAAACAGTTGCGTAATAATTTGCAGCGTTTTTTATCTTATTCTTCACTGTGGATGAGCTGCATGATTCATATTTGCAATCAAATCTACCTCATGGAATGATATTAGCCATTTTCTGGGACCATAGATGTTTCGAGATAATTTCGGAATGACTTTTCCCCAGAAATTATCTCAGAAAATGTCACCTAGGAGTTATCCATTACATTTTCACGTTCCTTTTACGATTTTAATCATATTCTAAGTGACTTGCCATGTCTGAGCATTTTTATCAAAATTTCGTGGTTTTTAAATTGAAATTCACCTTTTAAGTCAATATTTTGTATTATTGTGGCACTTAAATAAGTTTTGAATTGCTCAGTTGAACCCTTACAACGCCATAATTAAAGGATATACACTGTTGGCTATATTCACATGACGTTACATTACTCCAGAATCCTGTTTCTACGTTTAATTCTACAGGGGAAAAAATGTTGGGGCAAAGTATCCCGATTCCCGGATGACTTTACTCCAACAACATCGAAAAATCGAAGAAAAAAAGGTTTAAAATGATGCAATGTGAAAAAATAGGTTTTTCGAAACTCTCAGCAATGTAATTATGCATAAATTGGATATTTTATATGAGTGAAAAACTGAAAAGAAAATTATGAGTCAAGTTTTTGGAGGAGTAAAATCCAAAAGTGTAACTGAAAACGCTGCAAAGTCCTTGTCACATGGGTTTTATTATTCTATTGGACATACCTACAGAAATGTTGGCTGTTCATTTATTGTTTTTTTCATGTAAAATCATTTAAATAGATATTTCTGATTGTTTCCACCAATTTTGGACCCAAAACACGAATTAGGTACGCCTTTTTTTCTCAAATTATCTTTGATCACTGGTAGTGCCATTTAATTGGTCTTGATTCACCTGTTGACCCTTTTTCTAGTTTTATTAGGTATACACATTTTTGACTCATAAAAAATCTATTTTGAGAGCAAAACAATTGGTAGAACCTCAATTTTCTCCTCTTTTGTCAAAATTGACTTCATATTCGGTATTCTTGTCCCAAAAAACATGGAAAACGATACCTCAAACGCTCATGTTACTAAAACACAAAAAGTACGTACTTGTCATGTTCGAGTCCTTTATTGGAAATAATAAGTAATCGATGTGTTTCCATACCTGGCAGGTCCGTCGCAGCACTGGATTGTCTTTTCCAGGCTGCTAGTTGGGCAGGCTCATGCAGGCTTATTCAAGTCGCTCTTTGTTGATAGACCGTTGTTTGTTCCACGGCTGTTAGTTATTCTTAAGCTGGATATACAAACACTGCAAATGTCGTCTGAAACATTTCGGTCTCTTTTCGAGTGCTTGATGATTTTTTTCCCCCCTTTTTCCCCTCGACGATTCTGTGTCCCGCAACGGCCGACTCGCAGGGTCGGACCATTAACTTCCATTAGCTTCATCCGGAACCTGCGGTCCATTACTGGGGAGGGCCCCGACGTTTTTCCTAACTCACGCACAGTAGCTGCAGAACCGCAGGGAAAGTTTATTCAGAGCTAACGGAGATATATACGGCCGGGTCACCCGTGCGTCGCCCAAACAAGCTTCCACATCTGCCTTTTTCCAGTTACGCACCATCTCCATGTGGTCGAATTTTCGAAGCGGCGAACGGAATCTCAGCTTCAAGCCAGTAAATGAAATAACCAAAAGACTGCCCAGTACGAAATTTGACCTGCGAAATTTCGATGTGCTAAATAAGTAAGATGATTCATCTCAATTCAATTCAATTCAATTCAATTCTTTATTCAAAAACATATTTAATACATAATGTATAATATAAGTACAGAAATATGAGAAAACCACGTTCATGAATGGCCCCTAAAGGTCTTGACGACCCGTCCAGGGGCTGGTTGTCACTGAACTAGCTTATTAGTTTGGATTGAGCGTGTACTTTTAGCTGGAAACAATATATTTACAGACAATATTCAACTTGAGTGAAAAAAAAGTATATATGTATGGGTATGCAGCACCTATGCCATCCATATTCCAAGATAGTAATTACCTAAATACATAACACAGTTACAATTACAGATCAAACCTATTCAAGAAGTCAGTGTGCAGGCCAGATTTGTGCATTTGCAGCAGGTATGCGCCTATTCTCTATCTATTTATTTATTTTTTGGTTCAAGCCCAATTACATATTAAATCAATAAATATATTCAAATATGATACTGGCGAAATTAAAATAGGTGCATGTGTGATGACGTTTTCAGAGAGGACTGGATACATAGTATTGAATACCGCTGGATTGGATGGGTATGTGTAGTCCTGAGATTCAGCCCATAAAAGGAAATTGAATGTTTCCTAAATCAGCGTTTCGATTTATTTTAAATCTTCTTCAGAACTGTAAAATTGGACAGAGGGCAAATCAGAATGGTTGACTTGTCAGCAAAATGAAAGCGTGCTGAGAGCAACAGATCAACGAAGTCAGTTTTTGCCACGCATAAATTATGTATCCATTGTAGCATAGAAAGTTATCTTCTGTTTTTGGCCGTACATAGCACTTTCCGTTATTACAAACCAAAATTCATGAAATTTGGTCCTATAGGTCCCATTTGGGGTCTACTTGGTTCATGGTCCACGAATCTCGGCGTTGCTCAGTCATCTCCAAGGGGTGATAAATAAGGGTGGAAGTTTTCAAAACGCGTACTTAGCTCGAAAATTTTCTACAGGAAGGTATGGTTTTTTAATGACTTTTTGAATTTGATTTCAAGGAGTTTTCATTACCTATTTGAACGTGAAAAAACGCTGCAAATCTCTGCACAACGGTTTATTATTTTGTACAGAATACCCTCCTGTTACAGATCACAGCTCTCCGTATAGATAACCCGTCTATATAATATAATATACTGTACTACTCTATACATATTATGTAGATCGCGGACCCTCCGTAGGTTAGTACCTAACCGCGTACTCGTTACTAGGTACCTACCTAAACCGATGTGTAATAATTTACCTGTATAGGTTCCCCTTCTATGGAGATAGAATAATGAACCGTTGTGTAATAATTTGCCCATCAATAATACTTCAATGGTTGTTCAAGTTGCAAAAGTACCTATCAACAAAATCCAGTCCCTTCTTGGTAGATGAGCCGTTGTGTAATAATTTACCGTTCTGTAATAATTTACCGTGGTGTAATAATTTACCGTTGTGTAATAATTTGCCGTTGTGTAATAATTTTCCACTGTGTAATAATTTAACCATCAATAATACTTCAACAGTTGTTCAAGTTGCAGAAGTGCCTATCAACAAAATCCAGCCCCTTCTGGGTAGATGAGCCGTTGTGTAATAATTTAACGTTGTGTCATAATTTACCGTGGTGTAATAATTTACCGTTGTGTAATAATTTGCCGTTGTGTAATAATTTGCCGGTGTGTAATAATTTGCCATTGTGTAATAATTTACCCATCAATAATACTTCAACGTTTGTTCAAGTTTCACAAGTACCTACCAACAAAATCCAATAGTCCATCACTTGTCAAATAAATGAAATAATACCGCAGAACAAACAACTCGACTTCATACAGCCATCCTTGATTATAATCAGATTCTCCTTAGTGATGATATCCGGGCCGGGTTTATACCGTTTGATTCACGATCGTGTTGACGAAGCTTTTTGGTGCACACGAACGGCTGGACGTACAGTGCTCCGGGTGGTCTCAAAAAGTTGTTTAGCTCAAGACAAATTTAATATCGTAAAAAAACCATACCCTTCAATCGAAAGTTTTTGAGATACGGCGTTCTGAAAATTGCAACCCTTATTTTGAACTCTTTAGAGATGACTGACAGTAACGTCGAGCTTCGAGGAAAAATTTTGAGGGGAGATTACATTTTTTTTTTTTTTTTTTTCATGCTCGATTCCAATGGTTCATTATTGAAAATAATAAAACAAAACCACACCCTTCTATTGAAAATTTTCGAGCCACGGCGTTCTGAAAATGTCAACCCCTATTTTTCACCCCTGACTGACAGTCATGACTGACAGTAATGTCGAGCTTCGAGGACCAACTAGACCACAAACGGAACCTATAACCCGAATTTCATCAATTTTGTTTCATGGTAACTAAGAAAAGTGCGACGTGAGCTGTACGGACAGAATTTTTTTACTCCATTTTTGGATTCTGCGTATTTTGAAACGGAAACTGTGACGGTGGTGGGGGGGGGGGGGGGTATTTTTTTTTTTTTTTTTTTCATGCTCGAATCTAAGGTTTATTATTCACAATAATAAACCAAAAATGTTTTAAGGCACCCAACCTGAATGTTCATTATTTTATTCTTACAATTTGTTCATTATTCTATTGTTACAGTTTCTGAATTCTGTGTATTTTATCATACTGCTTAGTTTAAATTATTCTGTCTGTCTAATTCCATGTAAATTTGCAACAACTGCTGTATTTTGGTTTATTATTCTGTGAATAATACACCTATGTAATCGCTCAGCAAAAAATTTTTATAACACCCCCTCATACTTTTTTCTTTTCCGTTTCAAGGTGCGTAGATTCCAAAAATGCAATGTCCGTCCGCCGTCCGCCGTATCACGTGTACAGGCTTCATTTTCAGTCTAAAAAAGTCGTTCTCTCGCACGCATGCTCCATTTGGGCCCTAGTTGTGTCCCGAAACTTTTCAGCCCGATCGGAATACACCCAGGGGTGTTATGAGTGAAAATGTGTGTAAAAATAGGTACTTTTTGCGTTTTATCAACATGTTGGTAACATGAGCTTTTGAGGTATCGGTTTCCATGTTTTTTTGGACGAGAAGACCGAATAAGAAGTCGATTTTGAACAACGAGTGGAAAATTGAGGTTGTACCAGATGTTCAGCTCCCAAAATAGATTTTTATGAGTCAAAATCCTGCGAAATCGCCTGAAATCACCATCAATTTGTATAATAACACTAGGAAAAGTGTCAAAACGTGGATCAAGACGGTTAAATGGCACTACCAATGATCAACGATAATTTAAAAAAAAAGAAAGGAGCGTACCACCTAAGTGTAATGACATACTACGCGATAAAACGCAAAAACGCAAAACGCAGCGTTATCCGCGAAGTCGCCAACAGCGTTCTCATACGGGACCTGACATACTCGGCTGGAAAACGCGCGCGTTTATTTTCAACCGCGCGCGGTAGATTTTCTGTCGCGACCTGTCGGCGGATCGGCGATTTCCGAAAACTCGGAGCGGAGCGATTTGTAGGGGAGAACACAAAGAAGGGCATGGGTAGTGTCAAATTAGTCGCACTTGGGACGCGGTACAGACATCATGGCTGAGGAAATTATAGCTCTTGTTGAGAAACAAAAAGCTCTTTGGAACAAGGGGAGTGATCTATATAAAGACAAATTTGAAAAGGAGAAATCATGGTTAGCTGTCGCAAGAGGACTTCAAGCAGATGGTCAAATGATGCCATTGACATTCTGTAGTACGTATAAAATTTATCTTTGTACGGTCTAATGTCTGCATAAAAAGCAGGAAATGGATCTGGGCCATCATGGTATGGGTGCACAGAAAACCTGCGTGTACGACGCGGCTGCAATAAGCCTTCAGCTTCTGTAGCGAAAACAACTGCGACATTGATAAAGTTATTAACCCTTCTAGCACTCTCCATGGCTGAGGACGAACTAGGGTGCAAACGCAAAAAAGGTGGATTTAAACCAAAACGCGCCCCTCTTTTCCGCCTCTGGTTTGACATAGTATGACATCTCGCTGGGAAATGCGATTTCCGCGCCGCGTTTTCTTGTTGCGGATTCCGCTCCGCGTTTCCGCCTAGTATGTCATTACACTAATTTAAGTTTTGGGGGCCAAAATTGGTGGAAACCATCAGAAATAGCTATTTCAATTATTTTACGTGAAAGCAACAATAAATGAACAGCCAGCATTTCTGTAGGTATGTCCAATAGAATAATAAACCCATGTGACAAGGACTTTGCAGCGTTTTTCATGTTTCTTTTCTCTATGTAATTGTTTTCGCCCGTATATATTAATACATAAATAAATAAATAAAAATTATGGGGGACCTACAAATAAAATTTCATCAATTTTGGGTAACGGATCGAGCGCTTCGGGTCATTTGATTTTTGCATTCTACTAAACGTAGAAGTGTCGATTTCGGTAAGAGAGGGGGGGGGGGGGGGTAGTTGGTTGATTCACAAGGGTGCTTATTGAAAATGATGAACCAAACGCTATACATGTGGAACTCCGAGCCCAGCTGATCAGTAATGCGATATTGATTTGTGTTGCACATCGCGTATTCATCACGCAACTCCCAACCAGTTCCCCAATCGTGGGAACGAGGTTACGGCGAAGCTCCCGGTGAAATTTACCGGTCGCTCGGTGTCTGTTTGATCAGAAGATAACCGGCGAGGATTTCCGTTCACAGCTACGACCTCCCCTCGCCTGTCTCCCTTTCAACACATGAACTTCGGGAGGTAATAGGCTTTGTTGCGCATAATCCCGAGTGTAAACACAATTTGGAAGGAGGCGGTTATACCTCGAGCTTCGGAGGGCTTTGCTTCCCAGCTCGCTCCGCCGCCGCCGGACTAGCAACTTGCTGAAGATCATAAGGAGGAACTTGCACTAATCTTCCCAAGAGGGCGACTCTCTCCCTAACTTCATAATGTAGCCCCCCCCCCCCCCCCCAACACCCCCTCCAACATTAGTAATTTTCAGCTTCGGTCCCGTTATCGAGTAATCGTCACGATCCCACAATGTTTCTAATCAAGTCCAGTCATTGAAAACTTGCGAAGCCGCTTAACGTTAAGGCTTTTGATGACCACAGCACAGATTTTCCCATAACGGCTATCCGTCTGAGGAACTGAGCTCATTTTAGGGTAGCGGTAACGCGCATGATTTTTAGTTGTATTTTTATTTATAGAGAACAGCTTCAGAGTTGAAAAAGCGCTGCAAAGTCCTTGTCACATGGGTTTATTATTCTATTGGCCATACCTACAGAAATTTTAGCTGATCATATATTGTTTCTTTCATGTGCAATTATTGAAATGGCTATTTGTGATGGTTTCCATCAATTTTGGCCCCCGAAAACACGAATTAGGCTCGGTTTTTTTTTTTTTAACAGATTATTTTTTTTTATTGATAGCACCATTTAATTGTCATGATTCACCTGTTCATTTTACTTCTAGTGTTATTATGCAAATGTATGGTGATTTCAGACAATATCCCATGTTTTTGACTAATAAAAAATGAATTTCGAGAGCTTAACCTTCGTTACAACTTTAGTTCTTCACTTTTCGGTCAAAATCAACATCATATTCGGTCTTCTCGCCCTAAAAAACATGGAAAACGATACCTCAGAAGCTCATGTTCTCCAAAACCTCAAAAAACCGCTGCAAAGTCCTTGTCACATGGGTTTATTATTCTACTGGACATTTATTGTTGCTTTCATGTAATATACTTGAAATAGCTATTTCTGGTGGTTTCCACCAATTTTGGCCCAAAACTTGAGTTAGGTACGCTCCTTTTTTTCCCCAAATTATCTTTGATCATTGGTAGTGCCAATTAATCGTCTTGATTCACGTGTTGACACGTTCCCTAGTGTTATTCTACAAATTGATAATGATTTCAGACGATTTCGCAGGTTTTTGACTCATAAAAAAATCAATTTTGGGAGCTGAGCATCTGGTACAACCTCAATTTTCCACTCCTTGGTCAAAATCGACTTCATATTCGGTCTTCTCGTCCCAAAAAACATGGAAAACGATACCCCAAAAGCTCATGTTACTAACATGTTAGTAAAACACAAAAAGTACCTATTTGTATACACATTTTCACTCGTAACACCCCTGGGTATATTCCGATCGGGCTGAAAAGTTTCCGGACACAACTAGGGCCCAAATGGAGCATGTGTGCGAAAGAACGAATTTTTTAGACCGAAAATGAGGCCGGTACACGTGATACGGCGGACGGCGGACGGCGTACGGCGTACGGCGGAAGGACATTGCATTTTTAGAATCTACGCACCTTGAAACGTAAAATAAAATATTTTGAGGGGGTTTTATATAAAATTTTTGCTGAGCGAATACATAGGTAGTGTATTATTCACAGAATAATAAACCAAAAACTCGAAATACCCTATTTGTATACCCATTTTTCTCCCATAACACCCCTAGATGTGCGCCGATCGGGATCGGGATGCCGTTTTTTGAAGCACAACTAGGACCCAAATGCGTTCCCAAATGGGGACCCAAACTGTGTGCGGAAGATCGACGATTTTAGATCAAAATTTAACGTAAATTTAAGGCTGAAACTTCGATATAACCTCAAATTTCCACTCTATGATCCAAATCGACTTCATATTCGGTCTTCTCGTCCCAAACACATGGAAAAAGATACCTCAAAAGCTCATACTAACACACAAGAAACACGAAAAATACACCAACTTTTATATCCATTTTTAACTCATAACACCCCTGGGTATATTCCGATCGGGCTGCAAAGTTTCGGGACACAACTAGGGCCCAAATGGAGCATTTGTGCGAAAAAACTAATTTTTTAGACCGAAAATGAAGCCTGTACACGTGATACGGCGTATGGCGGAAGGCGGACGGACATTACATTTTTGGAATCTACGCACCTTGAAACGGAAAAGAAAAAAGTTTGAGGGGGTGTTATAAAAATTTGTTGCTGAGAGAATACATAGGTGTATTATTCACAGAATAATAAACCAAAACAGTAATTCCAAATGAAAAATGTCATATAGGTAACTTAAGTTGTAGAACATCAAATTCTACATAAAGAATTGTCCGATACAATTTTAAATTAAATATTTTAATGAAACGCTGTAAATTATTACACAGCGGTTTATTATTTACCTGTGTAGATGACCCTTCTGAGTAGATCACTGTTTTCTGTGGTCAGTACCTACCCTCGTGCTCCCCCCAGGAAAGCCCTAAGTTGAGTACTGGAGCCGACTGGGGAATTACAGTTTCATAACTAGTATGAAATTCATGAAGCATAACGTTGGTTCAAAATGAAAAAGTACCTATCGACTGAACTAAAAATAACCGTCATTCTTCATATGAAATAATATCTCTGAACAACCAACTCGATTTCATCCAGCCATGCATGATTATAATCAGGTGCTCCCTAGCGATGATATCCGGGCCGGATTTCATCGTGAAAATGAAGCCGGTAGACGTGATACGGCGGACGGCGGGCGGCGTACTGTGGACAGCGGACGGACATTGCATTTTTGGGATCTACCCACCTTGAAACGTAAAAGAAAAAATTGTCAGGGGGTTGTATAAAATTTGTTTGATGATTGAATAAATAAGGGTATTATTCCCAGAATAATAAACCAAAAGCGGCTCCTCCGAAAAAATGAGCTCTCCTCGACTTCTTAAAAATTAAGTGAAATTGAGATCCTTGGAAAAGCGCTGCAAATTATTACACAGCCATTCATTATTTACCTGTATATAATATGTCCCTCCTGTGTAGGTCACTGTTTTCTGTGGTCAATGCCCTCGGGCTCCTCCAGGAAAGCCCTAAATCGAGTACTGGAGCCGGCCCGGGAACTAAAGTTTCATAACTAATATGCGGTTGGTTCAAGAATTCTATGATAATTAATTATTTACCATTATTCATGAAGTAAGTGTAACGTTTGTTGCTCAAGTTGCAAAAGTACAAAAGCAGGTAGGTACAAAATCCAAAATAACCGTCGTTCTTCAAATGAAATAATATCACGGAACAACCAACTCGATTTGATTCAGCCATGGATGATTATAATTAGGTGCATGATATCTGTGCCGGATTTATACGGTTTGATTCACGATCATGTTGACCAAACTTTTCGGTGCATACTTCACGGCCTTACTGTGAACGAACGGCTGAATGGACAAGGCTCCGGGTGGTCTCAACAAATTCCTCAGTTCGAGAACTATTTAAAACCGTAAAAAATTTCGAGATAACGGCGTCCTGGAGATTTCAACCCCTATTTTTCACTCCTTAGAGATGACTGACAGTAACGCCGAGCTTCGAGGACCAACTAGACCCCAAATGGGACCTTCAAACAAAATTTCATTAATTTTCGTTCATGGGAATAAGGAAAGGGCGAAGTACCGCGGACGGACATAAATGTGTTTATTCCATTTTTGGATTCTACGTACCTTGAAAGGGAAACCATGAAATTTTAAAGGGTTTTTACGTCTCGATTCCAAAAGTTTATTATTGAACATAATAAACCATATGGCACACTAAAACGTATGAATTTCTGAAGCTTCTGATTGTTCGGAGTGCACCACGCGGGGAACTTGCGAACTCTCAACTTTCTATTTATTTTATTCGGTTTACATTATATGTATTTAATTTATTTACTCAATTGGGTTTACAGTATCCACATGGCGACAGCTGACCAAAACGAAACGAGTTGAGGAAACGAAAATAGAGAAAAGGCACAAAAATACGGAAGCGAGACTGACTGAACTCACCAGTCATGCGAAAGTCGCTGTTAAAGTTTCACCGGATGCCCGATCAGATGTTGATGTTACAGTATCCATGAGCTCGATTTCAGGGAAGACGTCACGTGACTTTCTTGTGTGATGATTCATAGTCATAGTCATCACTTCATCAGTCATCACTGATGACGTATGAATTTCACCGTCAGGCCCAAACCAAACACGCGTCAACGCTTCAAACTAATCCGTTTTCAAATGGATCCGTTTCAAACGGTGACTGTTTTTTTGTGTGTGTGTTACCAGTTGATCATGCGCATATTCTACTTGCAGCTACTAAAAGAACACAATTCCAGGTTTTTTTTTTTTGCTTTTTTTAAATTTTCTCCCTCCCCCTCATTTTCGCTGGACTTATTTACCAGAAAAGACGCCATTTTAGTGGGTCCAGAGTTCTAGTCATGAGGCATGACCATGAGATCGAATTTTCAACGTTGGTAACTCAGCTTAATTAACGATTACTAGCGATTTCTGACTCCCACAAACTCTAATTTGCCCTTCTGTTTTAGAAGAAAGTAGTTCAGACTATCTGCGGAAACAGTCGTTTTTATAGTGTCAGCAACACTTGCCTACTCAATCTACCCTTCACAACACACGTACACAACATTAACCAAATATGATGCTGGTTTCTGAAGACCTATTGTAAACAGTGGGCTCTTTTCATAAAAAATAAAATTCGAAATAATTGGTTAAGTTGTGTGTAGGGAGGTGTAGCGAAATGAGAGATTGCGCGGCCTCGACCATTTTTCTCGAGTAGAAACGGGCTTTTAAAATCGAAGCATTCAGAAAGTGGCGCTGAGACTGCGACGTCATTACTAAAGGAGAAGTGATGGGGGCTGTAGCTCTTGAACTGCGCTCAGCACTTGGCGCGTAATCACCCGCTTTCTTTTATTTTCTGATCTTATTTGGTTTACAGTAAACGGAAAAGTGGTTGTTTTAATGAACAGCCATCATTTTCACTTTCTTTGGCAACGTACTTTTGATTGAAAGCAATTCATGCAAACATCCCGTTGTGGGATGGTTAGAAGATAACGTTAACGTCCTTTATCCAGGAATTATTTCTGAAGAGCTTATCTAATTCGTCTTTCGCGGTGCGTTCAGTATTGAACTAACTTCGTTGTTGATGAAAAGTAGATTGGTGTAGTAGTGCAGTAGTAAGTGAGTAGATAGCATTCCCAACAGCACGAAATTACTTGTTATATGGCATTAGATGATAACATAGTGTGTCCCTAGCTGGATTGGTCATTCATCCACTTTATTTATTTATTTATTTATTTAATGATTACGGGATCACGGATCCCAATTACAATAAAGAATGACTAAAGTTTACAATACAAAGATTGATGTATGATCGATTCGACTTCCGCAACGTTAACACAAAAAACAATATAAGAAATACAAAATTAATAGATTAAAAACAATGTTGGCCAAAAAGTAACTGTTCAATTTCCTCTTAATTACTTCCTCACTCTCAAGATACAAATCAAAATCAACGCCAAGACAATTCACCGTCCTCTGCATCCTTACAATTGGGCTGTTGATACCATAATTTGTCCTACGAAAGTCCGGTACAAAAATATCGTTGCTACGAGTGCAATATGAAGGAACTCTAAAACGTAAGGCCTCAAGCAACGATGGAGCATCGTAAGAGCCACCTATCAGCTTACGGACGAATATAACATCGGAAACCTTTCTCCTGTCCGCCAATGTATTTAGTTTGAGAGCCACCAACATCTGCCGATCGCAGATGCTGGAGAAGTGCTGTAAAAATCATCAAGGCCTTCGAAAAAAGAATAAACAGCCAATTTATCGTTCGATCGAAACATCGACGAAGTGAGAGAGAGGAAAGCGCGAACAAAAAATACTTACATAAAAGCAATAATAAAAGGAAAAGGAAGAAATAACCCTAAAAGAGAGACCTCGAGTATCCTTGGTTTCTATTGTAGGGAGGTAAAACGGGGCTGTAGGAGGAGGCGTTTGAGGGGCTTCGGAAACGGCTACGTGCTCCGAAGTTCAATTGCAAGTAAAATAGCTTTATAGGCCAGAAAAGATGGAGTTGGAATAGATTCTTGTGCAAAATTCACGGGAGCTTTGCCCATCGCCAATATTAATGTCGCTGCTCGACGCTACTAGACCTTCGAAAACGGGATTTTCAACCTTATAAACTGCCACTTTCCCTACCAGGTTTCGGGTGTCGAACGCTGGAGCTGGGAGGGTATGTTTTGAATTAATAATGGGCGGAGAGAGCTTTTATTTCAGTTCGCTTTTCACGAAGTCGTGTTTCTGGGTCATGGATGGGACTCGTTTTGAATTTCGGCTGGGCATGATTACGAATAATAAACCTTTCGAAGGCAGAGGTGTTTTTCACGTCTTCTATTGTATAAGGTTGTGGACGTCGAGGGGCTCGAGTCCACTTTGTTGGGGGAGGCACGTTTCAAGTGTCAAGTGGATGGTGTTTGACGATGAAACTTCATGTGCGAGAACAACTCCCCCACACCCGACCAGGATGTGCAATCGTTCGTGAAGTATAAAAAAATTCAACAAATCCTTGCGTATGCAAAGCAGTTCGGGTTAGTACAATATTTTAGTCACCTCATCTATATTAGGCGAAATTCCAATTTGCTCAGAGCTGGAAATGATTTCTAATCACATCGGGCATCCCATAAATATAAGAATAATAAGAGTATGCGATGGATTGTTAATAGTTTTACTAAACTTGGGAGCCAAAATACTGCGAAATTTTGGCAATTTTTTTATTTTTTTGGCTTATGAAACATCTAAACGTTGCCTCTTAAAGAAAATACCCCCCCCCCCCTCCCAAACGCCCCACCGCTACAATGAAAGATAGCGTCTCTTCAGAATCGGCAGTCCAAAAAAGGCAGATTGCCGTTTTGACTGAAAAGGGTTGCGCTCAGTTTCAAACACCTGTAATTAAAAGCGCTGCAAAGTCCTTGTCACATGGGTTTATTATTCTATTGGACATACCTACAGAAATGTTGGCTGTTCATTTATTGTTTCTTTTATGCGTAATAATCGAAATGGGTGTGATTTATCGGCCCGGCCAAATACAGGTTACTCCCTACATAAAAGGCGGGCATAACAGCTTTTAATTCAAACACACGTCCAAAAAATACTTCGCACATCAAAAAAGGGAATCGCACGGCTAATTTGGGAGTCGCCCGTCTAATAAGGTGATTCAACGTTCAAATTTGTTATTGCCCTTCCAGAAATTGATTATAACGGCAGAAGGAGGATTCCCACAGTAGAAATGTCCAACTCCACATCAATAGCTGTGCAAAACCCCTTTTTTGCTGTGCCAACCCCTTTTCTGATGTGTGATTGAATAATACGCTGGTATTGATCACCTATTTAGCCGTGATTGGAGTCAATATTGACGTTTACTTTATGCTGGGAGTTTTACTTTTTCTGAAGTGAAGATAATCTTTTTAGATGGAGATTCGCAGAAGGGAAAATACCTTTTTTTGCCGTGCAGTTAAATATATCCCAATTTGAAATAGCTATTTCTGATGGTTTCTATTAATTTTGGCCCCTAAAACACAAATTAGATACGCTCCTCTTTTTTTCCTAAAATAACTATCTTTGATCATTGGTAGTGCCATTATTTAATCGTCTTGATCCACGTGTTGACACTTTTTCCAGTGTTGTTATACAAACTGATGGTGATTTCAGACGATTTCCCAGGTTTTTCACTCATAAAAAATCAATTTTGGGAGCTGAACATTTGGTAGAACTCAATTTTCCACTCTTAGGTCAAAATCGACTTCATATTATTTGGTCTTCTCGTCCCCAAAAACATGGAAAATGATATCTCAGAAGCTCATATTACTAACATGTTACTAAAACGCAAAAAGTACCTATTTTTATACACATTTTCACTCATAACACCCCTGGGTATATTCCGATCGGGCTGAAAAGTTTCGGAACACAACTAGGGCCCAAATGGAGCATGTGTGCGAAAGAACGAATTTTTTAGACCGAAAATGAAGCCTGTACACGTGATACGGCGTATGGCGGACGGACATTACATTTTTGGAATCTACGCACCTTGAAACGGAAAAGAAAAAAGTTTGAGGGGGTGTTATAAAAATTTGTTGCTGAGCGAATACATAGGTGTATTATTCACAGAATAATAAACCAAAACAGTAATTCCAAATGAAAAATGTCATATAGGTAACTTAAGTTGTAGAACATCAAATTCTACATAAAGAATTGTCCGATACAATTTTAAATTAAATATTTTAATGAAACGCTGTAAATTATTACACAACGGTTTATTATTTACCTGTGTAGATGACCCTTCTGGGTAGATCGCTGTTTTCTGTGGTCAGTACCTACCCTCGTGCTCCCCCCAGGAAAGCCCTAAGTTGAGTACTGGAGCCGACTGGGGAATTACAGTTTCATAACTAGTATGCGTTGGAATCAAGAATTAATTCCTTCTTCATTAAATATTTGTTGTCATTCATGAAGGATAACGTTGGTTCAAAATGAAAAAGTACCTATCGACTGAACTAAAAATAACCGTCACTCTTCATATGAAATAATATCTCTGAACAACCAACTCGATTTCATCCAGCCATGCATGATTATAATCAGGTGCTCCCTAGCGATGATATCCGGGCCGGATTTATACGGTTTCTTTTACGATCGTATTGACGAAGCTTTTCGGTGCACACAAACGGCTGCTCGTACAGTGCTCCGAGTGGTCTCAAAAAATTCTTAAGATCGATGTATAATTTAAAAACGTTAAAAAAAACCATACCCTTCTGAAGAACGTTTTCGAGCTACGGCGTTCGGAAAATTGCAACCCCTATTTTTCACCCCTTAGAAATGACTGACAGTATGCCGAGCCAAATGGGACCTACAAACCAAATTTCATTAATTTTGGTTCATTAATATTAATGGTAACTAAGGAAAGTGCAAAGTACGACGTGCGGACGGCAAATTTTTTAAATTCCATTTTCGGATTCTACATACCTTGAAACGGAAACCCTCAAATTTTGAGTGGGGGGGGGGGGGGGGTTAAATTTTTCTTTTTCATGCTTGATTCTAACGATTCGTTATTGAAACTAACAAACCGAAATTGGGGTGCTCTGAAGGCAGCATTTTTTTTAGGCACGGTTTTTTTTCCTCTTATCTGCCTGGTCTAAGTTTATTCTCGTTGTTTCCATGTTCCTCGGGCATTTACTTGATTTGCAGCTGTGATTGTGTCCCTCACTATACGAGCAGGTCTTCCTCTCAATGAGTCTACCCGGGATGGATCACGTGGAGGTGCCAGGTTTGCTTGGGACGTCTCTCAGGGACGGGAGCGTTGAGCAGCGTTCAATCAATCAGTTGTCTTTGCGCAGAGGAGGCAGGGCGAGTGCTAAACGTTCCTGCCCTGTCTAGTTGGAACTGTTTGTTCTAGCCTATTCGAATATCACATTCCTTATCACTTTCGGTTGCCTTATCATTCGATTCCACTCAGTCAATAAATACTTGCATAACAGAACACGTAAAGTCATACTAACGAGCCATACTAACCACGTTCAACCTCATTCAAACTAAACTATCTGTTCTACTATCACAGCCTGTCCAACAATATTGGTTATATTAAATCCGTTATGCCGCCTTATACCTTGACGGATTGCGGATTACGGATGTGTCTCGAGTCCAATAAATCGTCGAGTTTTAGTTGTACATGCAACTTTCGGCCTCCGCCTGCTCATATTCGGTGCATGTACGGAAGTCCTCAAGCGCTGGACACAGCCTGAAATGCTGGCCATCCATATACCCGTTCCCATAGAGCGCTCCCCGGCTCTGGAATATGCCTGTTCGGTTGGGATGGCCTTGGACAACTGTAGAGGTCGACAGATAGACAGATAGATAAATGCAATGTGGAATAAACAAAAAATAAACCTTCAGCTTACCACCAATTTATTTAAAACGATGACTTTCGCTCAAATTTTGGGCACCATCAGGTACTCACATAAACGCAGATAGCTGTTATACATATGCGTTTATGGGAGTACCTGATGATGCTCAGAATTTGAGCAAAAAGCTTTGTTTTAAATAAGCTGAAGGTTTATTTTTTGTTTATTCCACATTGCAAGGTGTCTTACCACAAAAGGTGTGTGATTAAATTCGATGAATTATTGATGAGGTAGACCAATGATTTATTGACATAAAATTACATACTAAATGGATTAAGCGCTACGGAAGCGCTTATTAGCGCTTCAGAAGAGGGAAATAACAGAATTGTACAAAAAGGGACAAAAATAATGCCAACTTATTGCAGGCGATGGGCAAACCCGTGCTGCCGACAGGAGTATTGTCTCAGAACCATGACAATCTTGCCAAAGTACCGTGTTCCATTCAATACCACTGCGGATTTTTCTATGGTATTAATGAATATACGTTTCTGTCAAACTGTTTCCTGCTCTTGCACGCGCACCTTTCCGCTCTTTTACAACAAAAATGCGCACATACCGCGAGAGAGAAGTACTTTTATACAATTTCCTTCCCCCATCTCCTCCTAAAATTGCTTATGAAACGTATCGCTTCAGATCGGTACTGTGCCTCAGTAGCCCTTCACCTCATCTACACAGTTCACAACGTTCAACTATGATTTCATTCAGCTGCCGCAGGGAAAAAAAGAAAATAATAATAATGATAATAATGGTGCTGTTTCGATATGCGCTTTACCGAAGCGGGCACGCGCTCTACCAATCAGTAGATAACGTTTCGGTATGCGTTCTACAGACCACTACCTTTTCGTCATGCGGTCTACTGACCGATTCCCACCAGAAACCAACAGAAATGAATAAAAAATTTACCTTATGCTGTATACATGTCTTCTTTGTCCCTTAGAAAACAGACGAATAGGTCTGGAACGTCCTCCCGGTGCAGCCTCCAACAATATTCGTAGAGGTGTGACTGGAGGTGGTGGAATGTGACGCCTCTGTTTTGGTTTATTATTCTGTGAATAATACACCTATGTATTCGCTCAGCAAAAAAATTTTATAACACCCCCTCAAACTTTTTTCTTTTACGTTTCAAGGTGCGTAGATTCCAAAAATGCAATGTCCGTCCGCCGTACGCCGTACGCCGTATCACGTCTACAGCCTTCATTTTCGGTCTAAAAAAATCGTTCTTTCGCACACATGCTCCATTTGGGCCCTAGTTGTGTCCCGAAACTTTTCAGCCCGATCGGAATATATCCAGGGGAGTTATGAGTGAAAATGTGTATAAAAATAGGTACTTTTTGTGTTTTAGTAACATATTAGTGAAATGAGCTTTTGAGGTATAGTATTCCATGTTTTTGGGGACGAGAAGACCGAATATGAAGTCGATTTTGACCAAGGAGTGGAAAATTGAGGTTGTACCAGATGTTCAGCTCCCAAAATTGATTTTTTATGAGTCAAAAACCTGCGAAATCGTCTGAAATCACTATCAATTTGTATAATAACACTAGAAAAAGTGTCAACACGTGGATCAAGACGATTAAATGGTACAATCAATGATCAAGGGTAATTTGAAGAAAAAAAAAAGGAGCGTAGTACCTAATTCAAGTTCTGGGGGCCAAAATTTGTGGAAACCACCAGAAATAGCCATTTCAATTAACTTACATGAAAGAAACAATAAATAAACAGCCGGCATTTCTGTAGACCAATAAAATAATAGAATAATAAACCCATGTGACAAGGATTTCTTCAAAATATTCACTTTTGCATATAGCCAAGATCGTTCGATCGCCTGTATATGGGCTCCGGACTCAGGGTCAACATAGTTTCTCTGGTGGTTAACTGTCGAATAAAGAACACCCCGTCGAGATAGTTGACGATAAGCCGGTCGGAGTGAATGACAGAAAACACCTTGAACGATTGTCTTCAGCGAAAGTCAACAGTACGTCAACAACAGCGATATGATCTGCGTGAACAAAACTAAATTAACGACGCTATAACAGCGAACGGGATCCGATGTTCAAATCACCAGCTTAAGCCATGTAAAGCACGGTAGAGCACAATTGGGCTGACTGTAGAGCGCGGACCTCGGTAGAGCGCATATCGAAACAGCACCATAATAATTAATAGTAAAGCTGCTGAAAAAATGGCTGCTGCCCCGCCATGGCCGCGAGCTTTCATTTAAAACCGAAAAGAAAGAAAAAAAAACCAGTCATGCAGCATGACTTAATGAGCGAATTTTCAAAGAAATATTCGAATTAATGGCTATGGTTTTGAATAAAGGAAAACTTCTTCCTCCTACTGTTAGTACCTAAATTGAATAATTTGAAATAGATTTTTTCTTTCGTCTTCCTTCTAGTAATACGTGGGCCGGTACTTGTCTATCTATGAAGGTATCATAACAATTATATGTCAAATGGGAAATTCAAGGAGTTGTACTAATCGTTTGCCTCCCCCTTTTTTGCTTCGAACTCTCGTCTTCAATTAATACTTCTCACATTTTTCAATCTGACCACTCTAAGGGGTGGCGGGGGGGGGGGGTAAGAGTTTAACGATCATCCTAGTTTTGGGTAATTTTTGCGCACTTTAAATGCTCTAATTTAAGAACGGATTTAGATATCTAAAATCCGATTTCACCATCGTGTTCAGCGTGCAAAAACCTTTAAAATGAGGGGTCACTTGTTAGAAAATAACATTTTGGGGATTTTTGGGTAATTTTTGCGCACTTTAAATGCTCTAATTTGAGAACGGATCAAGATATCTAAAATCCGATTCCACCATCGTGTTCAGCGTGCAAAAACCTTTAAAATGAGGGGTCACTTGTTGGAAAATAACATTTTGGGGATTTTTGGGTAATTTTTGCGCACTTTAAATGCGCCAAAACCCTCCTTAGAGTAGGCCAATTTCGCCCATCTTCGAACTTAGCCTTTCGATTGCCAAGATAGATTTTTTGTGCAAATTTGAGCTGTTTATCTCAATTCTATCGAGAGTTATCGTCTGGAGTGACACATATATATATATATATACATATAAAAAAGTGTTAAATTTCAGGAATCGTTTTAGAATGGTCTGAAACGGATTTCTATGAAGAAAATTTCCAAAAATTTATGTTATTTAAATTTCGAAGCCATTGCAATAGCTTCATTTTCTTTGAAAATTCGCTAAAAGATTATAATAATAGTAATATGAACAAAAATTAGATGCACCACCAGTCATAGTAACTAATACCTACGCAATTAACTTTTGTATATTTTACTTACTTAATAACCTTTATTTATGCAATAGTGGCGAATTAAATGGTCAGTTGTCCCTGGTTCCTCTACCAACTAAGTTGTTCTACGTGTTTCTACACCTAGTGATCAGAAAAGCCTCCTTCATCCATCATACTGCACAAACGAACCGTTTATTTCGAAACATAATATCCGTTCTGAGTGAAGCGTTGTGTCGTGATGTCAGAATAGTTGTCGAGCAATATCGCCATGTAACCATCAGGAAGTGAGATATTCAACCTGACATCCTCCGTCAAATACAAACAAACCCACGGACAGGAAAGCAAATGCCGCCCAACCTCAGCATTCGGCAATTACCAATATCTACAATCACCGCTGGGTAGAGGATCAAAATCAATCATCAAACATCAAACCCACCGTTTAAGGGCCGCTTCCCGGTTACCTATTCAAGGGGAATGGGCGCATTTGAATGATAATCAGACCCGGGTCGGGAGTGTCCACACGTGGTCGTACTTTGAGAGCCGTTTGCAATTAAATCAGTAGAAATCGAACCTGAACTAATTGAAATGAAAACCTGAAATGAAGCCCATTATATTCACGCTTATTGGCCACTCCCCACAGAGGGCGTTTGCAAATGATTTATTTTCATCATTTTCGAAGCTTGAAAAAAAAAACCTCTGGGTTTTCTGCAAATTTCAAAAGAGACCGCCATACACCCGGGGCCGCCAATTATGTAATGGGTTGGGGGATTTCTGGTCTGAAAATAGGACAGGGAGGCGACAGCTCGTAAATCAGGAGAAGGGTATTAAAATGGGGGCGTTTTGCTACCCCTAATTCACTCCCCGGTCTCTCCCTCAATAAATATTAGGTTTTGACAAGCAATGCGAACTCTATTGTATATGAAAGTACCATTATAGCGAGATCGTCGGTCCAACAAACGCTTTTCATTACCTAAATGTCCCAGGGAGTACATTCGTGTCATTATTATTTATTTTTGTTTCAGTAGTGGACTTTTTGTCGTACCAATATATTTGCCTTCGCAACGCGGGAGTTTCGGGACTTTGCACCTCTTTTTGGCGACCGAGAATAGTACAGGTCGCAGGAGAGTTCAGGGTCGGGTACTTGAAGGCGGCTGCTCGCTATCTGGTGACCGTGTTGCTGCCGTTTGAAACAAAAACGCCTTATCTCCAATGTTGACAAAAATGAGATTTTTACGTACCCCCCCCCCCCCCCCCCTATTTGTGATATGCTCTTTTCGATGGTGAAGTCCAAGTTTTAAAATTTCATTAAGAAGTGGGGGTAATTCCTACCCTCGAAATCAAAAAATCGTTGAATTTGAAGGTAAAACGCCTTACTATCTAACTGTTTTTTAAGGTGAAACGCCTTAACTCTGTTCAAAAACGCCTTAAACTTCTGTTGATTCGTGAATATTTTTGATGGTGAAACGCCTTAGCGAAAATTGGGATAAGGCGTTTTACCTTCAAAAGTTTACTTTTTTTTTGGCTTCAGATTTAGGATCAGACGAATCTTCAAAAATTTCAAGGCGTTTCTCCTTCAAATGTTTGCTCAGCTGGTTTAGCGATGAGGGTTTTTTATCTTGAAAAATATAATTAGGTTATCCTGACTTGTAGAGTTGAGGTGTTTTACCTTAAAAAACAAGAGGTCGGTAACACTCTTGTTTTTGAAGGTGAATCGCCTTACATGATAGTTAAGCCGGTTCAACTACAAAAACATGGCAAAAAAATCAATTCGATTTGATTTCCCCGCCTTAAGTAGAGTTTTTGGTTTCAAAATCGATTTTTTTTTCTCGATTTTTTCGATAATTTTGTCAATTCAAGCATTATCGATGTGTCTCTAAAAAATGGGTTCGATAGCACAAACTGGTTGGTAACTACAGCCTGATTTATATAGAAAACTTAAAAAGCGATTTCTGAAATAGGTGGTTTTCGGAGATAAGGCGTTTTTGCTTCAAACGGCAGGTTGAGCCTCACGTGGCATTGCGGACTTCGATCGAATCGGTTGGCGTTACAGAAAGGAACTTGTAACAGTGTGGCTGTTCTTGAGCTATTTTTGCTTCTTTCTTCCGGTGGAGACGGGGTCGCTGGGCGGAAGCCTAATCTATATCACTTCTTAACTGGTGATAATCTCACTGGTCTAGGAGGGAGACTCTCGAGGGTCCACCACCACTGTCACACTGTCACATGGTAGCAGAGCGTGGTTTGGTAGTATGCGCTGAGCCATTCACCGTACTCCATCCACTTTTTGAGGGCATTTCCAGAAGGATAAGCCCAAAGGTTTTCCAGAAAGACTCCTTTACTAACAACCTGTCCCTTTGATAATCCATGCATCTAGTGGCTTCCCCACCCCCTTTCCACCCTTTACAGTGTCATTATGATTAAAATATACTGAGCTCATTTGAGGGCGATTGATGCCGTGTCCCATTTTACAAGTCCCAATAATTATTCCATCCTAACGATGGAGTTTGATCACCTAGAGGTTGCCCAGATGAGCACAATTCACTGGACAACAACCTCTGACAACATTACCCGTCAATACTCGTATTTAGGAGCTTCGTTCTCCTCCAGTAAAATATTATTGAGGTAGTACCATTACGATGGAGGTTAGTCACCTTGAAGTTGTTCAGATGTCGTTTCCTGAACCAGAACTTCATACTACTTTTCATTCCCCCTTTTCCCTCTCATACTTCTGCCACCCAGAAGTATGTCATGTGGGGAGGAGTGTAACAGTCTGGGCTGTTCTCGAGCTATTTTGGTTTATTATTCTGTGAATAATACACCTATGTATTCGCTCAGCAAAAAATTTTTATAACACCCCCTCAAACTTTTTTCTTTTACGCTTCAAGGTGCATAGATTCCAAAAATGCAATGTCCGTCCGCCGTCCGCCGTATCACGTGTACAGGCTTCATTTTCGGTCTAAAAAATCGTTCTTTCGCACACATGCTCCATTTGGGCCCTAGTTGTGTCCCGAAACTTTTCAGCCCGATCGGAATATACCCAGGGGTGTTATGAGTGAAAATGTGTGTAAAAATAGGTACTTTTTACGTTTTAGCAACATATTGGTAACATGAGCTTCTGAGATATCGTTTTCTATGTTTTTGGGGACGAGAAGACCGAATATGAAGTCGATTTTGACCAAAGAGAGGAAAATTGAGTTCTACCAAATGTTCAGCTCCCAAAATTGATTTTTTATGGGTGAAAAACCTGGGAAATCGTCTGAAATCACCATCAATTTGTATAATAACACTGGGAAAAGTGTCAACACGTGGATCAAGACGATTAAATGGCACTACCTATGGTCAAAGATAGTTTAAAAAAAAGTAGGTACCTAATTAATTTGTGTTTTAGGGGCCAAAATTTGTGGAAACCATCAGAAATACCTTGCTATTCGAATTATTTCACGTGAAAAAAAACAATAAATGAACATTCAACATTTCTGTAGGTATGTCCAATAGAATAATAAACCCATGTGACAAGGACTTTGCAGCGTTTTTTCTTCTGGTGGAGACAGGGTCGCTGGGCGGAAGCCTAATCGATATCCCTTCTTAACCGGTGATAATCTCGCTGGTCTAGGAGGGGGACTCTCGAGGGTCCACCGTCACACTCTGTCACAAACTCATTGCTAAATTTAATTGATAGAACAAATTTTGAACTCGCAAGGTGTGAAATTCATTCCGACTAGTTATTTGAAAAATTCTCTTTCCCCACTTTTAGACGAGTAGGTACTTAGTCTAAAACGGACAGGAAATTTTTTAATTCCATCTTCGGATTCTACGTACCTTGAAGCGCAAACCATAAAATTGGAAGGGGGAGGGGTAAAAATTGTTTTCATGCTCGATTACTGAAGTTCATTATTGAACATAATAAACCAAATAGGTTAGTGGGGTGAGTAGATCAAGTGATGTGTAGCTGTAGTTTTGAACGGGCCCGGCTGGTAGCGATGCACTGGTGGCGGTTTACAGGACACCGGCAGATCAACGAGTCCCACTATCAGAGGTCGGGCTCTCACTCATACAGGCCCTGGCGGCCGAGATTCCCACTCATGGAGGTTGTCATTCCACTCATAGACGTTCACCTCGTTTTCCTACCGAATGAGGTTTTTGGTCCTCAAGGGGGTGGGACCGGGACCTTTTTTCCATCAGACGTAGAGGTTTCCCACTTATTCAGGTCTCACATCCAGGTTAATCTTTATATTGAAAAAAAAAATTTCAAATATTGAAAATGTGGCAAAACATTTCAATGACATGGAGGATGGATTTCATTCATCACAGAGCGCCTATTATAGGAGCTATAATGATTAAATATCAAATTCTTAGCCACTTATATTTATGCATTTTGGTGGGACATCATATTGTAGGTGCGCATTGAAAACGCTGCAATGTCTTTGTCACGTGGGTCTATTATTCTACTGGACATACCTACAGAAATGCTGGCTGTTCATTTACTGTGTCATTCACGTGGAACAATTGAAATGGCTATTTTTGATGGTTTTCCACCAGTTTTGGCCCCCAAAAACACGAATTAGGCTCGATTTTTTTTCTAACAGATTATCTTTGATCATTGATAGTAACATTTAATTGTGTTGATTCACCAGATGATACTACTTCTAGTGTTATTATACAAATTTATGGTGATTTCAGACAATTTCCTAGACATATATTTCAGACTTTTTTTTACTCTTAAAAAATAAATTTCAGGAGCTTAATCTTCGTTAAATCTCAATTCTTCACTCTTCGGTCAAAATCAACTTCATTTTTGGTTCTTCTCGCCCTAAAAAACATGGAAAACGATACCTCACAAGCTCGTGTTCACTGAAACCTCAAAAATCCCTCGAACACCCCAATTTTAACGCCCATTTTTCTCCCGTAACACCTGGGTGTTTGCCGATCGGGCTCCCGAGCTTTGGAGCACAACTACGACACAAATGTGTTCCCTAATGGGAACCCCAACTGTGTGCGGAACAACGGCGATTTTAGACCAAAATTTAACGTAAATGTATGGCTAAAACTTCGTTAGAACCTCAATTTGCCACTCTTTGGTAAAAATTGATTTCTTATTCGGTCTTCTCGTCCTAAAAAACATGGAAAACGATACGTAAAAAGCTCATGTAAATAAAACGAAAATATACCTATTTTTATACACATTTTCACTTATAACACCCCTGGGTATATTCCGATCGGGCTGCAAAGTTATGGGACACAACTAGGGCTCAAATGGAGCATGTGTGCGAAAGAACGAATTTTTTAGACGGAAAATGAAGTCGGTATGCATGACACGGCGGACGGACATTGCATTTTCTGAATCTACGCACCTTGAAACCTAAAAGATAAACGCTGCAAAGTCCTTGTCACATGGGTTTATTATTCTGCTGGACATTCCTACAGAAATTCTGGCTCTTCGTTTATTGTTTCTTTCATGTGAAATAATTGAAATAGCTATTTCTGATGGTTTCCACCATCTTTGGCCCCTAAAACACGAATTAGGTACGAATTTTTTTTTTTTTTTTTCAAATTATCTTTGATCATTGTTAGTGCCATTTAATCGTCTTGATCCACGTGTTGACACTTCTTCTAGTTGTATTATACAAATTGATGGTGATTTCAGACGATTTCCCAGGTTTTGACTCATAAAAAATCGATTTTGGGAGTTGAACATTTGGTAGAACCTCGATTTTCCACTCGTTGGTCGAAATCAACTTCATAATCGGTCTTCTCGTCCTCAAAACATGGAAAACGATACCTCAAAAGCTCATGTTACTAAAAACACAAAAAGTACCTATTTTTATACCCATTTTCACTCATAACATCCCTGGGTATTTTCCGATCGGGCTGAAAAGTTTCGGAACACAACTAGGGCCCAAATGGAGCATGTGTGCGAAAGAACGAATTTTTTAGACGGAAAATGAAGTCGGTATGCATGATACGGCGGACGGACATTACATTTTCTGAATCTACGCACCTTGAAACGTAAAAGAAAAAACGCTGCAAAGTCCTTTTCACATGGGTTTATTATTCTATTGGAGTTCTAGAGATTCTTTTTGGCTGTTAAATGTATTGTTTCTTTCATGTGGAATGATTGAAATAGCTATTTCTGTTGATTTCCACCAATTTTGGCCCCCAAAACATGAAATAGGTACGCTTTTTTTTCTTTTTTTTTAGATCATCTTTGATCATTGGTAGTGGCATTTAATGGTCTTGATTCACCTGTTTACACTTTTTCCAATGTTATTATACACATTGATGGTGATTTCAGACAGTTTTCAAGGTTTTTGACTCATAAAAAACCC